>FJOG01000034.1:129001-162560 GCA_900073065.1 Phialocephala subalpina | reverse complement strand
AGCTTATAGAATAGAAGGATTTTTGATTTTCCCTTATATACAATTTCTATATAATATTATATATTATAGTCACGTGTATTAATCAATAGTATTGATTAATTACTCATTAATCTATTCAATAGCTTAGTCATAGACCCGTTAATCTTAATCAATTGAGTATTAATCAATATTAATCAATAATTAATTAATTAATGATTAATATTTTTCTCACACTGGTTTCAAACGACTTTCTCCATGGCGGGACACCATTTGACTTGGCAGCAGTGCCATTGCGTCATACAAGCGGGAAAGAGGATCCTCTTGGACACGATTACAACATGACGCTTCCAGGCCTAGACAACTTAACAGATTCTATGATACAACTCCAAATGTCCGTCATTTCCAATCAAACGCAATTTACATGGAAAAACATATCTTTGGCAGAATGTTTAAAAAGATACGGGAGTGGAGACTATGATACATTCTCGAATGTCATTGTTGTTTCAAATTGGACTTCGCCATCCAACGAAAACAATTCAGTCTTGGACCTTACGATTCTCTCTGGGTATGCAGGTCCACAGCATCAAACTCGACAGGCACTTGTTGCTTTGTGTCCCGATAGCTTTTTTTCTACCAACAACATAACACAGTCACAAATGTGGAAGTACGCAAGCTCGAAAATGGAAGACTTCTGCGACCCATACCTTCCCAAGAACTTCAATATTAGCCAAAATGGTCTTTTCGTCAAGTCCTGTTTCAGCCAAGAACCCAAGGAAGTCTGCAGGCTATTATACAGTCCTCTCATCCTCAAAATTATCCTTTGGTCGCTCGTGGCCATGGTAGCATGCATGGCACTTTCGCTCCTTCTCAACGGGTTGGGATTCGGAACCGAAGACCCAGACCCATCTAAAACGGCCATCCACCGCGCATTTACCACGGTCTGTTTGGTATTCTATGCCATGGTGTTTGTGATGGTATACTCGACGGCCGCACATCAAAGCCCAAAAAACAAGAGGTTCGCACTTTATCCCTTTGTATAACCAAGAGAATGTTAGAAACAAGTAGTCCAAGCTAACAGTTGCAAATGCAGTGATCAAGCCTGGATTTTAAAGGTACCATATCATCCAGCAATAACACAAAAATTCCAACATTAATTACAATTTTTCTACCTATCAATACTAACCAAACCCTACTAACTTTTGCGGTAATCACGCTAATAGGCTTTCTGTGTCATCAACGTCGTCCAACTTGTCGATACCATATGCGATGTCTTTACTATCCCTTTCGAGACCGCTCATTCATACGGAGTATTCAGTATATTCTGGCATTTGTTCTTATCTGGGACATTCTCAATGCAGTTGAGTGATCGCTATATGATCACATCTTCGGCACTCGGTTCGGATATTGTCCCTTATACGGACTTGACATCACTTTGGTTCCAACCTTATGTTTCTCTCCTTGTCCACTTCTGGGATATAAAATTTTCTTCTTATCTTCTTTTAGTAGTTTTTCTTTTTATTTTTACTATACCTTTTGGCCTCCGGTTCAAATTTCAATCTTCGGTTTTGCAGCTGTAGGTCACCGTGCAGGGTTACGGGGATACTACGAAGGTGCCATGGACCCCTCTTTTTGTATTTAAACTCGCTCTCCTTCGTTATATTGAATGTCAATTTGTTTTGCAATCACAGTTTTATCGTTTAATAATCTCTATACTACTTCTCGAAAGGAAAATAAATAATAAACTAGAGAGGAGTTATTAAGCTACTATCCTATAGTAGGATTGTGACCAGTTTCGGATAGGGGTGCGACTTGCCGTCTTTAGTACCGATAGAGTTTGCATCAATCAGCAAGATCTCGCTGAGCGCTCCAGTCAAGGGCGAATCATGGGCCTGATCTATCAACGAGCCTTCGTCACGTTGGCATGGCTCGGCGAAGAGCATGGAGGCAGTGACTATGCTATTGAGGTCACTGAAAGGGTAGCATCAAACGATGTCGATGCTTTGAGACCCGAAACGTGGACTTCGATCACTGAGCTCTTCGATGTTGAGTTTTGGTACTTTGCACAACCTATTCTCTCGACCGTTCTGGACTCGACTTTGGATTTTACAAGAGATTGCCCTTCCGCCTGGGGTTAACCTGCTTTGCGGGGACAAAGAACTCGGTTGAGTCAAATTGGAGCGAGCCAATAATATTTGGGAACATTTGATGTGGAATGAATGGAATAAATTTCCAAGCAGAATCGTAAAATTAATGAGGACGACGCCTTTTTCACGAATGGGCCCTTTCCAGCAAGCTAGACAGAATAGACACAGGTATCCTCTACTTGTCACACTGAATGGCACACTTCATCTATGCAGCTCAGACCCTCGAGACAAGATATACGGTCTGCTTGGCGTATCTGGTGATGATGATGCTCCATCCCCCGACTACTGCAAACCTGTGCGCGACGTTTACACGGATTTCCTGTCCAGAAAGCTGCGCAACGGGCGCAATAGTGTGATTCTTCTACTCTCTGGCAGCGGAGGGCTCGAGGTGAGCGATCGTACACCTGACCTGCCCTCCTGGGTTTGCGATTGGCATGCCTGGAGCCAGAGGAACTACAGGCCCGTCTTCTGGTACCAGCGCCTATGTTACAAAGCCGACGCTAACAGTGAGTCAACTATTAGTATAGGTCCTGGGTCCGATACATTGCGGACCAAGGCTGTGTTTTTAGGTAGGATTTCCGTCCGGGAAGGCTCCGGCTTCGATCGACGCATCTCATTTTGGGATAGATTTTTGCCCTCAAACTCGCCCACGGCCAAGTATCCAACTGGCGTTCAACCGCTCCAAGCCGCCCTCCGTACCATCTTGGCCGATAATGACCGAAAAGAAATGAAGAGGCTCGGGTCAGATCAAGACTTGTTTGTGGAGCTAGTCGTTGGTTTCTTTCTTTCATTAGGTATTATGTCTAGACAGAGGATGAGATGAGAGTCATTGGATATGGGTTTATGGGAGTCGAAGCTGCCAAACCCGCTAGAGGCCAGTCGCTCTGAATTGCAAGTGGCGCTACAAAATTGGCTCTCACAACCCATCAAAGACGATGCTGAAGCAATGAATTGCTTAAAAGACTTATTCTTTTGGGGATTCGAACCATGGCCTGATTGATGCCTTGCAATCCGTACATAAGAGCGTTACGTACTGGGACTGCTACAATCTCCTCTCCAACTGTGCTGGCTTCAATGTAGTTAGACACTGCTTTTTGGAGACGGAGCAAGGTTACATAGGACTGGGCCCTGAGTTTGCCCAGATTGGGAACGAAATATGTGTATTGCCAGGGCTGAGTGTTCCTTTCGTCATGCGTTGTCATGAAAGCTACTACGAGATGGTGGGGCCGTGCTTCATTCTTGGGTACATGGATGGGGAGGCAATGGTCCTTGTTGAGGCTGGGAAAGTCTCGCTTCAAGATATTGAAGTCCGTTAGTGTTAAACCTTCCGAATTATCAACACAAGTTTGATTTGAGTAGCGTCACCGATGACCGTTGGAAGGCAACAGCGCACGAGCTGGACGTAGCAAAAGGCTCCGGCTAAGTCCCTTCATTTTGTCTTCAAAATCGATCTATCAAAAATCGCTTCCCATCGGCATATAGTGCTGCCGGTTTATCTCGGCCTATTGGGTAAATAATTTTTTCGATTTGCTATTGGTAGTATTAGACGCTGGCACTGATCTGGTATTCGCTCGTTGAAGGGATCACGCGTGCAATTTAGTCTCATGCCAACTATACTCCTTAACAACTATACGCTTTGCAAATGATTATATAATTGAAATTATAACGTAAATATTATAGGACGTATAAGGTTATTTCGCACTAACCAAAATCGTTATTTGCTTTAATCCAAAGTTTTAATTTATATAATAATTATTAATTATAATAATAAGATTTTAAAATTTAAATATAATCTTTTTATAAAAATAAATTATAAAAGTTTAATTATTTCCTAATTTGATATTTTATTATTATTATATAATTTCGAAATATATAATAAAATTAATTAAATATTATTAAAATATTTACTTTTTAAATAATTTAAATTAATTTAAATTATATAATTAATTAGTTTATATAAATATTAATTTTAATATTCTTTTAAATAAATATATTTAATTGAAATTTTTTTTTTATAATATTAAATATTCTTAGAAATAAAATTAAGAATTAAATATATTAATTTATATGAAAATTATAAATTAAAAAGAAAAAAAAATTAAAAGAAAAAAAATTAAAAAAAGTTTTTTATTAATAATTAATTAATTATATAATTAATAAATAATAAAATTTATAATAAAATTATAATTATAATTAAATTAAAAATAATAATAAATTTTTATTCTCGAATAAAACTTTTATATTCGATTATTATGAGAATTTATTTAAATTCCAAAGGAAATATTATTAAAATTTAATAAAACTTTAATTAATTAAAAGATCAAATAAATAAATAAAAAATAAATACAAATTAAGAATTGCTTAAGTTGCTCAGGCAGCTCAAGTGAGGAGAGGGTAAACCGACGATAATTAGCGCCTAAGTAGAAGCGGCGAGTTTACTAATTGACCTTGGGATAAAGAAGAAAAAAGTTGTGTTCAGCTACCCTTGAAGCCATAGCGTTGACCCCTGAATATCCAGCGATTCATAAGCTCTCTTGGCGAAGGGTACTCTACAATTAGGGGTTGGCGACGAAATCCACTGACGTAATCTCCACAAGCAGAACCCTGGTGTATTTTCGGCATGCCTTTCGAAGGGTCCTATTCTACTAAAAAAAAAAATGTTCGTACCAATTTCACGGTCGTATTCATATTGATTTCACGACGCCGAAGTGGAAGTTCTTCAAGTCAGATCACGCTAGGCTCAATCCAGCCATCACGTTGCACAGTTTTATCCCGCATCTCAACTTCATCCATCATCATTCAACTTTCACGTTTACCATCATCTTGCACACGAATACGCTCCGTCAGGCCGATATCGACCGAATAAGGTGAGGACCAAGTTTGATGCTACCAAATGAGTCTTCCGCCATTTACAAGCATACCAGGACGAGCCACATGTCAAATAGGCATCAGGGTTGGACCATCCTCTATTGCCGGTGCAGGTCGAGGAGTCTTTGCTCTCGAGAACGTCGCAGCTGGCGGTCCAATATTCAGTATTAAGGAGCCACTTCTGAATATTGTTGACGATGAGGCGCAGTCGTTATCTCATACTTGCGATAATTGCTTTGCTGCAAAAGTGGATGAGTTGTGCACTGTAGATGACCTTGATGTCAAGTTTACACCTTGTTCAGGATGCAAAGTCTTGCATTATTGCAGCGAGGTAAAATAACTTCCCTGGTATCTCCAGCACTCGAAACGGTTCTGACTTCTCCCAGATTTGCCAAACGATTTCATGGAAGCACCACCATCAATATGAATGCAAGACTTACCAAGCGATCATCAAAGATTCGGATCCAACGATAAAATCAATGATAAAGAAGCTAAACTTGCGCTCCATCGTTCGTGTCCTTGAGCTTCACCAAAACCATCAAGTACCAGCCGAGGATTGGAAAGAGATTCTATCTCTCAGCACAGGCAGAAAATCCAAAATGAAGAAACAGGAGTTCGCCTCCGAAGCCAATGCTGTTGCCAAAGTAGCTAAAGCGTTTACAAGTTCTGACTTGAGCGTGGATAAGATCATTGATATTTTCTGTGTAGTAAGCTACCCCTCCCATACCACTCTTCCATGCTGATCATCCAAGTTCCACAACAATCAACTCGTGATCGGTCTACCCCTCCTCAGAGGAGAACGATGCTACGACCCTAAGAAATACTCCGTCGTCCCCGGCGGCATCGTCTTAGAACCCCTCGCAGCAATGATGAACCACTCCTGCTCCGCCAACGCACGATGGTACTCCAACGGCAAAGAACTTCGCATCAGAGCTCGAGCAGACATCAAAGCTGGTGATGAATTGACGATCTGTTACGACCCCACAGAAGACTATACTCTTCGACGCAGCCACTTAAGAAACTTCGACATCGACTGCACCTGTCCAATATGCCAGGGTGGCGACACCGGTCCTGCAGGTCCTTTCCGTCGGAATATATTCAAACTCTCTCATCCTCGGCCTGAGCTAAAGATTCCGAAGTTGACTGGGCTTGCCAACGCAATTGAGGCTATGAAGCAAGGAGAATTTGGCTATGGTATCTATCCAATGCGGGATTTGCATCAGCAGGCGTATTTGACCCATCTTCGGAGAGGCGAGACAGCTGAATGTTTGAAAGTTGCGCTGAAGATTTATTATGTCATTGAGCCTATGATTGTTCCTCCAATATATGAGGACTATCGCCTTTGTACTCTATATACGATTGTCTCGTTGCTCAATGCTCCGCCACCGGGGACGACCAATCTGGACGAGCTTCCTTCCGCGTTAAAGGATATCATCTCAATTGTATTCATGCATTTACGAGCCAAGGTCGCTACAGACACTGAACGATGCTACGGTGCGGACTCTATTGTGGCTGTTTTCGAAAGGCAGTTCTTTGAAAAGATCCTGAGGAAGTCACAGGAAGAGACGAACGGCAGTTTCAAGTACGTCCTGGCTAGTACGGACGACGAGGAGAGATCGAGATTCGTCAGGAAGATGAATGGTTTGCTAGAATGGGCTGGGATAGATACTCTGACTGAGAGAGATCTGATTTGATACTGGCTTGCCATTGGACAGGAAGTGCGTGCTAACACTGCAGCGTTTTCCAAATACAAGTGTTAACACACATTCAAGGAATTTAGGCTCACTCCCAATCAACCCCAGCCCATCTGAGCAGACAGTTTAACCTACCCCGAAACTCCTCCGTGTCCACCTTCTGGCCATCACCAATCTCTGCCATGTATCTGTATCTCTCCCATCTCGCCAAAGACGAATCACTCCCATAACAACCCTCAATCTCCTTCAGCAACTCCTGTCTCATGCCAATATAAACTCCACCCACCAATACTCCCATCTTCCCCTGATTCTCCGCATCATCCTGGACCCTTGCCATAATCGAAGTCAACAACCTTATCGTCTCGACCCTCTCAGTCAAAAATGCCTTCGGCTCCTGCTCCATCTCAACAGCATACCGCATCTTCACCAACACCTTCAACATCTCCGCCTTATCACCCATCTCCCTCGCCGTATGATAAAGTCTCGAGTGCAACAAGTTCATAGGCCAAACACCCCACCCATACCCCTCCTTCCTCAAATACTCAACCAATTGCCTCAACATCTCCACTCTGGTGCTCGCCGCCTTGTCATTCCAGTTCTTGTCGTTCAAGACTTTGTCCAACCGTCCTCTTAAACTACCAAGCGGCTCGATAAGTCCCTTCTTGCAGAGGCCACAGACACATTTGATACCCCAGTTTCCGAGGCGTTCCATGCGTTCGTAGAAATAGCCGCGGGGAATGTAGCTGATGAATACTTCTTCTCCGGCTTTCAGGTCTCGTTCAGCTCGAACTTGGATTTCTCGGCCTTCGAAGGTCCAGAATGCGTTTGGGGTGCAGGAGTGGTTAATCATGCTGTAGTGGGGCTCGAGACACATGCCGAGGGGAAGGGACTCGACCTTGACGCTACCATGTTAGCATAATTCGAGATCATGTTGGGTGTACCGAATGGGACACCAACAGAAGCTTCAATGGTGCCCACCTGAAGGTATGTTCCATATCTAGCAAGCTGATGAGAAGTGAGAAGATTCGGGGTATCGAGTTGGCATTCATTATTAGCAGCCTTTGAAGCATGAGTAAGCGAGCTCGGTAAGAAAGGGGGAGGGGTATGTGCTCACTGCTAGAATCAAATGCTCTAGTTCTTTCAACGGTAGCTTTGTAATACCGAATTTGAGAATCGTGTTCATCATATAGCTTGTGTTGTTGTCCTTTAGTTTCTTGAATCCTTCTGCTAGGTTGGTGAATGTTGCAAAGTCACTTGGTGAAATCCGGCCGTGTCTGTGGAGGAAGAGGAGGCGGATGATGCAGCGGAGACGCTTCGAGCCTATCTTAGTGCATTTGAAATCTGCGTCTGATTCTTGCTCTTTGACGGCTTTGTAGGTGCTACATTCGTATTGGTGATTGGAGGTCCATGCGTTGTCTTTGCATGTCTGGAGGGGTGTCAGCCGGGCCTTCTGCGGCGCTTCGGCGCTTCTTGCAGGAAGGCGTCGTCTCAGCGTTCAGATCTCTCGAACCTGTCCGAACGTTGTGCGAATGTAGATCTGGCCACTGACCTGTGAACAATACCAAACAACCTCACACCCCTCACACTTCAAAAACTCAATACTTCCCAACCTACCGACATTCCTCCCCATCTCCCCGAAGTACGTAAAACACTCATCACACGTGCTCGACAGGTTCTTCTCATCCACAATGGCTAGCAGTGGTCTCTTCACCGCAAAAATGACACTGCCTGCACCGAGATCGGAAGAAGCAAACAAACCGCGACCCGCGCCTGGAAGCGTTGAGGGCGCAACGTACGCGTTGGAGGGATCCATGGCGAAGGTGTATTAGTGCATATAAAAGCACCAAGCAGCGCTGTTGGAAGGAAGTGCCTTATCGGTAAGGAATCGCAGAGGAAGGTGCGACGTTGACTAAGGGATGTTGATATTTGTTGTGCGCTCAGCGAAGAAAATGAGTCAAGGTGAATGAGGAGGTTTGAACACTGTCGCCTGATGTTCGAGGCTATCCTGCTCTCAAGAAAGTTAGAACGATAGTGCAACTACTCAGTTAAGCGACAGTCATCGAGGCTGGGAAGGACATCGGATGAGCATTGCATGGTAGATGTCAGGATGAAAACGCATAATCTTAAGGAAGGAGCTGCACAAAGGTTTCAAACTTACGAGATCGGAGATTCTCGAGGGTGCCTATCAAACCGCGGTTTTAAAGACCGGTAAGTATGAGAAAGAATCAATTCATTGTCTAAGTCCGACACTCGTTGATCACTTGCTACCACCTTCTGCGCCTCAGGCTATGCGACCTCGAATGCTATGTTACTATCTGGAGGGCTCTCGACACCTCTTGACACACCTCTAATATGACAACATCAAAGAAAGCAGACCCCCGAACAACAGAAACGAACCTCTCCATGCGTGCTCTCAATAATCTTACAGTATTTCAGTCAAGTTCATGTACCTCCCGCTCAACACCATCCGCCTTCTCGAGATGCTTGATGATCGCCTTGAAGATGATCTTCGCAATCATCGGTGGAACCGCGTTGCCAATCTGCTTATTGATAGCTCCTCCATAGAAGAGGTGAGAAGTTGGGAACGACTGCAATGCTGCCAATTCACAATGGGTGAAGTTTCTAGTCCCACTGGGGTGGCCTTTCTCTCCTCCAGCACAGGTGATGCAGGTAGCGATGCCGCGATCGTCCCATGGCGTCTTGTTCAAAGCTTTCAAAGAATTGATGTTATTGTTGGCATGGTTTCTGGAAATGCGGCGTAGAACCTCACGAACGCTCGTGAAAGGCCGGAGGTTGTCACCGGGAAGGTTGGAGTGTGTGTAGGGTGGGAGATCGGGTAGGGTTTCACCTGGTCTAGAAGTCGTTAGCATATACCAACAGGGAGAAGAAGGGAAACCAATTACCCAGCAGCAACAACGATGAGACGACGTCGTGATTGAGCCAAGCCCCATCGCTGGAACTCAACAAGTTGCCAGCTGACAGAGTAACCATAGAAGGTGAACATTTGGATGACGGAGTTGAACGCTTGGCTAAACTTGGGATGTAGAATGCCAAATGTTTGCTCTAGAGTGACCATTCGGGGCTTGGCTTTCTTGAGCAGCTCCTCGCATGCAAATAGGGAGTCGAAGTTCTGCTGGTCATCCTGTCCTACTACTGTATGAACTGGCGACCAAACTTGACAAGGGGGCGACATGTGGAGGACATCGACAACGAATTGCTTCAGCCTCTCTTCTTGTCCAGCGAACAGGCTAACGAATTCATCTGCCCATGCCTCAAAGTGTTGTGCGGATGGGAAGTTACGACGCCAGGTCTGACCAGAGTTGCCATCTTTGTCAAGGCCCCAAAGGACCCTGAGCTCAGCTAATACGGCACCTCTCGTAGTACCTCCAGCTCCACAGACTGTCTATCGTTAGATCTTGCGGTAGAATTTTAGTGCGAAGTGAAACCTACAACAATCCCCGAAGGTATATCTTTGCTTAAGATATGCTGCAGCTCTGAAACGATCACCCTCATTGAGATGGGCTCGCCTGCTAGCAGCATCCAGGTTCAAATCCGAGGCCAAACGATCACGAACTTGGTCGACCAGATTTTCGATGTCAGAGCCTCCCAGTTCTGTCTCACCACGCCAGAGGAATCTGCGCACTAGTGGATCGAGATACTGCCCATTTGAGCATTCATCCTCAGTCAATGTTTCAAATGTTCTCTGACGAACGTTCTTCGGGTACTTCAAGTTGACTCTCAAGCGCTGAGCTCGATTGTCATACTTAGTGATGTATTTCCAGCGAACCACGAGGCTCTCATGGTCTCTCCAATGCTGCACGTTCTTCTTCTTGTCGCCGGAAACCTTGGCTCGGTTGGAAGGGCCCGGATATGGGTAATTCGTGCGGATGAGGTCTCGGACCACTAGGACATGTGCAGTATCAGTCTCAATCATTCCCTGCTCATGGATGCTGCGAGGATCATCTAATTCGACTTCAAAGGTGAAGCAAAGTTCGTTGAGACCTTTTCGGAGGAGGCCATGAAGATCTGAGCTCCGCTTCAATTGCCAACCTCTTAATTTGACATCGTTAGTACTCATGTTCTGGATGATATCGATGATGAACAAGAAAGTTTCATCACTTAGCTCTACCGTCATGCCAGACTTCAAAGTCATGCCTCGGTCAGGGATGTCGATGCCTTCAATCTTGGCCCAAGGAAGCGTGACTGGAGCATTTCTCATTGGCACATGGCTTTTTGCTTGAGGGATGGAGCCATCAGCCAAAGGCTCATCGCTGAAGAATTCCTCTTCAAGCTCTGCTGCCATTGCATCAATATCGATAAGCAATCTGCCGTCTTGAACTCGACCGTGATTGGATTGGCGACCGCGTCTTGCGGAAGGGATGGGTGGAGGATTCTCCATGCGGGGCTCGGATCGTGCTCTCTTGCGATTGGGACCAAAAGAGCCACTCGAGTTTCCGACATTCTCCTTCTTAGATTGTCTCTCCTGGCGGTCGAACATCTTAGCATATGGGCGGGAGCGCGGTAGATCGGGCTCGACATTTTCTTGGTCTTGTCTTGAAGCTCGAGGTCGAGGAGTGAATGCGTAAGGTCTTGATCGAGAACTGTTAAAGTTGACTTGCTCCTGGAAGGTCGAAGGGTCTGGATGGGCCTCGAAGTTGAGTGCATATGGCGTTGATCGTGGAGTTGAAGGCTTTGTGATTGGAGTACGCTTTCTCTCTGAAGAATGACCTCCATTTTGAGGACCACCATACTCGATCTGCTCGTAGTTGGTTGGATACTCGTCATCACCGCCATCGTCGATTGTGATAGTGGCCTTCCTGCTGGACTCTGGAATTGGGCTTTCAGCTCTCAATGTGTGAGATGAAGCAGTTGAAGTTCGAGATTGTGGTCGAGAATTCGAAGAAGCACATTTAGGTCGATCTAGAGGATCAGAAGGACCTGATACGACACAATCAGCAATGGATTCTAGGAGCTTGAGAGAGAGGCCATAGAACGTATCTTACCACGATGAAGAACGAATTCACCATCGTCATTGATGATGTACTCGGTGCGTGGAAGTCTCATCATCTTGATAGATTTATGCAAGCTTTGGGAGAGTTAGCTTTGTTTCTCGAAAGTGAAAGTGAAAGTCCTAAAGAGAGAGAGATTAGGCAGGTGGAAGGGGAGAGGCTGAAAGAGAGGTCAGAAGGGACTTACAATCTTCAAGAAGTTGCTTAGAGAAACCCAAATTAAGGTCCACGGATCATTGAAGTTTGCAAATTGTCCCTACAAGCCAACAGCCAGAGACTCGCTGAAGGTTGGGAGTTGAGCTAGATCGAAGGTCAATCTCCAAGAGCAGGTGAGTTTCTCAACACTCGTCCTGAGACCGAGGTAGGGATTGAGATTGCGGAACGAGCAAAGAGGGCTCGAAGCAAGACTGGGTTGGAAAAGATCTGTCAATAGGTTGGGTGGGGAATGAAATCTACCTCTTGCCAAAGATCGAGGTGGGAGAAGTGTGAAGGAAGAGACGAGGTTGCAAGTCCTCGAGGAAGGAAGCGAGTCGTCAACCGGTCAAAAGATGAAGGTAATAAAGTCGAGAGGGAAGAACTCGAAGGAGTGAATCTCCAACCCGCTCGTCTTCACCTCCAAAGCTGATTGTAGGTACCTCCTTCCCCCATCTCTCGACTGCCCGAGCCTCCAATTCTCCCTTCACTTTATCCGAAGTCCTGGAATCTTTCCAGCAATCTTTCAATCCCACAACGACCTTTGCACAACTTTTCACAATGATACAAGTTCTCCTGATCTGACTCATTTTCCCTCCTGAAACATTGTAGCCTACTCGAAAAAGCAAATGTGCTGCGCATGGAAAGTTCTTCGAAGCTCGATGCAGCCACCCGCTGAGGATCCTTGGAAGTACCTTTTCACACCACAAACAAATCATTTCGTAGATGATGGGAAGGCACTTGCCCTTGGAGACCAAGGACATACAAGTCAATCTTCAGCAACACTCAACACCCAAGGGCCAGGAGATTTGGTCGACGAGGCAGTATTCTACCATTCAGCACAGTACGCTATTGATCATAGAGATCTTGCTCTTCTGACCCCGCTTCATTTCACCTTCCACCTTCCACCTTCCACCAATGTGCCAAAGATCTGCCAGTCCACAAGAGTGCAGGCAGACCCTATTCATGCCTCTCATAGTGACAGTGTCACCCAAGAAGCCTAGATATTTGTATGACTGCCCACAAGATCACCACCTCACTTCTTCTTCTTCTTATCCTTCTTCGGCGCTCCTCCACTCCCACCCGCAGTCCCAGAAGGTCCAGCACCGCCCGCACCTCCCATTCCACCCAACATAGCCTGCATAGCAGACATATCCGGCATTCCTGGCACACCAGCACCTCCAGCTCCGCCAGCTCCTTGCATCTCAGCCATCATGTCCTTGAAGAAGTTCTCGCTCACTCCACCACCAGACATGGCAGGAGAATAATATGGTAGTATGCTTCCCATCTTCCAGCCTTTTGGTACTGCGGGCGAGGGGTATGGTTTCGATGTATCTGGAGGAGGTATGCCTGGTACGCGGACCATTTGGGCGGTTTCTGTGGTGGTGGGGTTTGCTTTGAGGTGTTCGGAGATTAAGGTGTAGAGGTGGTGCTCTGTGATTCAGTTAGCAATTTTTTTTAACACCACAACTGAGCCCTTGAGACTCTGCAGAACTATGGACTCTTTATTCAAGAACCAGGCAAATCCCACCAGAGGAGAAAACACCTACTGTTCTTAATACTCGAATTATTCCCACCCCTCAACTTAACCTTCACCCTCCCCGGATTCGCCCAATCTCTCGGATGACACTTTGCTGGCTCAAATAACGTCTCCAGCCTCAACCTTCCACACGCATTAACAATCTCCCTCGCCAACGGATTCTCCACTGCCAATTCCTTCCCCACCATCCTCCCCTCCTTCCTGCTTCTATTCTTGTCGAAATAGATTGGATAGATACATTGATAGTCTTTGAACTTCGAATCGTCTTCTGTTTCTTGTACGCCTGGGAACTGCGAGGAGGAGGAGGGAATGGAAGAGGGGTTTATGAAGGAAGGATTGGGTTTTGGTGCTGGAATGGTGGAGGGTCGTGCTTTGAGGATTTCGCGCTCGTCGAAGTCGGATAGGGCGTCTGAGATGTCGCCTTCGGAGGGGTCGGAGTCAGATACTTCTTCTATGCGTGCGTGCGACATCGTAACGGTGTTCGTTTCGTGATGAACGTGGAGAAGTTGTGGAGGGGCAGATATTTGGCGGGGTGGGAATTTCGAGAGCTTGAATTGAAGCTTGGCTGGACTGGGAAGTGGTTACACGTGATGCTGGCCTCTTCTCTCTCCTTTCTCTCCTTTCTCTAGCAGCTACACATGCAGCTTCCTGGGTTGATGATCCTACAGAACTCATGGAAAAAGCGACCAATTGACGACCAGAATCCGCTCCAGCTCATCTTGAAAGAATCCGACAGTAACAAGAATTGTGAGAGAAGGCGCAACTTCAGGAGGAACGACGAAGATTCAGACACGAGACTGAAGATCTGAATTTGCGAAGTCTCCTTCCTTATATCCAATTGCTTCCTATTCAGCTCCGGATAAGCTCCTATCTATTGACAATTGAGGCATTGCTGAGATTAAGCTCTTCCAGAAACCGAATGCGGTGAGAGTGGCGGAGCAGTAAAGTGTAACCATCACGTAAAATGGCAAGAGATGAGAACCCAAAAAATACGAGAAATCCATCCAGGCAGCCATTTAAACATCCCAATTCCAATCGGCAACATTTCTACCCCCATAGAGCGGCTATGTTTGTGCCTCTATTGCACATAAGGTTGAAACACGGCGGCCGAAGCAAAAGCATTTTTCAACAGACCATCCAAAAGACTCAGCCTTGCATAGAAACGTGCATCATATATTTCTCAGTATCAAAAAAGTAATGTCCATAAAATTCATACATGTCCTGTTCCCCATCCATACAACCAGAAGGAGCAGAAAAAGAGGCTCTATTCCCTATTTTCAATTCTCCTCGCCCAGTCATCACCAACTCTCAATCCTTCAACAACTACTATTCCGCGACCTCTGCTGACTCGATCTTCTCTCTCCCACCATTGTTGTGATTTCTTCTCCACGTTCTCGGCTTCGCTTTCGCTGTCTGCTAGACCGCCGTGTCCTCCGTCTGCACCTACGACTAGGACGATGTCTTGGCGGAGCCAGGTTTGGAGGTGCGTGATGGCGTCGCCGTTGTCGCCTGCTAGGGATTCCTGGAGGTATACGATGTCTGGGTTTAGGTGGCGGAGGATGTGGACGTGGCCGGTAGGTGTGGTGAAAGGTAAGACCATTGTCTCCTTCTCGACTAAGCTCAGAGCTTCGGAGTAAACTGCATTAAACGCGGGAGACGAAGAACTAGATGATCTGAATGTGTCAGCGGAATTGAGGACATTGAAGCAGCAGAACTCACAACATCTTCTCAGACTCTTCACCTGGTGTTTGTGCTTGTTGGTGTGAAATATTCGAGAATGATGAGCTGAGAGATCCAGGTGGTCTCGCAACTGCATCAAGTGGATGTTCCTTCAATCCAGGGGCGTAGATAAGGACGAAGAGACGGACTTTTGAGAAGTCTGTGTTTCGAGGAAGGTGAGAAAGGATAGACTGTAGTCGTTAGAACCTGCAATGCGCTCGGGCCGGAGGGACCATACAGCATGCTCGTGGAACTCTCCACTGTCCACATCCAAGTCGTCGAGGTTGGTATCTGCAGATACTACCACGGCGACTGTCTTCCTCTTCCCGTTGTTCACTGGGACTCTGGTTGAAGAGATACCTGGGGTGTTCTCTCGCAACTCAATAGGCCCTGCTGTGGCAGTAGCAGCCCTGGCTTCTGCCTCTTCACTCCAAGCATTATGATCCTTGTATGCGTCCTTGTTCTCTTCCATTATGCTGCCCAAAGCAGTCCCAACTACAGCGCCGACCGCGCCAATTCCGCCCATTACACTGCGACTGGCACCGTCGAATACCTGCTGTGGACTCGGTGTACGTCTTAACGCGCCCGACATGCGCGCCATATAGCTCTGCGACTCCTCTGGCCTTGATTCTGGCGCAGTACCATATGCGACTTCTCCAGGTCTGACATCGGCGTAGGAGGGAGGTCCAGTCCGTACGCTCCCATCTGGATTGCGCCCATAGTCTGGTCGAGGATAGACCCTGTCGCCTCCTGGCGGCGGAGGCAGTTCATCCTCTTCATCACCGCGCTCACTCCATATCCAAGCAACGATGCCGACAGTCGCAACAGTGACGGTGAGAGCGAGTGGAATCCAGTAGGAGAAGGTTCCTCGACGCGAGGAGGAGCCGCGCTGTGTGCGCTCGTAGCGGTCGTAGGAAGAGGACATTTAGAATTGAGATTGTTGGAGGTCGTAGGAATGTCTCATTGCTTGTGTTCTAGCCCTCATTCTTCGTCGGGGGCGTTCGTGAAGATGGAGGGGATGGCGCTGGGAAGAAAGTCGTGAGGCTGGGAGTCCCAGATTGAAGCTCGGCTTGTTGACTGCCTCCAACCACCGCGACTTGGTCAGACATTGAGCTGACACGTGATACAGCCGCATCGCGATTTATGACTAACAATTTTGGCGACGAGGTGAACTTTTTTATATCCAACACAAACACACCACAAATCATCGGACATACCCAAGAAACGTCTTCCCAACCACCATAGGCGATACCTTACGACTTGAAGAGAAAGAAACCTCCAACCATAGAGCTCACAACCCGAAAACTTCCCCATCGAACGCTCGCCTTCACGGCACGAGTCTCACAATGCCTCACGCGCTCTCAATGCCAGCACCTGGTTTCCAGGCCATCATCTTATGTGGGCCTGGATCCTCATTCCCGACATTCACAGCAAACCCGGATGAGAACCCCAAAGCTCTCATACCCATTGCGAATCGACCCATGGTGTGGTATCCGATAGACTTTTGTTATCGTATGGGCGTCACAAGTGAGTCAATTCATTTCCATGAGACTTCATGAATTCTGTCGTTCTCTGTTTATCTGTCTTTCTTCTGTCACATCAGATTGACGTTCGAGTCTCAAATGTCGCGCATGTCTTCAAGGCACATTGTCAGATGATTCGAAACTTATTTACCATTGTCACATATGGTTTTTGTGCTCCGTGACAAAGTCTGAGCCGAGATGCGTCTATGGAAACAAGACTAACTTTGACTACAGACATCACTCTTATTGCTCCGCCCTCTTCAGCACCAGTGATTACTGCCGCTTTGAAGACGAATCCACATCTCACAGGCCTGCCATTACCGAAGCCGACTCTCTTGGCACCAAAAGAACTCGACCAAAATACCGGGACAGCTGAGATCTTTCGCTTACCTGAGGTCCGTGAGATCGTCAAAGGTGACTTTATTGTCTTGCCATGCGATCTTGTCTGTGAGCTTGGTGGCGAGTCTCTGCTTGAATCATGGATGATCAAGGAGGCCGGTCTCGGCGACGTGACAGGAGGCAGTAAAGAATTCACGGGTCCGGGGATGGTGATCGGAGGTGAGAAGGGTGGACGTCGAGGTGGACTTGGAGTCTGGTACGAGACGAAAGGAGAGACCATCATCAAAGGCGAAGAAACAGACTTCATTGCGACATCACCTCTGGAGCTAGGGCCTGTACCACCGTCGAAGACCTCCTTACTCGGTCACGTGTCCAAGCTCGTCTACTCGATACCAACAGATACCTTGAACGACATCACAGAAGAGAAGAAGAGCTTGCCGATTCGCCATGGTTTGATTCGAGCTCATTCTAGAGTCAGAATGCTGAGCTCTCACCGCGATGCTCACATCTACATCTTCCCAGCTTGGGTCATGGACATGATCAATAACAATGAGCACATGGACAGTATTGGTGAAGATGTGTTGGGTTGGTGGGCAAAGGCAGGATGGCAAGTTGGTTTGGGCGAGAAATTGCGTCTGCATGAGATATTCACAACCTCCTCTCCAGACGATTCTGACGACAATCTGTTGGAAAACAATCCTGAACAGGACAACATCAACTATGGAGAGCTGAGCAGTACTTGGACTTCTGATCTCGCCTCACAACAAGATCCAAACCAAGAACAGAAATTGGTGGTACCGCCAATTCTGGCCTATGTTCACCCAAAGAACAGCAGCAAGCTCATCCGACGCGTTGATACAGCACCTCTTCTTCTCAACGTCTCGCTGCAGCTCGCGAAATTTCAGTCAATAGAAGAAGTTGGAAAGGAAGCATCCTCGCCCTTCGCTCACCAAAACAAGGTCGCATTTCCTCAAGGCATTGCGGGAAAGACTACAGTCACTCGACCAGACTGCTTACTCGCAGAGAACGTAACGGTCGAAGAGAAATCAATCATCAAGGAAACGGTCATCGGCGCAAACTGCCAGATCAAAACAGGCGCAAAACTCACACGATGCGTGCTGATGGATGGAGTTGTGGTTGGCAAAGGATGCAGGCTTACAGGTTGTATACTCGGCAGGCGATGTGAGATTGGAGATGATTCTACCCTCCAGGATTGCGAAGTCCAGGAGAATCTACTCGTCGAAGCAAAGAGTGAGTCCTTAACATGCTCAATTATAAACTATTTAGGACCGCATGCTAACGAATTGGATCACAGCCGAGGACAAGAACAACAAGCTCATGTCATCCGAAGGCATGGAAGCCACAGAAGCCGAGATACAGGAATTCGTCGACGAAGACTCGGCAACTATGGACGACGGAGATGCGAGCATGGATGTCGGCTTCGATTAGGGTCCTTCTATATTTCGGTGCGATACCCGCGGCTGTCAAACAAACAACCTTCGCCCCCGCGAAAATCGAATATTCCCCATACATCCGCGTCAAGTTGGCTGGCCATCCGGGCCGATACCGCGGTACCTCTGAATAACCGCTGACGATATTCGGAAGTACCTCCTGCAGCACGCCTAAACACGACGCAACAGATGTACCTTACGCTTGTACCTGCCCCTACCGGACTACGCTCAATAGCCTTGCCATGGAATACGTAGCAAGACTTCTATAGACGTGGGAGTCAAGGTATTATGCCTGTGTTCTGTATCAGAAGCCGTTGATATTTTTCAACACTCGTCCCGTGTGTACGTGTGCAGAGGTAGAGCATGGCGCATAATGCGAGCGAAATTTGGCATTTCTTGCAAACAGCACATGCAAAACGTCCAATTGTATCAACCATATCCATCTGATGATTCCTCCTCTCCTGTTCCCTTACCTCTATCTCCCCTTTTCTTTTTCCAACCAAGTTCCTGGATCCTCATCATGCAGTCTCCTCCGCATTCAGTTGAAGGACAACAGGCGATATTCAACAACGGCTACACAGCAGTCAACCAACACCACCAATTCCTAATTGGTCCATAACAAGCGCCTCACACTCCCGAGAACCGGGATTTGAATCACCCATCGCCCACAGACCGCGCCTCGTTCAATGGCCGAGTCAGCTCGTGCAACGGCGTTCCCCCAACGCATTCCATGATCTTTGTTCCCTGTAATTCACAATCCACAATCAATTTCCCGGTTTCCAGATCCCGTTTTTGTTTTTTTTCGGCGTGAATTTGACGTTGGTGGTGCCGAACCGATCGGCTTGCCCATACCGTCCGGCTTATGTTGGTTTTCTTTCTGTCTCGTCGCCAACTCGCGCTGAGATTTTCCCGTGCCCCCATTCATAATTTTTTTTTGGTGAGTTCAAGCCGCTGAGGTGAATGGCTTTGCGCGCTCGGATTGTGGCTTTCCCGACGCTATTTACTAGCAATCAGTCATCTGAGACGGGATTGCCGATTTCATGTTAAATACAGTGAGACAAAAGCCTCGGATCTGGGTTCTTAGGTTTCGGTCGATTTGAGAAATGGATAGGCGAGGTGGATGTTGGATGGCGACGGAGGTGTGTCCGGTTTGCTTCTTTATGGAAATGGGATTTAGCTATTTGGTGTGAGCGAAGTGCGGGACGGCATGGGAGATATAGCGTAGTATTAGATGCAGGTAGGTTCAGATGCAGGTGTCCAAATCCGGCGAAGACTGCATGGAGATGGGAAGGCGAGAGCCAACATGCGGGCTGGGTCAGGGAACGGGAAGGTTAATCCCGTAAGTCAGCATTCGAAGAGTTCGGTCTAGAAACCTGATTCGGGAGGTAAGTTGAAGTTGGGATATGCGTGGAAGGTAGGTACATATGTTGGTTTATGTTTGAGTGGGATACATGACTTGAAACCTGTGAAGAAGTGGTGTGTTGCCACATTCTTGGCTAAGCTGGGTGGCTGCAACCTTCACTTTGCAGCTGCGTGTTTTCTGCAGTGCAGATACGTGCCGGCCGGATTTCGCCGCTGCAGAGTTGGCCGTTGAAGATGATGCATGAGTATTGAAATGTTGGTGGAGCTTTTGCGGGAGGAATGTTGGTTTTGAGAGGTTCTTCAGTGGCGAAGTGAGAATAATGGGCGTGGTATGATATTGTGTGTTGAAAAAATTCGGTGATGTTTTTGAAGAAGCAAAGAAGCTTCAGTATGAGGACCTGGAGACGAATTTCAAGGTTTCGTGATGGTTTTATATGTGCAGAGATGGTATTTTTCATAAACTAGAAAGCCTCGTGCATAGACAGTGAATGAAATAAGGTTTCGGGAAAGGAAGATGCCAATGACCAGTTTTCACCCATTACCTCGTCCACCGCAGCCGCCCTATCAAGGAACCCGATCGAAAGACTTCCAAACTCAAAAGGAAAAGTATGCTAAGAAGCAAAACCAATGAGCATGCATCGACGCCCCCTTCATTACGCCTCCATCGGCAGTGCACATTCCAGATTCTACGGATCCTCTGCCACGATATTTCGGAGTTCGGATGGGTGACACAAGCGTGCTGTTGTGTGACAGGGGGGATCAGGCGATATGCTTGTTGAGATGACGTAGCAAATCGAAATTGAACCTGGAAAGGGAGTGTGTCGAGACCGGTTAGCCGGAGTGCAAGTGTGATAAGAAATCAAGGCTGAAAAGGCCCTTCGTGCAGAGTGGCGTTTGGCGACCGGAATATTTCGTTGATTGCGTAATCGTATGAAACAAGAAGATGAAAAGCTATGATATAGCGCTAGTGATATAGACGGTACTGGCGATGGTATGTGCAGAACGATACGTGCAAACAAGTGTCCATCCGTTGTCAAGCTCAGTATCGGTATTGTGAACTATGCTTGGAATTGCCAGAACTACTACCTGATCCTCCTCGTGGTGGGTGGGTGTGTTTGCCTTTGCTATAATCCCATTGTGTTAATAAAGTCCATGTCATACGCTCTTGAAGAGTTGTGAGTTGCCAGTGTTATCTTACTTGTTGTACATTGTTTCTGGATGACATACCGGACATAATTCCAATTGGGGTTCCTGTTGAAATAAGGGTCCTCCTTGGTTGTATGGGAAACCCCATCTCCGGTGACCACAACTAAGATCTCGGCAGTCTTCATACCGCTCTTCAAATACATAGCCGCAAGCGTGGCAATCCTTCTTTTTATGGTAACACATGACTGGTAGTAATTGAACTGAGGAATAACAGAACGATATGTGATAATGCGAGGAGTCTAGAAGAAACGAGAAATAAGGCGTGATTGAGGGAATGCTTTACCAAGAGGATTAAGATATAGTTGCTGTCCTAACTGTGGTATTTATATTTCCGAGTCGCTACTACACTCAAGTTGCCACCATATCGAGCCAGCCGGCCAAATAGCCAGCATTTGCTCAGGGGTTCCTCATCGAGAGATCTGCTTGCCCGATTAACGACCATGGCACTACCGTACTGCATTTATCTAATGAGATTCTCCCCCCTTTGGCATTGTCGATATTCAAATGTTGGCCAATTGAAATCATACGAGTTTCGAGGTCCAGACAGGGCTGACATGGCCGGTCATGGCCGCAGTTTGATACCTGCGAATGAGATCACAACGATTGACCAACAAATGAGTTTGTGTTACTCGAGGTCGATTCTGATCAGAGTAGTTATCAGCCGGTCAGTCAGCCATCAGCTGAGGATATATTCTCAGCTGATTGACTGATGTAAAATTAAGAAAAGGGTCTCGCTGATTGGCTGACGCTGACTAGATTATCAGTTTGCTGATCAGTTGAAAGCGTAATTAAAAGCCACGTTTCATTAACAAAAACCCTCGAAGAAAAGTGATGATATACTCTCGGAATCTTCATATTTTCTTGTCTTGTAAGCTTTTAGGCATTTGTCCGATAGAATTATATGTAATTTAAATGTTCATACGAAGATTTCTTACTCTTAAAATTTGATAAATTTTCGAGTAGATTTAGACTATATTTATATACTTTTGGACCGAAAATCAAGGGGTTTATACCCAAAAATAAGAACTTTCAAAGGCTTTAGCTGATCAGTTGGGAATTTAGCAAGATAATTGACCGGTATGAATAAAATTCCTTAGCTGACTGGCTGATGGATGTAGCTGATCAGCCGGCTGGTCAGCTAGCTGACATATCGACCACTCTGATTCTGATTCGGGAACCTAGGCGCCATGCTCGTGAGGAAAGAAGGTTACCGTTCTTCAATGCAGCCGGAAAGTCATCCTGGCTCCCCGGCACCGCACAACAAACGGTCTTCTTGCATTCGAGGGTCCTTTTGCATCTTGATTTCTCATTGGGATCACCTCAGTGGAGAAGTTCCATGCTGCCACTCACACTTCATGACAGATACATGCATCGTCTGCAAGGTGTACAAGAAGGCGAAAGGATCCAATGCCGACTGCAGAACGGACCCATAACCACATATCTGGGACTCCCCAAAAGTCGGATATGGTAGGTTCATGAACAAATCGCATGAAAACTAGAATATGGCTCAACATGCCACGTATTAGCGGAAAGCCTGCAGGGCTGACGACCATACTAGTTGCTGAAGAGCGGGACAAATATTTGGCAGTTTAGAAACAGGATCTTTGCGAGCGCGCCAATGAGAAACGCCACCGCGTATGAAGTAGCTGCAAAGTTGCATGTGTGCCATGTTTTCGCCAAGTGATGAGGGGTCTTTCGATGGCAAGAGGGCCTTGCCTCGGGTGCTGCTGAGTCTCCGTAAAGGAGTTAGCGCGATGAAGATATTAGAATAGAACGAGGGGTGATAGAGTGCATTTCTCGACGAAGTTTCGGAAGCCAGGTCTTGCGATTTGACCGTTTGGGAGCAGAATGTTACCCACCCTTCTTTCTGCAAAGGAAGGAGTCGACAAACAGTTCGCGGGAAGTTTCAAGCAGCCCAACACGCAGCCAGAGTCTCCAAGCTGTCACAATTCCTTTTTGATCTTGGCCTGTTTTCTGCCGTTATTGACGAGCAAAGGAGGAGAAGGTCCCGACAGTTTGGTCGGGGCGTTCTGCCGTGTGGTCCGGAACATCAGCTTGCGTAAACAGGCGCTGTCAGCGCGTCGACAGCGTGATGAGGCTTCAAAGCTCCTTCTGCGAGTGCGAAGATGATCCTCTCAAGAATTCTAGGTGTTCGTGGTCGTTGGACTCTATATATCGTTGAAGAAGAATAGGGATGTGTCGAAAAGTATCGCGGCTTCAAGAATTTTGTCAATGCTTCGGCAAAAACTTCCTGCGTTCCTCCTGCGTCCTCGTTTCCACTTTCCGGAGTCTCGTGTCCGCCATAGAATGCGGCACTCTTCGGTGCAACTCACAGCTACTTCCCTTTATTGGCTCTTTGTTCCACATTATGAGACTCGAACCAGATCATCATTGTTGGATCATTGTTGGAATCGGGATCGCCATTGGATGTTGATTTTGTCACTTTCCTAAAAGTGATATCTTTGATGCCCTCACCCAGACGGAATATTGCAATGTCAGCAAGTCAGCTGCGATCCTCCTAAAGCTTGAAACTTCGGGTTCGTTGACAGTAGAAAACTGTACCACAATTCTAATCGACTGCCTCATATCGAGAACCTATTTCTATGGTGACTTAAGAAACTCATGCGAGAACATGAAGCTTACGATCGAGACGAGTGGCGCATAGATCTCATCTCCCGGGCCTAGTCCTTGTACTTAGGGCAACATGAGACCGTGCTACATCTGGCTCATATCTGGCTAGTGACGCCTTCACCAGCTTCGAGATCTAAGACAGCACCAATCAAGACGGTAGCTCCCGCCAGTGGTGGATGAACGATCGACAAACAGGGGCAGTTAAACAATTTCGACGCCGTATTCTTCGAACTTTCCTATTTCAGACTCATGTCAGAATCCGAACCACGCAGGAAGTGCAGGAGATAAGTGCTTTTCAAATGAAGAGACCTTGATTTCATTGTGTTTTGACTTCTCTTCGACCAACTGTGGCTACAGCAAGTATGAAAAACGTGGGGTGCATTCCATATGAGAGTCCATTCCACAGCGATCTGGATCGCCTGCACTATTGCCCACGTTTTCATGTGTGCCTGGAATGTATGTTCAAGAGATCTCTGGAGGTAACTCCGGCGCCACCATCAAACTACCAGTTCCTGGGGTGAAGATTTGAAAAAAATCAGAACATTGTCATATCTTGGTCAACAGAGTTCTTAGATAATGAGACTCCAACGCCGAAGCTTGTCTAGATCTGTACATCCGAAAGCTAATCGGCATTTCATCTGGAACTCGCGCCACAATATCCCCATATTTGGATGCTGAGGCTGATCCAGCCTACTCCAGGACTGCTACTGCCTTCTCTGATGATGCGTGGCGGCCAACTTTAACGGCACAGATCTTGAACATTTGTTAAGAACCACCATCTCCCTTCCCAAGGGGCCCAGCACTTCTCTGCAAGGTCCTGTACCAGAAACATCTGGCTCAGATATCACTTATTATTACCTAGCAAACGTGGCATACACTTGCTCCTTACGCTGCAGGACAGAGCACCGTTCCTGCTATCGGTGGGTTTTGCATCAGCTTTGGTTGTCTAGAGGTCACTGACATCTGTGCCAGGCATCCCTATTGAGCCAGATACAGCCAAATCATCCTCGGGAAGGCGCGACACGTTGGCATTCCTTCCTCGAGGCCTTGCTTATTAACAAGGCACGCGACTCACGACGCGACTCAGAGATCCTTCAATACTCAATAGTCACGTAAGTCTAACACTCTCCTTGAACAATTGCAACATACTATAGTCGATCAAGACGACTATCCAGTTTAATCCTGGGCTCAGTAGACACCATCGAGTGATATATGGATGGACTATTCTCCCTTCTGTACAGCTTCATACAGTCCAGGAAGATCGTTCACTCCTTTAGATCCAGAGCTCACACTCGTTCCAGTCCTTCCAACCATCGTCTCTCCTTCAGCTCCCTTTTCTGGTATGAAACTTGCTCAAGCGTTTGACTACGAAGCGTGAACATCGAAGCTGACTTTAATTTCCCCCTAGATCTTCCTTTCAGCTCTTCAGCATAAACACTTGTAATAAAAATGTTCGCCAACCACCATGTACAATACATTTCCAATGACGAGTCCATCGATGGCTCATTCTCCATATGTCCTTCTAGCAGTTCATCCTTCTCGTCCGATGCATCGTCCTCACCATGGGAATCCGAGATGGTCATGTTGGCGCCCTCCTCGACTCCAAGAAGAGGATCTCCTAGTTCGGTCAAGTTGGAAAGGACACCAAGCCAAACATCTTTCGCATCCACACCGATATGCAGTCCTAACAGATACAATTTTCAAACAGCCTTTTGTCCCACGATGGCTCAGGACATGATGTCCTTCACCGACCCCAATTTTCTTTATCAAGATGATGACAGCTTGGGACCCGGAAGTGACTCTTACGTGGACTACGTTCATCAGCTCAACTCCTACAATAACTCAAGCACTAGCTTGAATATTGGCGCGAACCATGGTCTACCCAACGTCTTGGTCTGCGATACCTTCCAGGCCAATCAGAGCATGTCTCTGGAACCACCAGCTTTGGACCTCGATCTCTATTCTCCAGAGTCTGGCATGAGCTCTTCTCCAACATCAGAGGACTTCGTGATCCCATCACAAACCACGTTTATCAACGCTTTCGACCTGCAGTCCCCGATGGCTCCCGTGAAGTCCCTCCACTTCGACATCGCGTACGATAGCCCACTGTCAGAATTTGGCAGCAGCTTTGCCGTGGACGGGGACTCCATGCACGGATCTGATACAACCCAAATGCCCTACTATATACCATCAGACCCGACCTATTCCGAGCTAAAATCTTCCTCCACGACTCCCTCGCGGTCCTCCTCTCTCCGCCACTTTGTCTTCAGGCCCCCGCCATCGACGGCAGCACTCCAACACATCCAAGACATCAAACCCGAAAAGCTCTCTCGAACACGCTCCTACCGAGACTTCAAACGCGAAGAAGTCTACCGCGACATCCGCAACTCCTCGTCCCCACAATCCGCGTCCTCAGCATCAAAACTCAAGCGCCTCAAGCGCGAATCCAAAGACGTTTTCATGGGCAACATCAAGATCCAACGTCCCGCCCGAAAAGAATGTCCATACGAAGGCTGCACCGGTAAATTCCAAAGACAAGAACACTTGAAACGCCACGAACGTACGCACTTGAAGGACGCGGAAGTCTATCCATGTGAATTCTGCCCAAAGACGTTTGGACGGAGCGATAATTTGAAGAGTCATGTTTGGTTGCATACGTTGCCTGACGGAGCGAAGAAGAGTAGACGGACGGCGTATGATGCGAATGCGTTGGCGGAGTATCAAAGGATGGACAGGAAGAGGAAGGGTGGGAGTTCTCAGGAGCATTATGGGGATATCAAGCAAGAGGAGGGAGGGAAGATGACGAGGACGTCAACAAAATTGAGGACGAGGATCAGTGGGTACTGAACAATCAACGAAAATCGAAAGAGAAGAAAAGATGAGTATGGAGTCGGCATGGCATAATATGTTTGAATGAATTGTGGGATGAATATTGTTTTGGAGTTATTGACAGATTGTAGATGAAAATTCTCGGGAGGCTGCATTTGCGTTTCTTTCATACTTGGGACACTGGTCCATGCCAGGCGAGGCCACTTCTGACCCTCTCCGTTCGCCTGGAGTTCTTTTGTTTGGGGGGCTGTATTCATTGATGCATTATCATGGGGGACGTTTCGGACTTTCCATATTACTACCACAATTGGCAGGGTATTTTTGGATTCCTTGCTTTGTATCTCTTATTTTGGGCCGAAAAAAGTGAGCGTTTTGATTGCATGGAAATGGTTGGAGATGGAGGATTGGGGAACAAGGTTTGGGGATTGGAAATTGGGGATTGGGATGGTGGATTCTTGTCATTGGGGAGGCGTTTTGGGGTTGGCTTTTGGGAGGAGGTTTCGAAACCGGGGTGTTTTGGCAAGCGGTATTGGGGGGAATGTTTGGGACAAGGTGTTTGGATGGGATATTGGGGCATGGGACGGGATCTGGGTAGATTTGGGAGGAGTTGGATTCGAAGGATAGCATTGCTCTTGCTCAGCCACAGCACCGCCATATGCTCGAACTTGTAGCTCTCCGAAGAGCTAGATAGGAGCTGGATAGTTTGCAACACTCGTTTCTAAAGCAAACTTTCCAAGTATCTTTCAATTTCCTGCCGAGACAGTGTGAGTCGCTACTGACAGACACCGAGGAGAAGTCGCTCCTTGACGCCAATGGCCACCCATGTGAGAGGAGGCGATGCAGTTGAGTCGCGCCTACCGTCTAGGCGTAGCTATTGGTGGTCATGTGAACAATATTTCTGTACCACCCTCAAACCTCAACCCCAGTTGTTATAGAAGCAATCAGCCAAATATTGAATCTTGGTGCAAGAGAAACGGTTCATGCAGGAACGGGAAGATAAGGTGTGCTGTACATGGTGCAGAGTGCATTGTCCCGATGCAGGGACCATCTTTGACCCCTTACATTGAGGAGGGAGGCCCTTTTGATTCCCGGAGGCTTCTCCTGAGAAGTATTAAAAGATTGTCCTTAGCAACACTGCGGCCGCAACCCTCGAGAGGCTTGGGGTGACACTTTTGTTTTGAATTCCAAAGCCACGACATTTCCACAAGCTTTTAACCGAATGCACCTTCCCGTCAACATCAGCTTCCACAACCTTCACGACACCACTACTGCCGCCACCACTCCTCTTGTGACATATACCTCGAGGTCGCACAAAGTGAGAGCGTGAGCTTCAACTTCTGATCCAAGACGCACTGGTGAGTGGTTGATTTGATGCTCACAGTGAACCACCTTCAAAGAAACCGATCGACATCCGATCACGGCCCGAATCACAAACAAACTCAACCGAAGTTTGTCTCTCTGTACCTCCACCTCTCCATCATGGTCTTAGCAGAACCACGAGGAGATCTTTAAGCTTGTTTTCGGTATGCTAGACAGAGACATATGCTACTCCTCATTCCTGACCGCGAGGGGCATAATTCTGGTATATCAATGATCCAGGACCCGGTAATGCCCGCACCAGAGATGCACCGTCGTCTGCTGATGCTCCCACTGGGGTAATCATCATGCCCGTAGACTTCTCATCCTCTCATCGAGTCTGTCCATCAATCTCGAAGGTCGGCTTGCCTACGATTTCCGTCCACCTCAACGAGCTAGCTGGTTTGTATCAATCATAATAAACTAGCAGCTGCAGAAGACTACACTGCTGACCACTTGGCATCGCCTTCTTCGTTGCCATTCTTCTAAAAAGGATGAGCCATGGGCCTCGGACAGCTGGGGGATCGCAGATACATGATCCAAATTACGGATGTATCACTACTTTCGATATCACCGCTTTCGATGCTTCCTTGTTTTGCCCACCCCCTTGTCGGTACTCTCGAGCAGGGCCGCAATGATCATCCGGCTCGAGCCAGCGTCAAGGCACTCCAACACCTTCAAACCCTTTTGCCTCAGAGCATCGTCTGGGAGTCGATCTGTACTTCGGAGAGCTTCAGCTTCGTTCGAAGCCAGAATGAGCAGCCCTATTGTTCGCCCCGGCATCGTTGTCTTCGACGAGCGCGATTTATATCGCAAAAGCGGCGCTGGATTTCCAAACCCCACGATTGGTTGCAAAGTCCGTCGTCATATCGGACATCGAGGCCGAGCATAGCCACCAAGCATTCTCGTATCATCCCCTCATCATCTCCAGGTTATCCGGCGGTGGTGTTGTACATATACTCGGCGATGCCCATTGTCGGAGAGGTGAAGAGAAAGGAAGAAGAATCGCAAAACACGAGAGTTGGATGGCGTAGGTCTCGTGACACGGAGGCCTTTCCGAAACAGGATCTCGGTTCGGAACAATGCTTCATCCGGGAACCTCATCATCGATGTCCTCCTCATCAAAGTATATCCCTCAAAGCGTTTTGTACATCAAACTCCTAAGACTTTGCGACTCTACCCTCGAGTCTTACGCCCGTAAGAAGAAGTTCCAGAGTATAGACATTGCCCGCCACGCAGCCTCGTACTGGAATGCTTTAGGCAGGACTGATATCTCCGTACGTATTCTTCTTTTCGTCCTTGGCGTTACTTTCATCTTCGAATTACATTGCTCTCCGAGATCATGATCTCGTAGGTGAATGTTCCGAGTCAGCTGGGACATTGGAAACTCGGCATTTAAGAAACTGGCAGCCCTAGCCACGTGACTACATGCACCTTTGTCCTAGGGTCATAAAGAAGACGTAGCTGACCTTTATCCTAGGACTGACTCTCGGTATTAATTGGAATACCTTGGGTTGAGTCCCTATACTATCCAGCTTGAGCCTATTGGAACTGGGTGCTAGCCTTTACGCCTGGTGGAACTCCAAGCAGACTACGGCACAATAGACCTCCATATTCAAGGATGAAGACGCGATCAAGAATAGTTTTCACACGACCAAGATCAAGACCGAAACACTGCCGCCGAGGAGGTCCAATTAATCAGGTACGTGTATATCTATTGCTAAATAAGAAGGCATGACAGTAGCTGATGTAATGTCAGGCGTCGATCGACAGTATCACTTGAGGCTGAGACGTCCACTCAATTGAAATCCTTGCCGTATTTGGATCTCTCTAGGGCCACCGAAAATTGTAGCCCTAGACACTAGGATTTTACTGCGTCCTTGTCCCTTTCGCGGACTTCGGCCACTGTCGCCCTTCGAGTGTGGTTGTGTTTCAGCGCCTCGGCCAGATTCGCACCCAGGCCTCGTCTCCAAGATAGACACCCAAGGCCCATCGATCGTTCTGGGAAGCTTTCTAGTTTTTGGACCTGCTTTGGCTTGCAGTTGTAAAGCTCTCTTGGGTTGCGGGACGAGTTAACAACTTCCTACAATACATCGACTCTTCCTTACCTTTCCTACCCAATCGCAAAGCCTTCAGCACGATCATGGGAGTTCTGCTCTTCAACTTCTTGGCGTTTATTCCAGCGGCCACGTTGTGTTGATCAGAGTTATTGGTAGGAGAAAAGGTTGTGCTGTCTTAAGTGACTCGACTTCCCCCCTTATCGCTCGTTATCGTCAACACAAGCGACTTGTCTTGATCTCTCACCTCACCTGCAATACAACAATTCGGGATATCTACGCCTCTTTGCAGCAGACAACCATTATACTCCCCCGTCACCAAGGCCGGCCCTTCAGAAGTCCCACTTCTGCCCCAAGTCTTCGATTCTCCCTCTCATTCCCAGACTTTCTGAATTTCCTCCGATCTCATTGCAACGCGTCGCCCATCATGCTTCCGTCCTACCAAGAGGCCATTACTGGTCCCGACATTCCATCATTAATTGCCCCATTTCTCGACTTGAAAGGCCTGCAGGCCGCCAACCGGGTCAACAAGACATGGTGCAAAGCAATGAGCCGTTACCTCTGGGCTGATCCCATCAGATCCTTTGCGGCATCTGCTCGTCCATTCTGTGAGTACCAGATACCTGGTGCATTGCTAAACACTGACCATTCATCAGATCAGACAGCCCGCTTCAAGTTGAACTCTGGCCATAATCCAAAATACCGCAAAGAGCTTCGAGATCTTGTCACCACCATCGACTACGGCCCGCTTCTCGCACGTATACACGCGCCTGCTCTTCGAAGGGACTTCAACGAACACGAGATGGAAATTAGTTTCAATTGGATTTTTCAACATGCGGGCCTATTCAAAAATCTACGCTTCATCATACTTGACGGGTTGACTCGCGCTGGAGACGATGAAGAGGTTGAACATTCAGAGCAAGGCACTCGCATTCTACTTCTGAGTGCTCGACACATTCCGTTCAGCCGACTTGAAAATGTCCTCACCAAGACCTTATTTATGGACCTTATATTCCTTGATCTTTCGTACACCTGCCGCCCTGAAGATTTGAATATCCAATCCCGATTGGACAATCTTCGTATCCTGAAGCTTCGTGGCTTACGCTTGACAAAAATCCCACGATTTGTGCTTGTTCTGGGAAAGCAACTCTGGAGTCTGGATCTAAGAGACAATCTTCTCGATGGTATTGACATTGTCCACGTGCTTCGCACATGCTTCCAAGAAAACTATCCAAATCTTGTCCGAGATCAACATCCACACGACGACATACATCATCTGTACGATGATCCTCCCGTATATCACCGGATTGATGAAGGCCATAACCCCACTACCGATTTCGCACAGCTCCGCCCCGATTCTGCCTCGTCATTCATCAAGTATGTAACGGACAACGGCAACCTCTACTCTAGGAACGGCGTCCTCTCCTTTGAAGACCCAGTGTATGTTCGAACCGGCTTAACCCACCTCTACATCTCAGGCAACAGGCTCAAATCAAGCACTATAAAGCTCGTCCTCGAATCACAAAACCGCCTCCAAGTCCTCGATGTCGGTTCCGTCCGCCTTGATTCCGCCCAAATACAATACAAAGCCATCTATGGCATCGACAGAGGAGTGGAGCGCATCTCACCCATATTCGGTTCCCGCCTAGAGAAACTACGCATCCACCACTCCGCCGTAACCCGCATTCCCACAATCCTCCAATTTTTCACCGCCACAGGCTTCGACCCCGAATGCCTCCAGCAGGCGGAATCGATGCACAATCCCGAGTGGTCCCGCTTGTCTCCGCTTGCCCACCATCGCCTCAGGTCCCTCACATTGACTGACATCCCTACCAAGTCCTACGGCCCTATGATCGAGCAGCTGACCGGACTTTTGACCGAGCTAGCGGATCAGGAGGAGAAATTAGCTGCCGCTCGCGCCGCGATGCCCAACAACCGTCGTGCCCCACAAGTCCTCGGCGGACTGAGGACTTTACGACTAGAATTTCTGCCGGAGGCTCCAGCGCCTGAGACGAGCTCCGTTTCAGGTGACCGCGATGCCGATGGTTTTCTTTCAAAGAGCTTGGGAGATTTCTCGTTCTTTGGTGGAAGTGGTGGAGCGGAGTGGGTGGAGAAGAAGCGGAGTGGGCCGACAAGAGAAAAGGCCAATGGGAAGGGAAAGGGCAAGGAGAAGGAGGAGGGACCAAGGGATGTGGTGGAGGAGTTGAAGAAGTTCCGTCGCACCCAGAAGCCAGCGGGGTGGGGTGGGGTATTGGAGTTGGTTTGGCCTCAGGGACATTAAGCGGCGGGTGTGATATATACTTCCTCTTTGTTTTAGATAACTTGTCAAAAATGCCCTGTTTCTGAAAGTCCCAGAAGGCTGGGACATTTGCTCATGCATTTCGATTTACCATGTCAAATTCCCGCTCCACCCCCGCCGTCGAGGTCTGCGAAAGCGGAGGACAATGAATCCTATATCTAATAAAAATTGAATTTGAACTTTGCGCGCAATTACCTTTTCCGGCTGCTCTTCTGTTTCACTATGTCCTCGAAGTCTAGGGATAATCATTCGCTGAATTGAATATGATTTAGCTACTACCACCGTACTGTCTCAGCTTCCTCATTTTCGTCTTTGGATTCCGAGTCTTCCTCACAGTTCATGTCCCGCACATCCATCCGATCGAAGCCGAAATCGCCACTCTTAAAGAGAATCCCAGTACGCGCAGCTTTAGCGTTGACCCCGCCTTCCGCAGCCATCTTTTATCGTGTCTTGTCTTGAAGCCACTTCTTGCGCGCCTCTTGGCACGTGACGAGCTCATTGATTTCGGTGATGGCTGTCGATTGGTCTAGTTGATTGTCCGAGATGGCACCTAGGAAGAGGGCGTTGGCGTCGAGCACTCCGGCCTTCGGACCTTGACGTAAAAATTCTAGGATACCTTCGATCCAGCCCATCAACTTCTCGAAGAAGCCGTTGTCATGGAGGTGGACTTCATGTACGAACTTATAAAAATTGTGCTCATGACGCTGGTAGAGGTTGATGAATCCTTGAACGGTCTGGTTTGGATCGGTAGGTATGACTTGTTGTTGGCGCTTGTCGACAACCTATGGCTATTAGCATGTGAAGAGACTCTTTAATTGAGTAAGCTCACCTGTATCATGTCATCGATGAAGACAGCAAAGTCTGTGACTCTGTTCAAGCGGATGAATTATCTATGAGCCAACAATCCTACCTTTGGTTTCATGAAACCAATTGTCTATCTAAACTAAGTAAAAACTTTCGATACAAAGCGCTTGGGTGTCAATTGGCACGTTTTGAGCCTAGACCGATAGATACCTCAAACTTTGAACAGCCAGGCGTTATACGATATGAATGGTTGAAACAGACCGTGCCACATCTCCGTCTTCCTTGTCAGGAAATTCCACTCGATACTGATATGAAGAGATCTCCCGCAAGCCAGCAGGAAGTTGGCCATTCCACAGCGCCAACCCGACCCGTCGATAATGCATCTTGCCATCCTTTTTCACAGGAACCACTACCAAACACTGTACTGAACCTCCTGTACCTGCTATAGGGACACAAAAGACTGTGACAGGTATGTCATCGCCTACATCGGGAAACCAGTCCGCAACCCGACAGCCAATTCCTGCGTCTCCATCTAGGAGATGGAGGATCTGATTTTC
>FJOG01000034.1:71734-128604 GCA_900073065.1 Phialocephala subalpina | reverse complement strand
GAATCCCATCGTTCTGGACTTCGTTACATACTGGGCATCGCAACCCCCATCGCAGCAACATGGTCGTGTCTCAAGGAGAGCGCCCGTTACAGTCACGGTCCGACGTGGGCATTTCGCTAATTCTGTATATAGGAATGAAATATCAGAATATCTACTATAAGTTCCTCCCCCCCTTCCAGCCGGAAGGGGGGGAGGAACTTATTCTTTGATGGGGAAAGTCTTCAGGTTTATATTCTAGTTCAACGCACCCGGGGCGCATCACGGTCGGTTGTTTTGGTCTTTTATCGAATCTTTCCATGAACATATTCTATTTTTATGCTCAGGATTCTCTTTGTAATCTCACGACGTACTTCGCCCCGTTAGTGAAATGAAGTTCAATGCAACCATTTCCGCTGTCCTCTCCTACGAAAATAACATGTTGGTGTTGTTTTGACGAAAAGGTTTTCACGCCTCAAAGTGGCTGCTACCTTGGCTGCAGAATCGAGACCGATGGCTGCGAATATCCGACCACCAGCAGCCCAAGACACGTTTCATATCTCATCCAGAGTTGAACTCCTCGGCAAGCGGTGATAGGAATGCTGTCAGCAAATTAACCAACGTATGAGATTCGAATTACGAGGCTAGTTTTTGAAGGAGTGAGGCCCATACTCGCAAAGTATGCAAGTAATTGCACCATCCGGGTCCATCCTGGTCGGTATTCAAAGGATCAATGGTACCCGAGATGCGTTAGAGAGTTGTTTTCTTCCAGCCGGTATGAAAATAGAAGGATGTCAACGGGAATCAAGACGCCTGGCAGCAAGTGCGGCCAAAGAACACCATCTGGTCGTTATCAGTCCACTGATCTAGCAACTGACTCCAAAAAAAAAAAAAAAAAACCTGGTCGAGTGAATCTGGCATCATCAAGTTTACGTCTGATTTTCCGATGATGGGAAGCCTCAGGAGGCAATGTCGTGTGACCACGGTCCAGACTTAGCTGATAAGTCCTCCCAGTACCACACTGAAGCATTCAAGTAACACAGGAACATATTTGTGAAAGATATCAAATGATTTCAAGACTGATTCCTTATACAGGTTTCGACCTAAGCCGAAAGAAATCTACAGCGGACCGACAATGATATCAGCCTCTGGAAAGGAATTCGAAGATCTCCATGTAACCCCTGGACTTTGCCACATCCGCTGGTGTCATACCATAACTAGTCTTGATCGTCTTATCTGCCCCTGCATCTAGGAGCAAATTGATCTTTTCCTCGCTCTTGAGCGCCACAGCATAATGTAATGGTGTACCCTCTCTTGACCCAACCATACTTCCTATCGCGTTGACATCAACTCCTCGAGCAATCAAGTACTTCATAACCGGAATTCCTCCTTTACCGCGAGGATCCATGGAGTAGAACAGAGCGCGAGAGTCGACCTCGGCGCCATGGTCGATTAGAATCTCGAAAGCTCGGATCGCGACGGTAGGTGGTTTGAGAGCAGCTGTTGCAAGGGGCGAGCAGTCGATTTTGTCTCGTAAGTTAGGATCAGCTCCATGGTCTAAGAACCACTTCAAGACCGTTTCAGTTCTTGTAACAAGTCTATATGAAAGTGAGCAAGTGCATACAGCTGAGATTGTGTGCGAATACCTCAGGGCTGGTTGATCAAACTCGACTGAATTGATATCCCAGCCATGATCAAGAAATGCTTGAAAGGCGACGACATCTTGCCTTCTCGTAGCTCCAAGAAAGGTCCGCTGAGTAATTTTGGCACCATGGATAAGAGAAGGTGTAATTGCTGCTTCGAGGCCTTCGGATGACACCGCTTCGAAAAGCGTGTTGTCCAGTTCGTCTTGCGAAAGGCCTGGATTGGATTCCAGAATCTCAAGAACTCTATCGACATTAACTTCTTCGAGGGCTTCTTCGAGTGCAGACATCTTTGCTCAGCTGGGGCTTGAAACAGCAGCGTACTGAAAACGATAATGTGGTTGGAATGATAGATGGCGGGGTTCGGGCGGTTGCAGATTTAGGCAGTTACTGTAGCACATGATGTCGCTAAATTTGGCGATTTCAGGGGCGTACAAACAAAAGGCTGCAGAGGGGGAGCCACAACGCCGCAATTTTGGCTTGGTACTACAATTTGATTTTCTATTTCTATACACCAGAATACTTAGTGAGCCATTTTAATACGATGAATATATTTCAAATTGTCACCTCGCGATAGTTTTTTAGGAAAGTCAAACATGTGTCCCGCATGGCTAACCAGTGTTGGCGTACGCAGGATCCTGTTGAGTTTCATTATCTTCCCGATGTTAGCTAAGAGGTAAAGCTTCTATGCACGCTAAACCTCGAGTTCCGGATTTAGCATTAGCAAGAATGTTAAAACCGAGCTTAGATTATGATGGTGAGAGACATGTCCAAAATTCTCAGCTATATACAACGAGAGATCGATCAACGTGTGCACAAGCCCACGGCAGAAACCGTGCCTACAGTCGAGCTTGCTAGTCTTTCTATCTGTTATTACTCGGTTGATACTATGAATTTCACTTTTTTAATCTCAGTTCTGGTTGCTTACCATGTTGGCACAAGCCTCTTAGCTAGTAAGCTCGAGAAATACCTTCACTATCCGCATATTGATTTATAATACAGGAAATTTTGGGCACCTTGAATCAAGTCACAGCCGATCGATGTTGATACGATCAACAAACAAAGTCCATGGAGACCCCTCTTCTCGCCAGATCCTGAAGCGCGATGCTCGAACCACATGTAACACGCAGGCCTACCTTGACGCAAGAGGAGAGCCATTCGATGTAACCAAGCGGAACAACAATCCGGATTACGACGAGTGCAATCATACTATTGGTAAAGAGCTGTCACCTCGTACTATGACACTGCCGAAAAATGATATGTTCAAATTCTACCAAAAGGAGTTGGCTCCCAACTATTACCTGGGGAGACGCCACTAGACAGCCATTCAACACCGCATTGTTTCAAGAGATCGGGGGAGATCAAGCGAAAAGCCTCGGCACAGATGGCTTATGTGGTTGTACTGTTCTTGTTATTGCAAGTCGAACCGGAGTGTATATGGCTCATTACTTCAAAGACTTCTCTTTTACAGAGGATGAATACTGGGACGAGAAGATGAAGATGGGACTAGAACAGCGCTTCACTAATCTTGTGATTGGTGGCTTGACGAACGGACTCAATCCCAATCCACGAGCTCGAAGGCCTCAACAGGTATCTCTCACCAGCTGCGCAGCTAAAATCTTAGAAGGCGCTGGTCCTGATCCAAACGATAACAAGATCAAAGGTTATATATTTCACCCATCTGGAAGCCATAGCGCCCTACGCAACATATCAAGATAAGTGGCGGCGAATTAAACAGACCGTCGGCACGATCATTCCACCGCTAGCGATACCAAATGGTGAAGACACGAGTGCATGTGGACAGACATATCTTACGATCCTTTGAACAATAACGACGATGCGCTTTGGGATACTGCTGCGGGCAAAGTCTTGTTCAAATATGACCCGGATCACAACAAGCAGAAGAAAGCAGCTCTATGGACTGAAGGCGATCCGACGGATAGGCACAATGATCAGTGGACGTTGTGACATCTGTGCAGGCTTTGGTATTGACCGTTTCCTGGTTGTGGAATTTTGAAATGTTGAAACAATTAATGTTCTGTTTTAAGCTCTCTGCAACACTGCGTCATGAACTGCTTTTGGGAATAGAGGCTTCTGTTACACCACCTTTGAGAATGGGATTTGGATACACTCTCAAGCTGAACTTCCAACCTTACACAACTTCCCATTCTGCGTCGGCAACCCATCCGCTGTCCTGACCTCCCACTCCTCACTCCCCACTGTAGTCGCCGCCCAAAACAACCCCCAAGGATCCCTATCCCTCTTGATCTCCAACAACCTCTCATACTTATCCCCAAAGAAACTCTGTTGCCAATTCGGCTCTTGAACATCAGCCTCATTGATATAACTCCCTCCATCCGGCGTTGCATTCCTAATCAAATTCATCGCATCATTCAACTTCACGTGTGTAGACTTTGCAAGTGCTGGTGCAATACCCTGGAGTTGGGTGTTGTCAAAGAGATCTGCGTGCATGATGGCGGTCCGGAAGGCGGGGTTGACGGCGCTGTTTCCTGGATAGCCGGCCGTAGCTTCATCGGGCTTGATGTGGATTCCGTGGAAAGTGTAGCCTGCTTCGATGGTTGACCGGATGGCGGCCATGGTGTTGTTGAATACTGTTCCATCAGGGCCATCTTCCCAATTTGAGTATGGGAATAGACGAGTTGCAAATCTCGAATTGCCTGGTGAGTCTCCTTCGCCTTGGCGAGTGGAACCCCATGACAGAGATGTTACGGGCATGCTTTGATTGACAGGGATACCGATATCGTTGAGTTTCTTGTAGAGCGGTTGGAGGAAAGAGAAGGATTCCTCCTTTGTCATGCCCGGAGTTTCGATGTTAGTCGTGAAGCTGAAACTCGAATTGCTGGTCCGAGAAATGTAGCTGTAGGCGGTGCCCCCATTGTCGACGATCTTTTTTCCGAAGTATTGGTAGAAATTTACCCCTTCGAAGAAAGTCTCGATGCTTTTTGTCGAAGCAGGAGGTGTGAATGTGAAGTTTAAACCTAATGAGGGGTTTGTGATTGAAGTATTTAGCATCGAGAAATCCCCGCCGACGAAAGTGACGACGGACTCGCTAACGTAGAGTGGTGGGTAAGCTTTAACAATGGCGGATGTCACGATGCCGTATGTACCTGTATGATTTTTAGCAGGTGTTGAACCACTGTGATACGCTTCACTGACCTGGGCCACCTCCGCGCAAAGCGTAATACAAGTCTTCGTTCGTGTCCGGATCTGCAGTTACGTATCTCCCATCTGCTGTGACGACTTGCAGAGAAAGAGGCTGGTCACTCCCCAAGCCATAGATAGAGCCAATCGTAGAGTGTCCACCACCTGCCATCCAACCTCCATATGGTCCAACCGTAGAGCCTCCAGGTGAAACAAGAGTGATGTTGTACTTATCCATATATGCATACATTTCCCACGCCTCTAGTCCAGCACTGACTCTAGCGGCGGTATCGCTGTATTCACCTTGGTCATACTCGGGCAGGAACTCGAAGCTCTTGAGGTAGTGCGTCCAGATGCTAAGAGATCCGGCACCAGTAGATCGGCCAACGAAATCATGTCCAGTGTTCCTGCAATCAGTTAGCGTTACCTAGAGAATGTGAAATTGAGACTGACTTGATCACCAGCCTGAGGTTCTTGTTCCTTGCAAAGTTCACAGCCATTTGGATGTGCTTCACGGTCGAAGCATTGACCACATATTCCGGGAAACCACCTTGCGTACAATTCCCAACAGGAAATGGTGTCGCATAACACGTTCCTCCTTGCGGCCACGCAGTCAACACCGTGACGGGATCGTTAATATAGAATCGAGTAAAGGTGGCATTTTGAAACAGATAACTACACTTGTTCGCATCGTAGTTCGGGCCAGGATAGCAAACAGCAGCCGGTGGAATCGGCTTCAACAATACCCCGCCAAGGGAAACGTTCAATTGGCGCCATTCAGCATCGATGGGCCAGTCTGAAGAGCCTGGAAACGCCTTGCATGCTGGAGTCGATGTTAAAAAGCTCAGTTTGCTCTTGTCACCAAAAGCAATGACAGAGAAGTTGCCGACATCCGAGTCTTTGAGTTGGACTGACTCCCAAGCAAAGTTAATGGCATTGACTCCGGTGAGGAGTGCCAGCAAAGCTGGAAGCAGGAAATGACACATAGCTCAAGTCAAGAAAAGGAGAGAATGAAGGCCGAAAATCAAACGGACCAACGGCATTAGTGAAAGGTCTAGGTAGAAGGCTAAAGTATATAGGAATTCCAAGCTGGAGACATGTCAAAAATTTCACCAGGTCTGCCCACTTCCACAATACCACTGCTGACTGCAGCATTTGCCGTTTCGGCCCATTGCTGCAGAATGGAAGAATATGCATATGAATTATCCACACAATTCCAAGCAGAAAGGTACTTCTTTGGCGGCATAAGTATATGTCAAATGGCTGGCGACGGATGCGGCTTTGAGGTGGGATGGGTAAAGAGGCGAAATTACCCTGCCAAGCTTGATTTCATCCAAATTCCCAGAACGCCATACCGAAGCCACATCCAGCCGAATGCCGGGGAGGAAGCGGCACTCCTATTCAGGCTTGTGGGGCTCCAGGGAGTTCTTCAGATGAAGTCGGTTCATTAGAACTTGGCAAGTTCCTTACAGGTTCCCGATTCGCGAAACAACCGACTTCCTGGAATGCGATACCGAAGCCACAATGCCTTTCCTCGAACCGGTAATACTTTCGAACCCTTGAATCTTTCAAGGATATTGTTCAGACGATGCTGAACTCGTGAAATTCGGCAAAGCCTGCAGAAGTCCTCAAGGCGAAGAGGTCGCCGTTCGCATCCTTCATAACTTCATCCGGCTTGGCCTCCCCATCTTGAACCGGAATCACCAATTCTCCATCCATGATTCCATGAACATAGCAGTCTCCAACAATCTTCCAATCCTCGTCTTCTCTCCGGAGGATGAAAGGGATTTTGAATCCTTCAAATAGAACAACCCTGTCTCCACGTTCGGTATTGTACGGCGCGGTACACAAATACCCCTCTCGGGTCGCACAAAATCTGCGTCCTTTATGAGCTTCTTGGAACGCAACCTCGAAAGGCCACGACTTCTTCCTCAGTTCACCCTCTTCTTGCTCGTTAAAGTCCCAGATCCAAGCAAAGATTCCAGACCAATAGACTTTCTTGTCTTCAGGAAGACTCTCACCTGGGCCCTCCCCATACAATCTTTGAAAAGCTTCGAAGCTTTCCAGAAACGAAGTATCTGAGTTCGTGCGTTCTCCCCGCCAGGTACGATCCATACACAATGTTCTCGCCATGGCATCTTCGAGGCTTTTGTTATTGCCAAACTTAGAACAATGCTCAGCGCCACCTTGTAAAGCCATAGTTCTGATGAGACAGCGACTGTCCTCGTCGGAGAATGGTGGGAACATTCGCTCAGGAGCTTCTTTGAAAGGTGCAAATTTCTCTTGCTTTCTATCGTGAGAGTAGTAGCGCCAAGCCATTCCGTTCCACTTAATTCTGTCGACGATTGCTCCTCGAATGAGGAGTTTGTTGGGGTCTGTGGGTGAGACTGACATGCGTGGGGTTGAGGGTCCTGAGCAGTTGTAAAGATCAGCAGGAATAGTTGAACGCGTTTGGTGACTCCAATCTGGTGCCCAGCTTGGTAGTTCTGGGATGCTGTGGTCGAGTCCGGAGTATTGGAGGAGCTCAGGTCCGCGACCATTTTCAACGAATCTTACTGCGACATTTCGATAAAGCTTTGTAGTTGTGTTTGTTTCTGAGTAGTCGGGCGCGATAGACTTTGCGAGCTCGTCACCTTTGGCGAGGCCAAGGAAAGAGTAAACCTTATCGCGAGGATCCGAAGCAAGATTCATGCGGAACAAGCTCAGTAGTCGTAGAAGACCAGGCCGGTGTTTTGCGTGTCCCTCGCTCCCAGTCTCGGTTTTGGTCTCTGCTTCTTGGGCTGGGGGTTCCTCGTCACCCAAAGTGAGGGTTTCAGGTTGTGGATGAGTCGAGTCCCTTAAAACGTTCATGGCAGTAACCGGACTCAGATGCATGATCCGCGAATACTCGTCTGCCAACGGACCATGCTTCAAAATCTCAGGCATATCTCTCTTTCTTGCTCGCTCCCAGAACTTCATGACGAAATCCAGACTGCAAGCTGTATCGTCGATCAAAAGGACGACCTTCTTTCCGAGGACAGCTTCCTGTGTCACCCAGCTTCGATAAAACCAATCTTCGCTCCAAATCGAGAACAGCTTGAGCCAGATCTCAGCATTACCTTCGGAGGTGTCTGGGAGATTTCGCTTTCTCCATTCTTCGTCGTCCTTAAGTGCGTAATCATCGTCGGATGACCATATTCGAGAGAGGTAGTTCATGAGGCTGATGGCCGATTGTGATACTCCAGGTTCAGGCAAAGCGGGATTTTTCTCTTCCTCCAGTCCGTGTTCTTCTTCTAACCCTTCGTACTCGTCGTGTTTTCCAGTTTCCTCCAACGATCCCGACTTCAACGCGGATTCGTCCACTCTCTCCATCTCATCCAACCGCATACTTCTCATACCTCTCATCAATTCATCCCCATCCATTTCCGTAACGTCTGTAAAATTTTCCTCATCACCAACCTTCTGCACAGCATACCGATGATGCCCCGTGTGCGCAACAACCAGGCTTGCCTCGCCATAAATACTCCCCATCAACCCCACCTGACTACCTCTCTCCACCAAATCCTCCTGGTTGATACAAATCCCATCTGCCCAGAGCCAAACATCTACATATCTATTGAATGTTGTTTGAATGGCTTTGAATAGGTTTTGGGTGATCATTATTCGTCGACCATTGACTGGTAAGGGCATGATGAGGTCTGGTTGTCCCCAAACATAGGATAGGGCGTAGAATTTCGGTACCTCATTCAACGGGAAGCTCTGCATCTCCAATGAACGGATAATCCCCTCACCATCTGGCGGCCCAAGCCTCAGCAGTCGAATTTCTCTCTTCTCGACCTCCAGTGGTTGATAGGTGAATAATTCATCCGGAACATCCAACTCAACCCTCCTCCACTTCTTCTCCTTCCTCGCACCCAGATTCTCAACTCCACCATCAGGCTCACCAACCTGATCCATCTCCCCAACATAAGTGAGCTTCGACCCTGGTCTTGCCTCATCGTCTGCATTCCAGGGTGAGGAGCGGATAGAGACGAGTGAGGGGTCGAGACCTTGGATGCGGGCGAGGTGGAGTTTGAGAGGTTCGGTGTTGCCGGTTGCGAGGGCATCGAGGGCGATTTGGAATTCGAGGCCGTCTTGTTCTTCTTGGGGGGATTGGGCTGAGGCTGTTGTGAGGACGGTTGAGGGGTCGTCATCTGGCTCTGGCACACGCGACTCTTCTTTGGGTGGTGACACAGGTGGTTCTGCCATGCTATCACGGCCGCTACTCGATCGGAATCAAGAACCCAAGCAGAACGTAGAAGGAGGATTTGTTTAGCGTTAGAATAGAGCAAAATTGGGCTCTCTAAGCTTGAGGAACGCCAGTGTTGAGGATGGCAAAATTGGGCTCCCTGACGCTAGCGCATTCATTGCAATGATGCCTGGAATTCCAGACGCTATTAGAACGTTATTAGCTCCACCGAACTAAGGTTACCCACAGGGCGTAATGCCTCTTTAAGGATCGAAAAGCCTCTTCCTTTAGGGGCTGAATTGTAGGCTAGTTCTATAATCGATTTATGTGTATTTAGGGGCTTAGTCATCACTTGAAGCTATCCTCCAGGCTCCCAGCATCCTGTCAGGGAATTGACTGCCTAAGGCAGTCAGACAAGGCAGATATTATCACGTGTACACTAGTTTAGCCCTGCCCTGCCTTTAAGGCAGCTGCAGTCTAAGACTACAGTACCATAGAGAATGCATGCTTCTACTATGACTCGTCTTTGACCTACCACATCCTCTCCGACCAAAGCGCCACAACTCAGCACCGCGGGACGCAGGCAGGGTAGTTCGTGGCCACCGGCATTTATTTAGCGCACATACTCGCACTAGAACATTGCATGAGACAGCTATATCTGATCCAGTTGAGCGCAGCAAGCGATACGAATGTCCTCGACAAACTCTTGAAATCGGAGTGAACTGACCAAGCCGATCAGAGACCCGAGTCTCAACCCGTCCTATCCAATACGTGCGAGCCTCCAGAAATCCTCGAGCCTGGCAGTGTCACAGTATCTCAGTTGACCGACGCCATACTGCATCGATAATAGTAGGTCTACCGAGACGACTGCGATCTGGCCGACCGTGGAGACTTGGCGATGCGTCTCATGAATGTAGAAACCTTCAAGTTGGAGGAGTTCTCCCATGATGCGGTCCCCACTTATGCTATATTGTCACATACTTGGGGGAAGGATAACGAAGAAGTATCGTTCTGTGATATCCAGCAGGGCAAATTCGAGGAAGCCGAGACTCGGCCGATCAAGATTGGGGGATGCTGCAAACAAGCCAAAGAGGATGGCCACAGGTACATCTGGATCGACACCTGTTGCATCGACAAGGCCAACGCTGTAGAACTCCACGAGGCTATCAACTCCATGTTTCAATGGTACAGGGGTGCTTCTATCTGCTATGCTTATCTTTCGGATGTTCCTGCCGACGACATACCTCGGGATCCTGGATCCAAGTTCATGTCAAGCCGATGGTTTACGAGAGGTTGGACATTACAGGAGCTTTTGGCGTCGAAAAACTTGCGTTTCTACGATTCGGAGTGGCATTGCCTAGGAAGTAAGGGAGAGATGTGCACTATGGTCGAGAGTATTACCGGTATATCCCGTCCATTCCTGCTAGGTATCGCAGAGCTACACGACGCGAGTGTGGCACAACGGATGTCCTGGGCAGCGAGGAGAGTCACAAAGAGGAAGGAAGATACTGCGTATTGCCTACTAGGGATATTCGGCGTGACGATGCCAATGATCTATGGCGAGGGCAATAAAGCATTTCGACGGTTGCAAGAGGAAATCATGAGGGATATTGGGGATGATTCCATCCTGGCGTGGGGCCTTGACCGGACGAATCCGGCCCACGATAGTTCGATTGAAGTCCTATCCGGCGGAATTTTGGCGGCTGCCCCGTCGGACTTTGCGAATTGCGGCCAGATTATTTCACGAGAACGATCTGCCAACAACTCATTTGATATGTTTGCTGGTCGTGTCCGAGCACATCTCCCTTTCTGCACAACGTCATCCGGTATCACATATGGCCTACTTAATTGTGGGCCAGAGTATCACCCAGAACAAGTTGTTGCAATCCCCCTGGTCAATGTCATTCCAACTGACCTACCCAACCAATACGTTAGGCCGCAAGGATATTGTTCAATCTTGCTTCCGAAGAAAGCATCGGAAGGTTCACCCAAGCTTATTCACATTCATCGAGAGCCCACCAGCAGAGGACGCACAATAGCGAATCGGCAATCCTGGTTCTATATTGAACAATTGTTTGACACTGACTTGGAGCTGATCGGTGTTACCCCCCGGGATCGCTGGCAGAAAGACCAGTCTGTGATTACAACGGCAAACGATCCGGATGGAAATTCTATTCAACGAACTTTAGCTCGATTTCGGTCCAAAGGCGAAGGATTTTACGATTTTATACTAGTTCTTGAGTTCGAGGCCTCTCTATCGCCAGCGGAAGCTCGATGTCATCTTATGATATCTTCCAGAGACACTTCTCTGGAGTTATTATCACAGAATCTCATTCATCTACGGCGGGACACACTTGGACAGCAAAGCGCTAGCAATGGGCTACTAAATATTGCTGTGAGTGTACGTAGGCAACCTGTTGCAGGGCACCTAATGTTTATAGTCAAGCTAGCAGCAATATCTAGCTTGCCAGAGGTCACTGTTAATGCGACCGTGGAACTACAAGTACTGGATATGAAGCTTGACCTGAGGGGAACGATGGAAGAAAAGAATAGAACACGGCTACTGGAAGAGCAACTCAGACAACAAACGAAGGAGAAGATGGCAGAAATAGAGCCGAAAGAGAAACGCTTGGCAGCGGTACAAGAGAAGTTAAAAGAACTAGAAGAGGAGAGGAGGTTGTTAGTTGACAATCTCAAGAAACACTCCCTAGAAGCCCAACTACTCACTACTAAAAGCGATGCGATCAAGCAACGGCAAGAGAAATTATCAGACCAGATATCGGCAACACTACGGGGTCTGGATAATTTGCATGAAAACCATCACGCACAACCATCTTTCGAGAAGCACCATCAAACACTGCTGTTTTGTACCGCTGCGGACGGATTCAAGGAGATTTTCGAGCTCTTATTTGAGAGAAGGGTTGATATTGAACTGAGGGATAAGTCGGGGAGGAATCGGCTTTCACGGGCTGCCGAGGCGGGGCACGTGGCGATGGTGCAATTGCTGCTTGACAAAGGCGCCGCTATCGAGGCGAAGGATAATAATGGCGAAACACCGCTGTTTTGGGCTGCTCGAGCTGGGCATGAGGCCGTGGTGCAATTGCTGCTCGATAAGGGCGCTATTATCGAGGCAGAGAATGAATATGGCAATACACCGCTATTTTCCCCCGCCGATAAAGGGCATAAGGCCGTGGTGCAATTGCTGCTCGATAAAGGCGCCGCTATCGACGCGAAGGTTGACTTTGGTACGACATCGCTGTTTTGGGCCGCCCAGGCCGGGCATAAGGCCGTGGTGCAGCTGCTGCTCGATAAGGGCGCCGCTATCGAGGCGAAAGATGATAATGGCCTAACACCATTGTTTTGGGCTGCTCAGGGTGGGGCAGAGGCCATAGTGCAATTGCTACTCGATAAAGGCGCCGCTATCGAGGCGAAGGATAATAATGGCGAAACACCACTGTTTTGGGCTGCTCAAACTGGGCGAGAGGCCATAGTGCAGTTGCTGCTCGATAAGGGCGCCGCTATCGAGGCAAAGGATAACAATAGCGCGACACCGCTATTTTGGGCTGCTCAAGCTGAGCGAGAGGCTATGGTGCAGTTGCTGCTTGATAAAGGCGCTGCTATCGAGGCGAAAGACGACAATGGCCTAACACCACTGTTTTGGGCTGCTCAGGCTGGGCAAGAGGCTATAGTACAGTTGCTGCTTGATAAAGGCGCCGACGTCGAAGCGAAGGATAATCTTAAACGGACATCACTCTCATTTGCCGCCAAAAATGGACATGACAAAGTAATAATGACACTGCTTACAATTGACAAGATCAACCTCGAGTCGAAAGATCACTATGGCTTGACGCCGCTGTCAATTGGTGCACGAAACGGTCATATAAATGTGGTCCAGCAGTTGTTGAATACCGAACACGTCAACATCGACTCACGGGATTGCTTCGAGCGCACTCCGTTATGGTACGCCAGAAGATATGGCCATTCTGGTATCGTGCAACTCCTGCGTGAGAATGCAAAAATGAGAGGCATATCACTGCGCGAGAGCGACCTGCCTTTAGAAGCAGGCTCAAGACCTTACAAGGAGTTTTCCGGTTGGTGTGACGTCTGTACGTTGAGTCTTCAAAAAGATGACTTGTACTACCAATGCGGAATATGTAGTGGTGGATCTTTCATTGTTTGTTGGGAGTGTTACAATATGGAGGTGTGTTGTTTGGAAGTCGGTCACAAGTTGGCTAAAACATATGAATAGGGCGAAGAGTCTGTCAGTTGAGGACTCGTAATTTGTGACGATGGTCTTAATGCGATGGGGAAATTGTAGCATGTTGGCATGAAGCCGCATTATTAGTTATGCATCATCTCACTAGGCGGTTTAGCTTAAAGCCGATGTTCCAACGAGAGCACTATATCAAGCAGACATTTCCACTTAATTAGATAAATAGATTTGATATTAATATTATACATTTTGCCTCTAACCGTTCCGCAATTGATAGTTATTAGCACTATCACTCTTTTCCACTTATTAATTACTTGATCTGTGATTACTACGCTACTCCTCATTCGGTATTTCCGCTCAAACTCTCCCTCGAAAACGTATAATAGCGTTACTGGTTGTTAAGACGCCTTAAACGCTATCACTAACTTTATTAGCGTAACCCTCCTATACTTCGTTATAAGAAAACACCTCCTTACTATGGCCAATATCCAAAGAAACGTAATTATTTTAATCGATGAAATAAACTGGGACGATTTCCTAGAATCTATTAAAGCCACTACTATAAAAGAAGACATCTGGAAATATATAGACTTTAGAGTATCTATAGAGGAAGTTCCGATTTTAGATTATAACGAGTCAATTAAACTAAAACCCTCGGAATTCTATGTCTCGATTTTAGTCCTAATAATTGGAGATATAAGAGCAATTACACGACTTACTAAATACTTAGATTTTAACGAAAACGAGAAAGAAGCTATACGTCAAAAAATATGTAATTATAATTATCGGAAGAAACTCTAAGATAATCAACGGTTGGCTTTTGGCGGTATACGAAAGCATATTTATAATACTATCGATAAAAACAATTAAATATACTGCGAAAACTATAAAGACTTACATAAAATGATATTTAATTTATAATAAAAGTTTGCCCTTATAAAATAAATATAAGAATAATAAATTATTACCTTATAGAATCGACTAATTATAACCACTAAAAACTCAATAAATATAGATACTACTTTTAGGCAATGGCGTATTATCTACGACAAAGGGAAGAAGATTAAGTACTGTGGCGGGGTGATCTGGTTACTAGTGCTGGTATTGTTCTTCCGGATCGGGCCTAGTGCTACACGTGACTCGGTCTTGGATATATTAGGAGATTTGGCATCTTGTATTCTTAGTTCTTTAGGCAGCTTTCTACGTGGTTCGCAGACACTAGAATTGACTCCAAGAGGTTTACCCCTCCATAGTACTCTAATATGACCGGTGATCGATCTTATTATAAATTCTTGAATTTAATTCGAGATATTACACTCGATTTTACTAGTTTCGAGCTCTTTAAATTATTAGACGAGGATGGACTACTTTCTACTGATTTTAAAACGCTTTTTCGCAAATATTATAATTAGAAGCGTTATAACGTAAAATTAGTACGCGGACGATACGATACTTTTATTATAATTTAAAATTAAGACGATTCTCTTTAATCGGTAACGTTTAACGGTTGAGACGCCTTAAAGAAACTTATAAGTCTTTGTATTTACGAAGACTTTCACTAGTACGAAAACTGCTTATATATTATCGACGCGAAGTAATTTAAAAAATAGAAACCAAATTCGGAGAAATAAAGGTTAATCGAGGAAACGTACGAAAATAATCGAAAGATTACTAGGAAAATTAAATTTCTTCGTAAACGGAATAATAAAACGGCAAATAATAATAGTAATACTAATAATAACTCTAAAACAAATAGGAGTAAACTACTTCTTTTAATCGACGCGAATCCGGGGAGAGGTTATACTATTTATAGTACTAGTATTTCGAGTATAAATATTAACGATTTTCTTGGGATAGAGAAATTTATTGCCGAATTAATAAATATACGGTTTTCTGCCAAATTCGATATTAATAAACTAAGCGAGCTAATTATTATATCGCTTTCTACTACTTTTAATACACTCGAAAACATTATAATTCTAATTGATATAATATTCTAATATTCTTTTTATGCGGTATTTTTAATTATATAACGCGATTACGAGCTTAAGAATAGTTTTATTTTAGACTTTGAATCGACGATTTATATTTATAATAATTATAAACGATTTAGCGCCTTCCGGCCCATAGGGATTAACGAAGTAGTTTATATTAATAATAGGGAAATAATTATTTTAAGATACGGCACTATTATTATTATTATAAAGTACTTTAATTTCCCTCGTAATAAGTTTATTACGTTTAAAAACGTGGTTTATTATTTTAGTTTTTAGATTAATATTATCTCTTTATAGTATTTAGTACGCTAAAGAATTTATTGAAATATAAAGCATTTAATTCTTAAGGAGAATAGATGCATAATTTGCTATACTCCTTTTCGCTATAAGTAATATACACTCGAGTATAATCCTTTAAATCACGAATAAGTTGTTAACGCTATTTAAAATTCTCATAAACCCCTTAATTAAACTATAAGTATTATTGAGGACTAATATAAGCATCTTGGATATCTTTATTACGAAGTAATTAATTACCTCGAAATAAATATTCGCGGAGCTAAAATTATTACGAAATACGATTAAAGCTGTATTTGCGAAACTTGTAAACTCGGAAACGCTAAAGAGATTATTTTTAAACGCTTTTATACTCGCGGCAACCGATCATTTTATACGCTTTACGTAAATTGGGTTTATATAACGGAAAGATTTAACGATAAGAGTAAAATAATATACACGTATTGTGATTTTTATTATATATATTTTGTTTTTGCGTTATTAGACCTCAAATAATCTATTATTATTACTATTTTTAAACGGTTAATTAAATATATTAAAAGAAGATAAAAATTTACGGTTATAATTATTAAAAAAACGAATAAATCGGATTTAAAGAATAATGGATTATATTGATTTAAGATGAAAAAGGGATTGAAATACAAGAGATAATACTTAATACTTATAATTAGAACGGTCCTACGGAACGTGCTAAAAAGGTGGTTATTAATCGGTCGAGAGTTATAAGGATTAGCGCTAAATTACTTACTTATTTACACTCGTATATTACGATATTAATTGGCTACTTTTTGAATAGATTATTTACGCGATAATTGGACTAGAAAATACTACTCGGTTTTTTCTAATAATACTTAGAAATTAAAGACTTAAAGCCAATTATTACTTATTTACGTGCTTACGATTGCAAAGCATTTCCACTAAAGAAAAACATTTTAAAACTCGATAAGTTAGAAGTATATACTTAGATTAGTTAATTAGTTGGCTACAAAGGAACGAACATTTTCCTTATATGGGTTTTATTTTTACGACGAGTAATTACTACGCGCGACGTTACGTTCGATAAGTCTTCTTTCTACGATTCAAAGGACGAGATTACTCTCACGGAAATCGAGACTCTATAGTTAATCGAGATTATAGAGTTAATAAACATTCCCGAGGTTAGTTACGACGACTTCATTTTAGAGCCTTTTAAAGTAGGAGTAGAATACGAACGCTCGATCGACGCTCTCGGTGATACTATCGTTATCAAAGACACCTTTGAAATACAGCAATAGCTTAGAACCCCAAAGCCTACGCTAGAGTCTATATTAGAGTCTACGCAATTTCCGGTTGCAACTAATGTTCCCGACGTTTCAATATTATAATTATTACTTGTCTTTAGATTAGATTAACTATTACAAGACAATTTTACCGAATGTATACACACTTTAAATGATCTCACTATCGACTTTAGTAACGGTCCATCGAACGACTTAATCTCTACGGAAACATCGGAATCTCGTGATATAACTCAATTTGTAATATTATTTGCCGCATTTATTTACCCGAAAAAATCGACTTATTTAATCTTAGTAGATTTTCTATAAGAGTATATACAAACAAAGAAACGCGTTCGCAAGTAAATAAAACGTCTTTACTTTATCTAACGACTTTAATACGCGTTAGCTTTCTATATTGCTATTATACTAATAGTTAATTAGATATATTAGCGTTTATATAGAATCGAATTCTTTTTAGCGCTAAAAAACGTTTATGATTTTAAACGATACTTTCACTTTATTGGTTTTTAGGTTGCTATACTATAAGAATACGTTAAATTGATCGAGAAAAATACGTTCGAGATAATCGATGAAATAGTACTAAGGCTAATTAATTTACTATTTATATGGGTACTTATTTACAAGTTTAATATAAACGGATACTTTCTTAAATACAAAGTATAACTAATTACTAAAGGAGATTTGCAATAGTATAAACTTAAAGAAATTTACGCTATAACGCTAATAGTTCGAGTATTTCGAGTCTTAATAGTAATCGCTATTTATTTCGATTTGGAAATAGAATAATTCGACGCTATTAACGCTTTCGATTAAATACAAATTAATGAGTTGATTTACACTAATTTCTTCGATGGATATAAAGTCTTTAATAAGAAACTCAAGCTTAATATAGCTTTTTACGGCTTAGTGCGATTACTAATTTTGTAGTTCAACGATATTTCCGCTAAGTGCAAAACTTTTGGCTTAAAGCTTATACTCGAATGCGCTTATTTCTTCGTTAGCGATAAGCTTATAATCTTCTTTTATATCGACGATATTTGTGTTTTATATTACTAGCGAGATCGATTAACTTACGAAGAATTTCGATCGAAGTTAATAGCAGTATATGAGATAAGAGAGCTAAAGAAATTGAAATGGTTTTTAGGTATACGAATCGTAAGAGACAAAATAGCGCGCAAAATCTGGCTTTATTAAAACGCGTATATCGATAAAATAATTAAACGGTTTAAGAAACTATTTACAAAGAAAGCACCCAAAGTTCCTATCGACTTTACGAGAATCTTCGTTCGAAATTAAGAGTAAACTACTCCTACGGAAATCGAGGCTTACTAATAAATCTGCGACTCCGAGATCTATTTAATTACGATCTCCCGATTAGATATAATATACGCTATTTTACTACTAGCAACGTTTCATACGAACTTAGCACTTAAATACTAACAAGCTGCTAACGATTTATTAAACTACCTCGAGAATACGAAATACTTAGCTCTTAAGCTCGGGGGTGTGCGCGCGTTTACTCTAATTCTAACGATGAACTCAATCGTAGATCTTTGGAGAGTTATAAGCAACGCCTCTTTAGCTGACGACTTCGACACTCGCAAAAGCACCGGAGGATATATCTTCTAATTATTCGGTGGTACGATCGATTAAAAAAGCGGTCGGCAGGATACGGTCTTTACGTCTACAACGGAAGCAGAGTTTAAAGCTCTCGCTCTAATTTGCACGTGGCTATTATAGTGGCACAAGTTCTTTAGCGCCATTAGCTTAAATCTTTTTAACGACGATATAATCTACTGCGATAATTTATAGACCGTTCGTTTTATGATAAAAGACTTTCCGAAGTTTATTACAAAACTATAATACGTCGATATTTACTAGCACTAATTACGCGAGTAAACAAGAAACGGAGCTATTAACGTCAAATAGATCGGTACTAATAAGATAATCGCAAACGGTCTCATTAAAGCCTTACTACGCCAAAAGTACGAATCTTTCTTTAAATATTTTAATTTTATCGATATTAAATACTTAATTAATTTTTAAGAGTTTATCGTTAACCTCGTTCAAATAATTATTGCAATTGCCACTATCTTACTATAATGAAGTATATTTCCGAGCAATCTAACATTGCTTATTTCGATCATAATATTTAGTGCATTTTCGATACGCTCGACGCGTATTTCTATTATATTTCGATTTTCATTTACTCTCGCGTTTTAATATTAAATTATTATTATTTTCGAGATTACGCGATTTCTTTAATATTTTCTTTAGATATAAACTATATTCGTAACATTATAATTTTCACTCTTTTGATTACTTTATTGCTTTTTTACTTGGGCTTTATTTCTATAGCTCTTAAATATTCTTTTAAGTTTAGAAAGATTAGTAAGCTAGCCTTTTTAGGGGGTGTATCAATTGAGGACTCGTAATTTGTAACGATAGTCTTAATGCGATAAAGAAATTGTAATATATTAGTATAAAGTCGCATTATTAGTTATATATTATTTCACTAGGCGGTTTGGCTTAAAGCCGATGTTCTAGCGAGAGCACTATATTAAGCAGACATTTCTACTTAACTAGACAAACAGATTTGATATTAATACTATACATTTTGCCTCCAACCGCTCCGCAGCTAATAGAGTCGGGCTCCGGCTGTTCCCGCTTTGGAAAGGTCTAAGCTGGTCGGCGCAAGCTCAGTTTCGTTCTTTGTAGGCTGAATTCTACAAGGCGGCCAATCCTTTTGTTTCATAACTCGCAGATCAATAGCACTCTACAATGATTTCAACTTCAATTCCCAAGGCGGGTCGGGCAGCGCAATGTCCAAAACTCCCCGAGTTCGAAAGACTCGTTCCTTAAAGCATTGGCAGGCCTGCAGGGACCGGTTGTGGGTTGGAACTGCCTAATTGGGTATAGCCTGTATTTTCCCCTCTTTTGTAGTATAAGAAAGCTCTTCTCCTCCTTGTATTTTCAGTTCTTTAGATATTAGCTAACTCCTAAAAATGCTACTATATTCCGAATTTACTCAATTAATACCAGTTTCTTATTATTAATTATTATTCTTTAAATATTTTTTTATTATAAATATATTTTATAAAATTATATAAATTATAAGTTTATTCCGTAGTCTTCAAAAAAGTTAATTAAAAAGTAAACGATATTTAATTTGCTTTTTATTATATTAATTATTATAATTATATTAAATAATTTGTAATTTTATAATTATAAAAATATTAATAAAATATATTATATTATTATAAAGAAAAAAACCTTAGAAAATTAATATAATATAAAATATATTCAAATTATAATAAATTAACCTTATTATAAAGTATTATAAAATCGCATTATATATATAAAATTATAAAGTTAATAAATTAAATTAAATTATTTAAATTATATTAATAAAATATTTATTATTATTAGAATAATAAGAATTATATTTCGATTTATATTATTTAAAGTTTATATAATTATTTATTATTTCTAGAAATAAAAAACAAAGCTAATTCAAATAATATTATAAAAAGCTAAATTATATTAAATTTATTCTTAGAATTATAATTTTACTTTTAATTTTTAATTTTAATTTCAAAAGGAGATAATTTAAACTTCGTATATAATTAACTTTCGATAAAGATTTGGAAGGATTATTAGTTTAAACTTAGTTCCTATGCTCCCGTTTTTAATGCGCTTATTAGCTAGTAAAATCAAGTAACGAAAATGCTTTGGACGTACAAAAAGAAGGTAATCTTACTATATAAGCGCTGCTAGGACTGAGAACGTCAACGCATTACATTTCTATGAATTAAGTGTGCTATCTATTGACAATGTTCCGAAATCCAATAGTAAAGAGCCAACGCCTGCACTGATCTTTCATACACCCGTCAAAGTCCCGAACGCCCTCCGGCCCGTGAAAGTAACTCTAACTCAGTAGTAACCCACCTATCAATACTTCCTACCCCACGCCATTTCCTTTGTCCAGTCTTATGCTTTCAACCCAGCAACAGGAGTCAACTTAACCATCAACGGCGTCCGCTGAAAGAAGCCATAAACCTTCAAGCCCTCCAACCACCCCACACTCTCCGGCACAATCTCAAAATCAAAATTGAACATCAACTGCGCCATCAACATCTTCATCTCCATCATCGCCAAATTTTTCCCGATACAGTTTCTTGGACCGACAGAGAAGGATTGAATTACCTTTAACTTATCATTTGCAAACTCGGCTGGAGGATCCGACATCCAGCGTTCTGGGACAAACTTCTCTGGTTCATGGAAGTTGGCAGAGGAGTGTCCGATGGAGTACATATCGACTGCGACCAGTGTATTTCCTGGTACGTTCCATCCGCAAACGGACCAGCCCTCAGGTGGTGTAACTCGACGGAGATTTCCAGGGAGAGGAGGAACAAGACGGAGTCCTTCGTTGATTACCGCTAATGTGTTGTCTAGGCTTTGAACACCAGCCATAGTGATCTCAGATGCATCGTTGAACGTTGATCGAATCTCGGTGACTAATTTAGAGTAGACGGAGGGGCTTCGGAGGAGGTAGTAGATCATGCCTGAGAATGCTGTTGCTGTTGTTTCGGAGCCACCGACCATGAATATGGCGCAGGATTGGAAGACTTCTTTGTACGTTAGGCCGTAAGGGCGGTCGACGAACTTTTGGACTGCTGACATGCTGTTCCTTTTTAGCATATATCAGAGAGATGGGAGTGCAGAGGGACCTACAAATCTGATCGTGGTGTTGGGTTGTTCAATCTCTTGTCCAACTTCTCTTTTGTCATTGCTCGATGATAGCGTTCCGACTCTCTCATTTCCTTGGGAGTGAGGAACATCAAGATGTAGCTCAGGGGCCAGAAGCGTTGTGTCATGCCGAGTCGGGCGATTGCAGAGACCCAGGTAAAGAGATTCTCGACCCATCTCTATTCCGATCAAAGTCAGTAACGGAGTTAGGAAGGGGGTGGATATGCCTTACGTGTAGCTTGCCACTCTCTAGACATCCGAAGCTGTCGCCGAAGGTCAAGTCGCCGATGATGTCGACTGGAGAGTGGAGGGGTCAGTAATGACTCTCGACAAATCATGAGCCACTCCGGAGTCTCAATGTTTACTCACATGTAACAAAATTCAACCAAGCACTCATATCAACCGGCTCCTCACAAACCTCTCTCAGTCTCGTAACCATCTTCTCAATGTACAATGAAATGATCGGCTCCTGCTCTCGTAATGACTTTTCGGAGAAGGCATGAGAAAAGTTGCGTCGCATACGACCATGTTCAATATCATCTGGCTCAAAAAGAATATCGTTAACCTCTTCCGGTCTTCGGAGAAAGCTAAGAGGATCTTTCTGAAGTTGCGGTTTTGCTGGCTGCTTGCCATAGATATCGTTCCATGCTTCGGCCGTGATGAACGAGATATCGAAGGGGGCAACTCTCACCTACTCGAAGTCAGCATTCCCACCCTTCCATTCAAAGAATTGTGAGAATCGGAGGGAAAGTTTTGGAATCAACTAAGGGGAAATGGAAAAGGTTGTGGGGAGGCAACTTACCACTGGGCCGTATTGCTCATGCAACTCCGATATTCGATAAGGAAGACGACCACGGTACATATTATACCCCATAGGGAGTCTCGTGATAGCCCATAATTTCGGGCCAGGGAATTTGGAGCACGGGTGGAGGTAGAGACGATAGAAGGCTATTGTTGCGAAGAGGGGGAAGATGGAGGATGCGAATATGAGAAGACAGGACGCCAGCGCCATGGTTGGGTTTGTGATTATTAGTAGATTGTGGGTAGTTGAGGATAGGTACGGTTGCGAGTTGAGAGGTGTATGGAAGTGGAAAGTTAGATATGAGGGATGGAGGAAGAAGTTTCAAGATAGAGTTGGTGGGGTTTATATGTACGTCTTGACCGAACTTTGATCGGAATAGAGGGGAAGCTTGAATCCAATCAGGCGATGACTTGGATTTCCAAGTCTAGAAGTACTAGACAATATGTAGGAGTGAATATATGCAAATTATTAGTCAAGCAAGGGCTTAAGGTTTTATTGTGCACCCGTTAAAGCTTGAGAGGTCACTTGAACCTACTACCACACTCACCAAAATACAACAAAACAGTCATATTCTACGCTCTAGATCTAGTGGAAGTAAACAATTCGATAGTCTTATCGACCACAGGGCCACCTTCCTCATCCCAATTCAGCAGCTTCAAAACGCATTCACTTAGTTGCCACACAGCAAAGGATTTCAAATCCATCTTCTAAACCACCCTCCTCGGATGCAACACCAGTACAAAATGTTTCGCAGGAGCCTGGCTGCAGCTCTCGAGGCACTGTTGAGGCTCGCCTCATCCCCGCATTTCCCCCCGGACTTTGAAAAGCAAGACAGATCCTCCAACGGCGATGCAATCCGCTTTGCAACGGACTCCTTGACGGTCACTCGATGAAGTCTACGAGCTGTGCGGCTCACTTGACGATCGTAAGACTTAAAAACACATCACTGCAACGGCATTGGCTACCTCGCCAATCCAGTCTCCCGGAATGGAAAACAATAATACAGCTCGGGAACGATGGGCCAATAAAAACATCCTCAGAGGCGCTTCGCGCGCGGCTGCGGCTGAGCAGTATCTTCCGAGGAGGGATGGATGCATTTCGAATATTGGTAAGAAAATTCTCTCGCGTATCCAACATCTGGGCACCCCGCATCCGAATAGCCAAGCAGGGCTCCCCAATTCCAATTCTCATTCCAACTTAATTTTAAACCATTTTTCACCAGAATTAGAATTAGTATTGGAATTAGATATTGATACTCAATTCAGACTCAAGTATAAGATAACTTCTTCTTAATATGCGGTTTTAAAGTAAATCAAGAAAACAACCTCTGAAAACTCGAAGTAATAAAAATAATATATCTTTATGAAAAAAAAAAAAAAAAAAAAACTTAGAAAATCTTAGACCTCGAATTTAAACTTAAAATCAGGCCAAATACCCGTCCTTAAACTCGCGAGTTTGAATTGAAATTGCCAGGTCTAAGAAGAATATTGGGAATTGGAATTGGAATTGGCAATTCAAGACTCGAGTCTGGATCGAGCTTGAGTTGGGATTGGGAACCCTGTAGCCAAGACCAGATGTCGTGCATATCCGACAACTACGGAGTACGACCTGACAAATATGTTACTGGACACTCGAACAGTACACTCGGTTCCAAGCTCAGAAGCAAGCGCTTGAAAGGATAGCATTCACGCGCGATCCTCGATCTTCAAACTCTCAATCTCAGCTAACGAATTGTAACGCCAGCAAGCCTAACCTTGCGGGCGTGTAGCACAGCAGATGCCCATAGGTCATACAGTACCACCTCGATGAGCACACGCAGGTGGTATTTCCATGGATCGCGTGGCTGCTTATAATCACACAACGTAGTGGAGAAGTGAAGAAGCAATAACGACGGTAAACAAAGCAAAAAGAAGCACAAACGAGGAAGAAAAACGAAACGGGATTACTGTAGCCATACGGCAATGCCATTTTGTGCTATTGCTCTTGATATTCTATCATTACTCATTTGAAATTTTCCTTCCCTCCATACGCAAGCAGCAGATGTGCTAGCTTAACAGTATACACCTCCAACAAATATCCCGTACCTCCAACTCCATATTCACATCCCGATCTACACTGTCCCACGCCATCATTAAGGCACATAATTATTCATAAACCCCCAAAAACTATCATTCCCAAAATCGCCCTCAAACTGATACCCTCCTCCCACCCCACTCCCCCCAACCCCTCCCTCTCCCCATCCTCCAACACCATCTAACCCGGCCCCAACAAGATTAGGATCCAACGCACCATTAGCACCACCACCTCCCGTCCCCAGATCATTATACAATAAATCGTGCATCGGTTGAAGTGGAGCCATTCCGCTGAAGTCGAAAGCTCCTCCTATAGGAACACCGGAGAATGCTTCCCAGGCTGCAGGGGTGGCGGCCGATGTTGGCGGGATGGGATCTAAGGAGGGTGAGGTGAGGTTCGAGATTGTGGGGAGGGTGTAATGGGTATTTGCTGAGCTCGCTGAGCCGTTGGACTGGTTTGTTGAGCTTGATGTGCTGACGCTTGAGATCGAGTTTTGATGCATCGAGGGGTATTCGGGTTTGATATTGCTCATGCCATTCGAAGATATCGATTCTGGAGTAGGAATAGCGGGCGATTGGTTCGAGGACGCAACTGAGTTGGCGGATGAAGAGGGGTATTGAGGAAGCGGCTTCGCGAGAGCTTTCTTCAACCGGACATAAATGGCTCGTAGGACGTTCAGTGCTCCACCAGCCAACGGGTTTCGCGCGCTGATGACTTGGAATCGTTCCATCGCCCAGTCGAAGTGTTGAAGCGTATCATCCAAATCTTCGCGGTTTTCAGACGGGTGCAAGATATAGATTGCCGCGACTAAGACGATAGCGTCGAAGGTGTTCAGGACGAGGGAGTGCATCTTGTACTGCGCTACATTGAGGAGGTTGAAGAATGTTCGCTGTGCTCGCAAGATGTCGAGGCCGGCTCGGAGAGCAGCTGTGCGACTGGATGCGTTGGTGAAGATATAGGGACGATGCAGTGCCATGATTGTGAAGGCAGCGGAGTTCTGGAATAGTGGTCTGCAACGAGGAAGCCAGTAGCAGTCTGGGTGAGAATCCCAGGTAGTGTCTGGGTTGGTAGCGCGGAAAGAGGGAGGGCAGTGGAGAGAGATCTGCTTGATCAACTTGTGCATCATTTCCACTTTGGAGAAATTGTTCTGGTTCGGATCCTCTTTCTCTAGGTTGAAGATATCCCACAAGGGAGCTGAGAGTTCTGCCGACCAAAGCAACATAGTGAGTGATGTCGGAGGGTCTGACTCTGATCTGGGAGCCGGCGCTACTTCTCTCCGGTTCTTGGGGATAGGGGCATCAATAGGGAAAGCAGGCTTGCCATCTCTGCAGTCGACAGTGGTCGGTCTTCCGAGAACGATTGCCATGTGGATATCCCACAACGAGAGGACCAGCCACAATCGTCGTCGAAGTTGCTCATTCCACAAGTTCTCTAGTACATCCTCGGGCTTCTCATCTGGCTTGCGTCGTGGACCGCTATTCGTCTTGTGTAATCCAATCTCTTGGCCATCCCGGATAGTTTGGGAAAGGTAATGCCAACTCTCGGTGATCATTCCGCCATTCTTCAAGTATGCCGTGCGAAGGAATCCAGCTTGTACTGTGACCAATGTCGTGTTCCGCTTTCCAAGCAAACAGAGAATTTGACAGCCAGACTCGCTGTAGTCACTCGCCAGGTCGTCAAACGACATAGCTGCTGCATACTTCAAGGAATCGAGGCTCGGGTCATAGTCGGGAGGTTGATACTGGAGAGCTAGGGCAAGGATCTGGAAGAGCAAAGCCGGGAAGAACTGCAGGTCCGGAGGCAGCTCCAGAGGCCCTTTATTTAGAGTCTGGAAGGAAAGATTATGCCAATTCTTCAGCAGCTCCCGAAATGTCCCCTCATCCAGTGGGTAATATTGCCAATTGACTTCTCTGAAGAAAGTCGCCACCAACTTCTCGATATACGGCTTGGAAGGTAGTTGCCGAATATAACTCTTGTACTTCTCCTTCAATCCACTCTGGTCTGGCATAGCCGACATGAATGGTGCCGTCAAGGAGGGGGATTGTGCATCGTGGGTTTCGAGTTTCTTAAAAATGCCGAGTGTAGTATTGTTATTGCCATTGGACTTCGCATACCCAAATGCAGTGACTTGCGCAGCTTCGTCCGATTCTGCTGGCTTGATGACACCAAATGGCCCACCATCGTCCGAGGATGCTGCGGCTCCCTCTTCCGCAAGTTGTGCCTTTCTGGCAGATTCGTTCTCGTATTGGCAGAGAGATTGCTTGTTCCTAGCAACGCAGTTGGAGCAGGGAGACGCTCGATCGCACTGTGGATGTCAGCAGGAATTCAGCAGCAGGCCTGTGTTTGTACCTTCTGCTTCCGCCGGTGGCATTCCGTACATGATATCACTATCCTCTTTCTCTTCCGAGGGGGTTTAACTGGGCTGGTAGGTCTCGGGCGAGACTTGGCTTCTGCGACGGTCTCCATGATGTTGGTGGTGTCGTCGCATGTACTCGATGATGTTCGTCAACGACTTCGCAGCGGAGATTGGTGTTGGTCAGCAACATGCGCCGGTACACCAGATAATCGATGGCGAATGTTTGCCTCCTCAAGATCAGTCGCGTACAACTGATGCGCCGTGGTTGTTGAGTATTCAATAGAACAATTGATGTCGTCGAGCTGAGGAAATCAACATGGGCTTTGCTGACTGCGGAGATAAGATGCTAGGCCCGAAGTAGTATCTCCACGATTTCGCCACATTTTTATGTACGGATGCCTCACAACAGTCTCATTTCTGCCTTTCACACGAGGTATCCAACATCAGAATGTCTTGTAAGGTTTCCCTCTCGTATGGAACACTTCTGGAAGGTCTCGATTCCGAAAGATGTTTAGTATTCACGCCGCTTGGTTTGAGTTCGAGTCAGGTCCAGCCCGCTGCTCCCGGCCCTGCATCAAAAATAGTCGCCGTCTGGTTCCTGAGCCACGAGAGGACCGAAGCTGTCACTCAACGGTACAGAACAGAGGAAACAAGTTGAGAATCTGTATAAAGATCACGATGTTCAGGAACAATACATATGTCGCACCACAATGGGGGGTCGGAGTCGGTGGCTGGCAAAAGGAGGGAATACCCGAAGATCAAGATCATCGAGAATTCTTCCCCATCAAGTGGGGTGATGGGTCAGGGCCTGGACCTGGACAAGATCGTGCAGTTTCTTCTGTGACTAGCCGTCCCTTCTTCTCCTCCATAGGCCGCCACATGGTTCTGCAGCAGCCAGCAGGGGGAGATAACTTGGAATATAAATGTACTACCTCATCTGCAAAATGGCCCCCTTTTTGGCCGCTCTCTTCTCTCTTTGGGTTCCTCTTATATTATCTCTAAGAAGAATTGAATAGAGTTTGATTGTTGAAGAAACTTCAAGTCAGATGTATCAAACTTGCTTTTTCACTTCCACCCATTTTAGCGCGGGTCAGGGTCTTCGCTTCTTCCCTGTGACGTAGATGGCGTTCTTTTCTTGTCGATACCAAACAACAGCAGACGTGCACAACCAACACCCCAAGCCAACAGCCACAGTGTGAACATTGTCTTACGCCATTCCCAATAGGAGATCTCCCATCAGCCGCAGGAGAACTTTGCGGTTTTGTGTGATGCGGGCGCATTTAGTGAGTTCTCCATGCTGCAGATACGGGTTGAGGAACTTGATAGATCTGATTTTAGGTCTTCCCATATCTGATCTGCTTACTCCTTGTTCTTGTTCTTGTTTTGACACTAATATATGATGTCTGATTTAGGTTCTATCGCCGACTACCAGCTCTAGTTTCCTCCCAATTACACAGCCTTGACAATCCTAGTCCTGGCGCAAAGAAAGATAGACATCAGGGGCCATGGCACCCGTTGCATCCACAATGGCATTGTCCCATGTGGAGGGGGTATCAGATAGTGCTCGTGCAAGAGAGCTTTACAAGTATGTAGATACCCATCTGCAGGTTCAAGATGTCTTGAAAAACACGCGCACATCTATGCATAGGGACTGACAAATCTCCTTGCAGGTACTACCAGCCAAATGCTCCCATCAACCAAGACACCTGCTTTCCTGCCCCACCACAGTCGACATCTCCTTCGGATGAAATAGAACAACCATCAGATGTCAACATCAGATCAAGCGTCACTTCCTCCAAGATATCCTCACCAGACACGGCCTTGACAGCGTTCTGCCAATTGACAACATGGAGGACTGGTGCACAACGAGCCATGATCAGGTATGGTCCTGTTCTGCATGAAAGAAATATGGGAGGCTGATTGTTATAAGTGTGATAGATGCAGAGACACAATACTTCATTGCAGAAAGCACAAGGACCGTCGACCTAGTTGACAACACCAAACATGCCCCAGGAGACGATATATGGATGGGATGCGGAAGTGTTACCAAGGCTGGACGCCTATGCGAGAGGTATGTACTGCATACCGTCACTCCTTCCACATTCTAATGCAGACTCAGGACCATTGCCGTCGCGCCTCAAAAGGCCGGGAGCTACCCATGCTTCGTTGTCAATGACTTGAGTCAAGACGAACGATTCAACACTCTTCCCTTTGTGACAGGACCACCATACCTGAAGTTCTATGCCGGGGTACCACTGATCACTAAGCGCGGTATACCAATTGGGAGTTTGTTTGTGGTTGACGACAGAATTGGTCATGGAATATCAGACGAGAAGATCCATTTCATGGGAACGATGGCTACCACGATCATGCGACACATGGAAATGGTTCGAGAGGTAGAAGAGCATCGTCGCGGCATGAAGATGTCTCGCGCTCTAGCTTCGTTCGTAGAAGGACGTTCAGAGCTCGCAGAGGCAGAAGCAAATGCAGAGGACACCGAAGGCACTAAAGTCGCTGGACAATTCGAGCCAGAGTCCGGCATAATTCGGACCAAGTCAAGAGGGTCGACGAGAGGATCTGTGAAAGGCTCTACGAGAGGCTCCTACACGTCCGCTATTGGCCCTATGCCTAGCAGTGATCGAAAGGAGAAGGAGTACTCTGCTGCATTGTCCAAGACGGAGCAAGCAATCATGACAGCTCACGCCCACGACCTCACTGAATCCCCAGTTGCACGCCCCGACCTCGAGGCAACCTCTCAACCTGCTTCATTCGGAGGAACAAGTATCAGCGTATCATCCCCTCACGGCACTTATGACCAAGGCTTGACTCCTGGCGCCGACGAGCTCTCGGAAGCATCATCGATGAAATTACTATTTTCCAGGTCTGCCAACTTAATACGAGAAGCTTTCGAAGTAGATGGTGGAGCTGTGTTCTACGATGCACAAACCGGCTTCAGTAGCAACATTAACCATCCCAGGCCAGGAGACCCGACGCTCCCAGAAGACAGCTTGACCGAAAGTGCAGCCGACAGTCACACTAGCGGTGACGAAATATATTCCCCCATGGAACCCAATTCAGACGGGGAACCGAGGCCACATGCATCGCAAAATCGTCGAAGCAGTTCACCAACTTTGACAGATGGGACTTTCTCAAGGACTACAGGAGACGGTCACAAGTTGGTGGAAATTCTCGGCTTCTCGACGCCAGAGGCAGCATCCATTCATGGCGAGTCACTACCTGGTCCTCAATCATTCAGCCCCTTTTCAGAAAAGGCACTACACATCCTTCTACGCCGATATCCAAGAGGGAAGCTATGGACATTCGACTCAGATGGAACTATCTCGTCCTCGTCTGAAGAGGAGGGACTGAAACCCCTCTCCCATGATCCGGAAAAGAGAAGCAAAGACATTCACAAACGCAGAGCCCGGAGCAAGAAGGCAAAAACAGATGCCCTATTCTTGTCGAAGCAATTCCCTGGCGCGCGACAAATTCTCTTCGTTCCTTTATGGGATGCTTCACGAGCCCGATGGCTGAGTGGCTGCTTCGCCTGGTCGACTGAGCCCACTAGAATTCTTTCTAGGCAGAATGAGCTTGCGTTCTTGACTGCATTTGGGAACTCGGTCATGGCCGAGTGGGCGAGGATTGACACGGAGATCGCGGATCAGAAGAAGAGTGATTTCATTGGAAGCATATCTCACGAGCTACGGTCACCGCTTCATGGCATTCTCGCGAGTGCAGAATTCTTGGCCGAGACATCCTCGGGTTGGTCAAAGGGATTGGTCGAGACGATTGATAGCTGTGGTAGAACGCTTCTTGATACTATCGTAAGGACTATCTTTTTTACCCGTTACCCAGCAAGGATATGCCCTCAGCTTAGACTAATCATTCTTAGAATCACATCCTCGATTACTCCAAGATCAACCACTTTGAAAAGAACTGGCGTAGAAGCAAACGGTCTGAACGACGACCAAGACATGGATCAGCTGCCAGTGTTGGTGGTCTCGCTCTTCGACAATCTGACCTCCCAATGCTCAGTCTATACCAAAATATCGACATTTCAGTGCTATGCGAGGAGGTTGTCGAGAGTGTCTTTGCTGGCCATGTATTCCAGAACGTCACAGCTCAGAGCTTTGACATGGTACCTGGTACTCGAGGCAAGATGTCGGATGCTTCAAGATCATCCTCCGATGACATGCTTAATACTCGACAAGTTCATCACTCAGGCGTGGCCGTCATCCTCGACATCGATGCTCAAAGCTACCATTTCAATACACAACCTGGAGCGCTTCGACGCCTGGTTATGAACCTTCTTGGCAATGCATTGAAGTACACGTCGCATGGCTATGTTTGCATCAAGCTCGAAGCCTCTGAGATGGAAGATTACCACAACTCACCAATGGGCTCTACAGCCAGTGAGAATGTATCCAGGTCTCTGGTGACTCTGACGGTGACGGATACAGGCAAGGGCATCTCAGCCGAGTTCCTTCGTTCCAAACTCTTCACCCCATTTGCTCAAGAGAACTCATTGTCCAGTGGAACTGGTCTGGGATTGTCCATCGTCCGCAAGATCGTCTCTCTGTTGGAAGGCGATATCACAATCGATAGTGAGGTCGGGCGTGGCACACGTATGTTTCCTTGATATTTTGAACGTATATGCTGACCAACTTAGTGGTCCGCGTTACACTACCCCTCCTTCGTGACATGCCAGGAACTGCAGGATCCGCAGGCTCTGTGAGCACCAACAGATCTCTCATCGCACATACCCGCGATACGGATCAATCAATCACCGAACTTCGCACCAGAATTATAGGTCAGAACGTCTCCCTCCATGGATTCGACCTCGACACACCCGATCCCGTCCACAGGGACATGGCTCGACTTCTCAAAGCATCTGTCGCGACTTTCCTCAGGAAATGGTACGGGATGACAGTAGTGCCTCTTGGAGAGAGATCCAATATCATTATCTGTAATGAGGCAAGCCCTGCAGACCTTCAGTCAATCGTCTTGCAAATTCCCAGGCGAAAAGGTAATCCCTCCATCGTCGTCCTTTGCGCCCACGACACCAGATTCAACCACACGCCGCATCTAGAAGACGCTTGGTGCAACATAAGCTACGTCGCCAAACCTGTCGGTCCCCTCAAACTCGCCAAAGCCATCACCTCCTGCCTCGACGGCGTTCCACCAAGCACAACTCCAGGCATCGACTCAGTATTATCACACTCCCACGGGCATTCTCCCAAGAGCAGCGACCTAAGTGCCACTTTCGACTCTCTGTCAATGACTCCTCGGGGCGGAGAGTTTCTCGACAATACCCGTATGGCATCCGATTCCCTCAATGCCCGAAAGGCGCTCGAGAGCCCAACTCCGAATACGCTTGTCGAGAAGACCCAAGAATTCCCGTTCCCATCCCCCTTCCCTCCTGTGAACGATGTCCCAGAACTTCCGCATGGGAAAAGTATGCCCTCTACCAAGGACTCTCTAAAACCCTTCTCTGGAACCAACAATCCCACCGCATCAAAGACTCTAACGAAAATGGAGAAGGCTACACAAAATCATAATGCCCATCCACCAACCAAGATCGAATCCCCGACATTGTTACTCGTGGATGATAATCACATCAACCTAAAACTCCTCTCCACCTACCTCAACCGCCGCAACTTCGCAATAGTCCACCAAGCTCAAAACGGACTCGAGGCAGTGAAAATGTTCGATGGAAGAAGGGAAGGTTACGATATCATATTCATGGATATCACCATGCCTATCCTAGACGGCTTCGGTGCCACCAATCAAATCCGCTCCATCGAGGAGTCTAGGAGAAAGAGGTACAATGAGGCTTTGTTGCAAGAAGGTCCCGCTCCGCTAAACCTCGAGGCGGCAGGGCTGTTGCCGAATGGGAAAGAGGGCAAGGGGGTGGAGGTGGGCGGAAAAGCGGCGCTTATAATAGCTTTCACGGGACGGAGTAGCATGGAGGACCAGGCGGAAGCTGTGCGTGTCGGAATCGATCTCTTCATGACGAAGCCGGTGGCGTTTAAAGAAGTGGGGAAGATTATAGACAATTGGATGGCGAATCGGGAGAGGGGGGAGGAGAGGAATTGAGCGGGGCGAAGAGGGGCGCATTTGGTATTTGGTCATTGTCCTGTATATCCTGGGACACTCTGGTTGGCATTGTGGGAGTATTAGATTTTGGCATTTGCTGGCGTTCGGCGGGGATGATACCATGTTTACAAGAGGGGTGGGAAGAGATATAAAAATATATGTTTAGAGATGAAATATAAATGATACCAAAGACAGTTCCTGAATATTCCGAGGAAGGTGAATGATTTATCACAACTCCATCATGTGGTATCATCGCTGCCTTCCATTATCAAATGCATCCTTCTCCACATCTATTCCCATTACAATATCCCAAAATTACAGGAACATCCCAATATTCCAGACTCTGATCCACCCCTATCTACCTTATTCCTAGCCAGCTCAACCAAAAACCTTTCCCCAAAGCAGTCCCACTGCCCCAATCTTCTTGTAAGCGGAATGAACCATCTTCTTCCCCTCCAACTTGGCCTGGACATTCTCCCATACTTGCTCTAGTTCTGGTCGATCTTTTGCGCCGCCGAGATTCATCTTCAACTTGTGTCAGCTTCAATCAACAGCAAGGGAAGGGACATTCGAAAAACGGGGCTGAGCTTACCATACTAGGGACAATAGCCCACCGCTCAAACACCTCACCCTCCTTATTCATCACCAAGATAGCAGGTTGTGCCATTCCCTAGACGTGAGTTTTGGTCAGCTGTATGTCCCAGGACGAATGGTACTTTATTCATGTTGATGATCCGAGGAAGGGAAAACAGGTGTGAGGACTTACGTGTGTGTAGCCCTTCTTTTCCGAAATCGCGACGTCGAGAAATCCCTTCTGCTTCAAATGCTTCGCTAACTCGTTCTCGGGATCAACGATCGCTTCTCCTTGGTAGCCTGTAGCTTTGCGAGTGTCGGAGAGGAAATTGAGAGGTTCGGACGTGGCGATGACGACTTTCCCGCCTGAGGCTTCGATGGAGGGGGCTAGGGAGGTGAGGGTTGTGAGGTAGGCGATGCAGAAGGGGCACCAGTGGCCGCGAAAGACTTGGGGGTTGTTAGTTTGATGGTGGGAAACGGTGGGAAGAGGGGATAGGGAGGAGGGGAAGACGAACAAACGAGGAAGACGAATTTGTGGGATGAGAGGAGGGAGCGGTATTTCTCGACTGGGGATTGTGTGTCCATCTTGAGATGAGAAGTGCGAGGTATGGGAAATGATGAAGCGTAGTACGAATATGAAAAGCTGAAAGACTAGGTAATAGGGGGTAGTGGGTTGAAATTAAGCTCTATGTGTCGAAGTGGTTGAAGTGATGATCACTACCACATCGCAGACGCCCCAGATATATACTCCCTTCCATGAGACCACATCGCATCTTACAACCCCGTCCTCCGACTCTTCCTCCCTTTCTTACCAACCTCTTCAGCCTCATGCGCGTCGCAAAGAATCCAAATAATTGGCGACAAAATCCAAATTCTTCAACTACTTGGCAGGAGCATGACATAGCCTACCGCTTCCCGACCCTATCATCCACTCGGAAAATTCCAAAAGATTTCAAATACAAAGACAGTAAGCAGGAATTGAAATCATGACACCATATGCAGGAACGCTTGTTCTGCGATTGGTTGTTCTGAGAACAAGGCTGTAAAGGAATGGATGATCTGTCATGATTTGGAGCGAACTCGTCCGAGTTGGTGCGGTTGGTGCGAGTGGTGCGGTTGGTGCGAGGAATCGGTCGTCGGTGGTTGATGAGGACCGATGTGAATCCTAAAATGTCTCGTTGCGAATGCGAGTGTCTCGATGTGTGTCCTGGAGAGTGAATATGGAGATTAGAAATCTGAAGTAGGAGGCGTCGCAGGTGGAAAGAAGGCAGGAGTAAGAAAGACGAAGTCGTTAGCTGTCAGCCTTACAGGGGGTGGTGATCACTAAACTTCAGGGCCCTGCTCGCTAAGCAACTGCCAGTCAATCACTTGACGACAAACACATCCTGGGGCATTTCTTGCTCGTCACGAACGTCGAAAAACAGAATCATTAATTGTTCAATGTCCCAATGGACTGTGTACAATGAAGGTTTTAATTTTGGTATCCAAGGTACTGTACGCTTTCTCCAAGATCGTGTAATCCTTCTCAGGCTCCCCGCACTCCAGCAGAGTCCTTTTCTCCGTGTATTGCTCGACCAATTCTTGACTCTTCTCAGAGACCTCATTGCTCTCGATATTGTATTTCTCGCTGCGGCGCGGTAGCCTTATCCGATGTCCCGACGCCAAGCGGGCAATCACAAACACCAACCGGAGCAGAGCAGCCACCTAAATGACCGCCGGGATTGCGAGCATACCAGTAAAGAAGTACCAGAATGACTTCTCCTAGACGTATATATGCCCTCCACTGAAACAGTACAATACAAAGTCCGTCACATTCGGGATCAACATTGAGCCACCAAATATGCTTTCGAGGGTGCCGAAGTGATAGCAGACAATAAGGACGGAAAGTTAACTGAGAAAAATCCGAAAATGGCAGTGGAGTCGGTAAGTGGTGTCGTGGAGGACACATCTTGAATGTAGGTCCGAACATTGAGGACCCGAGGGTGTAGCTCGAGGTGATAACAATGAATAGAAGAGACCCCGGAACTGATGGCGAAGTATAGTAACAACAGGGTTCAAGATTCTTTTGAAGAGATGAGCCGATAGGTGGAATGTCCTAAACGCTTTGGGATATTGGGAAGAACCGCGAGAGATATGGACATCGACAAACACGGGTGGTTGAAGTGATGAGGTCTGTATATCAGTTAGTGGTGGGCCCGAGTGCGGAAGATGGAGGGCCAACCTATCCATATATGGCTGGTTCAATTTCCCAAATCCTCCGGGACATCCTTCTGCGCCAGATCAATCCTTCCGCCAGACTCTCAAGTGCCTCAACCTTCGCAAGACTCTTATATCTGCCCGCATATCGTCCGGATGTGGTAAGTGCCCCTTCCCGTTGGAAAGAATATCCGAAACGCAAACCAGTACAGGTAGAGAGACGATACGCCAATAACAGTGCCAAATATCCAGACAGTCACAAGAATGGCCTCGTAGAAGGACCATGCCCAATACGGACACCATGTGCGGTGATGTCCCGTGGCACGAAGGACATTAAGGTCTATCAGATTCATGTACAGTATCCAGATCGAGTAGGCGATGACGCTAATGACGTATGTCCCGGGGTAGAATGGCTCATTGATGTTGACGAAGTTGACGCCCAGATCGCGAAACAGATTCCATATCGCAGCGAGAGAGCGTAAAGATGAGCGGATGGTTTGGATAATGCGCATGAATTCGTCCGGTCGATCGTGAACCACCCGAAATATGTCGTACATTGTTCGGAGGAGCATGGAAATTGACCAAAAGGCTAATAAATCTGTGGAAACCGAGTGCAAAGGGTTTAAGTTCTGTGGTCTCCCTGGACAGGTGGGCGTACATGTTGATCATGATGAGGATCGAGGCGCACAAACTGACCCAGTAGTTGTCGATATAGAAAATTCTGGCCATTGCGAATGGTGTTGGAGAAGAATGACCCGACCAAGGAGGGATTTTGATAGCTGCAAATAGGACGCGATCAAAATTGCGATAGACCTGGTTGGCGATGAAGGATTGAAGGACAAATCTGGTTGAAGGCGAGAAAAGAAAGCGTAACAGAACGTAGAATAATCCTAAAGAGGAAAGAAGTCGGCGGTCATGCATATCAACCATGGAAGGAACGAGGTATTTCCGATGCATCAAATGTCCCACGAACTTTGGGACAATTTGAATCTCTTTAGCATCCCCAATGTCCCAGTCCTACCAGGACTTTCTCGGCCCATTTTCCCTGAATAAGGTCGATCGTTGGCTGATACCATGATACTTTCCCAGCGTAGTCTCAACAGTTGTCCCGTCGAGTCTGGGAGATTGAAGAAATGATTCTCTCAATGCTGATAGCCATGTAACTCTTTCCACTCAGCCCAGCTATCTTCCATCACCTTTTCCGTGTTCTCGCTCTCATCCACCGTCGTTGAATGATCCAAACGCCCCGAGATAACACGTTGCCCTCCTTCCAGAGGCAACTCACGATCGAATACATATTGATCCGCAGGTGAAATTTCGATCGGAGAACTTCTTGTGAAAGCTTTCTTGGCATGGCGTTTGCAGACGAAATGTTCAGCAAGTTGTTTGAGAAGACTTGGTCGGCGGACGTAGACGACGCCGTTATGGCAGAGGCGACGAGCGCACATGGTGATATTCTCAGTCGGTTCGAGCGGGGGTATATGTTATTGATGGATGACCTTGAGAACGATTACTTCGGCGATGATGGTTGATATGAATGAGACTGAACATTCGAAAGATCCTTCCTGGGTATTATATCCCCACGACCCCCGCATTGGCATGTCAACACTGCATCAGCATACGCAATACAGCCGCTTCATCAACTTCCATGCCACGTCTCATCATCACCAATTTCAAATGCAAAGTAACATCATTTCCTCATAGGGTCGGGTTTGCGCAGTCAGCAATGTAAGACGCTTGACGGTTGCCGGTGCGTACGCACACCACGGACATCCGGGCCGTAAGCAACGCTGTCCTCAAAACATACGCGTGGACCAATAACAGGGCAAGAGGCACGAAAACGATATGCGCAAGAGACCTAAGCGAGTGCGATGAACCTGCTTGGTCATCAGAAGTGAGAGTTGTGGATGGTATCGCGATGATTGATGTGGAAAATGGTGTGAGGGGTGAAATTTGTTGTCAAAGAGGATCGCTTCACAATCGCCGCGTTGGGATGGAGGGGTGGGTGTACACGTGACTCTGCTTTGATTTTTTAATAGTAGAATTATATTTAGTTGTATTCTAGATAGTATCATACTCCGGATTTGCAGATTCAAATGGCTTCGTGAATGATGTTCCATTGTGGGGTGATCAATTTCGGGACGTCCCCCTTTCTCCCAAGCGAGCAACCCACTTCTTCATCTGCACTCGACCCATAACCTCGCTCAACCCAAAGCAACCCCATCAATCAAGACCACACTTCCTCCCGTACTACCACTACACTGCACCTCCAGTGCCACGAAACCAAGCGTCTCCCCATCCGTCGTCCCACTCACCGAATACACAGCATAATTCGTCGTCAACTGCACTTGTTTTTCCGCAAAGTACGCCCCTCCTCTGATACCAAACACTGCTATGATGGAGCAGCCAGTGGTGTTGGATTTGGCGTAGAAAGTTAGAGTGAGTGGTATGGAGGTGGAGGGAAAGGTGACGTGTTGGTCGAGTTCGTATATCCCGTCGGCGGGGAAGGAGACTGAGCTGTTGGTGTTTGTTAGTTTGCGATCACGGATGGGAGAAAATGGAAAGAGGTTGAATTGAGAAGGAGACAAACAATGCTGCGGTCCCTGAATATGCGGGACCCCCAATCGTGGGCGTGTTGTACCCGTAACTGCTTTCATTGATGATATCCTCGTTGACCCACGGGTCGAGACCGAAATCGCCATTACGAAGAATGCAGGCTGGTTGGACAGACGCTACAGTCGTCGTAGATACTCGAGTGACAGTAACGGTTTTTGTTGCTTGGCTTGCTTGACAGGATGAAGTGGTTGATGCGCCTGATGCGGGGTAAAGGCAGGAACAAGCACTGGATAATCGGCTAGAGCCGCATGACGTTGAGACATAGCTTGGTAGGCCAGTGAGTGCAGTATTGATCGCGGTAGTGTAAGTGCTACAAAAGGTTGATGCGCTGTAGTGGGCGAGGTTATTGTAGCAGTTATCCAAATTGCAAGTACTTGCTACTAAACTGAAAAGCGAAGCTGTTGTTAACAGAATTGCCGTTAATGAGAAATGCATTTTGGAAGATGCAAAGAGCTGAGGCGGGAGAAATCGGTACAGTTGTAGCTTGATACTTCCCCGCATTTCCTCGTGCGCATTCCAGCGCTTATAACTTGACTTTTCGATATGTGACATCGAACAGCATGACAACTAAATATTGAATCTCGATTTGGAGTACTAGCAGAGGCGATATTGACACTTGTCATACCATGGCTTTGTTCTAGGTATATGATTTGCGGAGGTCCCGGTGGCTTCGGCATGCCGCTGCGGCTGAACGAGAACTTGCAAGAAACGGCATGATCACGGGAAATTTCCCACCAGCACCAATCATCTTCACCAAATACTGCAACATCGAATACAGTTAAGAATTGGTTGAAATATACTCTGGAATCGTACGCCCGGAATATGCTACCAAATGACCCCAAACTCCAACTTCCAATTACCCACCACCTATCAGGCTGACAAAAGCCAAAAGCTCACAAGCTTAAACCCCATGCAAGCCGCCATAAAAACGCCAAAACATTGGCAGACGCAACCGAAAATACCGAATGAAACCCAGAATCGTGTGTCAGAGACTCCATATTGAAGGGACTTTCTCAGTCCTCCACGTTTCAGCTTGAAACAAAAACCGCAGGATTCCTGCCCTTGAAGAGGAGTTTCGCTTTTTGGTCTGCAATAAGCCAAATCTCATCGAGTGTGTTTCCTGGTCTTTCTTGGCCGTCTTTGAGTTTGAAGTCGTAATCTCGGAGCACGTGAGTTAGGAGGAGCTTGATCTCAGTGCATGCGAATAATCGACCCTTTCCACATATCAGTAACTTTCGCTTCTATGCGAGGAATATAGGAAGAGGAGCGAGGGAAAGACGAAAAGCTCACTGAACAAGCATGAATACCATGGGATGATGAATGCACTCAGCAGAGCGATAAACCGTCTGAGGAAACAGGAACAAGCAATTGCATAACCGAGGTCAGGCCTGGTCATCAGCATTGTGAGGCCAAAAGTGAAGGGAAAAAAGATCGAACCAGGGGTGTTAGAATTGAAGCAGACTGTATCATTCCATCTGAAATAAGAGATGCAGACTGTGTCATGCCTGCTGAAAGAAAAGCACAAGTCACCAGAAGGCTTTTCGCGGCCATTGCGCTGGGCCAAGTACTGCCTATTTTGCCGAGCAAGTGGCAGTACAGGTATCTTTACTCTTCAAGTACACACCGCCAGAAAAATAAGGATTAACTGTTCGGGACAAACTTAATAAACAACGAGGAACGATTTGACCACTGGATATCATGTACCGGCATGTCCATCACTAGCTCCACGACCTCCTTCAACGTCCTTCCACCACCTCTTGTCACTTCTCACCGATCTCCTCACCGCGCGAACCTTAATCCGCCCAACAAGTCGGGATAGGCTCATTCTTACTCTCTGGACCGTAATCCGATAGCTTCTCTCGAATCGCGGGGCTTGGCACCGTTCCTTAACGCAGGTGGGAGACGCTCCAGCCTCATGCCTGTAAACACGAAAAACGCGACCACGAAGATCTCCTCAAGGACAGCCATGCACAAAAACTTTGTAACGCCCCCGGTGAGCACGCTGAACTGGGGCCTTAAGCTTTCCACGAAGGTCCCCAGAATGCCATACAGAAATCGGACCACCATGAAGGGCACGCAGCACGCGAAGCAGAGAAGCAGCTTCTGCTCGCCCGGGGGGATAGCTGGCCATTGTCGCAGGAAAATCAGGAACAAGCACATAAAGGCGAGATAGCACGCCGCGAAGAGGATAACGGAAGCTTTCAGCAAGTCGTTGGTTGCTAGAGTGGGCGAGTCCGCGGACTCAGTGCCGCCGTAAATAGCCAACACGATACCAGCGATCGCGGCTAAGGAGATACCGGAGAAGATCTTCTGGTGTATTGTGTTGACGAATTTGTTCCTGATATTTTTTAGTTCGCACATTAGCTTTTCCTGTTCTTAATGCCGTGCCTCCGAGGAGAAGACAAACTAACACCCTTACGAACAACCCAATGTTCAATAGCGTCAGCGGAGCCAAACCGATTCCCTGGCAAATGAGTGCGCCCCCATAGACCGAATCGGTGGGATAGTTGATAGAGGCGAGCTGAAAGCACGCAGCGAGCACACGTAGGGTCGAGAAGGTGACTAAGACGACCCAACCTTCCGAGCGGCGGAACCCGTGGCGCCAGCACAGCACGAAAGCGAAGCCCAGGTAAATCGTGAAGGAGGCAAGCTGGATCACGGCGACGCCGTCGCGGTAGGTGAAGACGCCAGGTTGATCCAACATTTTTCTTCGGCGACTTGCGTTCAAGCTTCCGGATGGGATCAGTGAGGTGGGAGGAAGGGAGGTATATTGGATGGGAAGCCCTGTGACAATTTCTCGACGACGACGACAGTAGTATCTTTACAATAAGAATAAGGAAGAAGAGTCAAAGATAGTAGCCAGACAAGGAAAAAAGGCCTAAAGGACTGGAATGTCACTGTTGAAGTAGGAAAGTTGTGTATTCCGCCTGCTTGGAACTTGAAGATACTGTGGTTGTGTGCCAAAGTCTTGCCCCTGGTTGACCTATCGATAGCCAACCGCTTTTCCTGAAGCAGCCCACGTTTTTGGTGAGAGGTATTAGCATTGCGTCGCCCGGGCCCTGGTCTTTACCTGATAGGGGGTCAGACTTACCCATCATACAACAGTAGGTAAGGCAGACACGAAGAAGGTCAGGAAGTGGCCGCACGGAATGTCAACGTCGCTAGCTACTTGTTTAGGAAATTAGTAGAGTTGTTTTACCCCCTGAGTACTCAAGGTAAGCGACTGTCGGTCGAATTAGGGCACATTCCCGAATTTCCGGGCTGGCTAAACCTACTTGGGCTAGCGTTACGTAACTTGAGTCGTACCCGTCTTGGCAGCCGATGCCGACCGACCGACTACCAAGTTGCCGTTTACGACTTTGCAGACCGCGGTGTTAGTGTGCCTCGTCTTGTATAGATGGTAGAAGGAGCCGGGAGCCCAAACGTCGACGGACTCTAGGATTCGTAGTGTTGCTTTTTATACTCTTTTGAATAACTAAGCAGAATTATCTGTTGTGCGCGAGTTCTTATTTAAACTCTCGAAAATTTGAAGTCGTATACTCGTATGCGAGTTAGGTTATTGCCTAGCGCAGCGCAGGGTGGAGGGGGCTTTAGACCCCCACCCGCCGAAAATCACGTGGTTAGAATGTGGGGGGTTCGGGCAAGTCGAAAAAAAAGTTCATTTCGAGTTTCGAGTTTAAAAATTAAAAATTAAAAATTAAAACTTTTTAAAAATTATTTTTTTAATTTATTTTACTTTAAATTAAATTTTATATAATATATATTAGACTAGCTTTTTATAGTTGGCTTTATTTATAGTTTGTATAATATAAAAGTAAATAACTTTATATTTAATTTTTGTCGAAATAATTAACTAAGAAAAACACTTAAATACTTTAAGTAATTTCAAACCGAAATAAAATACCAAAATAATAATATTTCGAGTTTTATTTTACGAGCCCGTATTGTATTTATTCTCTTATAGAATTTTTATAATAAGTTTATATATAAAAAACTTTTAATTAAAAGAATATTTATATAATTAAATTCGAATTAATTTGTTTTTTAATATTTTTAATATTTATAATCGAAATTATAATCAATATATAAAATTTTTATTATTTAATAGAATTTACTTTAAAGAAATTAATCGATTATATTGATTTTAATTTTAATTATAAATATTAAAAAAAATTAAAAAAAAATTTATTTAAATTCAATAAAAAATTTATTTATTTATTAAAAACTTTTTATATATAAACTTATTATAAAATTCTATAAGAGAATAAATACGATATAAGCCTATAAAATAAAACTCAAAATATTATTATTTTGGTGAGGCGTATCGGAGCGGCAAAACGTTTCTCCAGTTTACCGCCCAATAGAATCTATTAATTTCCTTTGTATTAACTAATATTATTATAACTTCAAACCCTTATAAAAAACGCAATTTAAGAGCTTATAACTTAAAAAGTATATCATTGGATAAAGGAAAAGTAGCCCCCCGCAGGGGCGCCCCTACGAGGCCTGCGGAGCAAAATGCCAAAGCGTAGAGACAAGAGAAGGTGGGGGGCACTTGCGAGATACGAGCCGCGCTAGGCCCCCCACTTGAACGAGGAACGGAGCGATGGCATTTTTATTTGGGGAGAGTTTGAGGAGGTTTCGAAGAGTATATAAATAAGGCCTCCTTTTCAACTCACGAAATTTTCGCATTTTTCCCGGTTGAATAACTCTAACGAATTACGTGAGAATGGGCTAAATAGGATCCAAATCGGTTCTATTAAAGATTTTTAATAAATATAATAAAAGAATAAAAATAAATATTATTATAATATATTAATAAATTTAAAAAAATTATTATATTATAAATAATAAAATTTGCAAATTATATATATATATAAAATAAAAATTATAATTAAAAATTATATAAATTATAAATAAATTTCTTTAAATATAATTTAATTAATTTATTAATATATTTAAAATTTAAATTAGAATAATAATTATTTATTCGTATTAAAATTTGCAAATAAATATCAATATATAAAGTCTTATCAATTTCATTGTTAATAGGTATAACGTGAATCTACTTGTCTTTTGGTGTTCTTGGGGGATGGTTAAGGCATATATAAATAAATTCTTTTATTACAAACGGAACCCCCCGGAAAACAAAGGTTTAAACCTCAAGTTTCCGAGGTATTCCATTCGGTATCGATCGAAATAGATGCAGATCCAACAAATTTAGCTGAAAGTAGGAGATCGTCACGTATGATGCTCATGAGTGAACCTGGGGGGCTGTGAGCTCTCCATGTTAATGGTGTTGATGATGATGATGCTGGATAGGACGTGGAAATTGCCTCGACTTGTGGCTGCCGTCGCGACTGCGCGGTTCGTGGCGCCTTTGCGGGTTATCCCTTGACGAATATACCGTCAAGATCTTCGACAGTATCGTGCTGTGCGTCGCGATCGACGCAGACGGAAGCTTTCATCGTCTCATCAAGATGTAAGAGCGACATTTATTTTGTTGTGGTCGTGCAAACGATTACTTGTTGCTAATAACGTGCTTCCATGTATACAGAGACGCACGGCGTCGCGAGACGAAGCGTCCTGTTGTGTCTGCCTCCGCCATGCAATTGGCAGGCCAGCCTGCGCCACGATGCAGCCTCGTGGGTAGCGCCTATGACAACTATTGTATAATTTTCTTATGATCAGCTCTTTGACGTCCGATTCAATTCTGTTGACCTTTAAATCGTAGTCCTTGCATACATATGCCGAACGAGTCGCACGCTTCGCGCTACCACGAAATTGCTCGCGAACCTCCACCCATGGCTTTTATACGCCTATTGCATCGCAAATCCGACGGCAAGATCGTCTTTCGCAAACCTACCAGCGGCGATGTCCCTGCCTACGCAATACTCTCTCATACCTGGGGGGACGAAGAGGTCGTATTCCATGATATGGAAGCCGGCGCGGACATGAGCAAGACCGTAAGCAAGGCTGGGTGGGGGAAGATACAGTTCTGCGCGAAGCAGGCTGCAGCCGATGGACTACAATACTTCTGGGTTGATACTTGTTGCATCGATAAGAAGAATGCGGTCGAGCTTGGCGCAGCGATCAATTCCATGTTTCGGTGGTATCAGAACGCTGCGCGCTGCTACGCCTACCTTTCGGATGTCTCTAAGCCCGACACCGGGGCGGATAACCAAAGGGCATGGGAAGAAGCCTTCAAGAAGAGTCGATGGTTCACTCGAGGCTGGACGCTTCAAGAGCTCATCGCACCAAGGCTGGTTGACTTCTTTAGCTCGGAGGGTGAGCGACTTGGGAGCAAATTGTCGCTTGAGTCCAAGATACACGAGATCGCCGGCATTGCGAAGAATGCTCTCCGAGGCGATGTATTGTCGAATTTTAGCATTAAAGAGCGGAGGTCCTGGGCGGAGCACCGCGAGACTACGATTGAAGAGGATGCAGTGTACTGCTTAATCGGGATCTTCGATGTCTCAATGGTACCAAATTACGGAGAGAGAAGGGACCAAGCATTCCGGCGGCTAGAGGAAGAGATCCACAGGTTGCACAAGGGTAAGTTGTCTGCATGGAAGCCGACTGAAGCAATGAAACTGACTGGCACAGGTATCGATTTCGAACAGTTTGTCGTAGGGCCCAACCTCGCGTCATTTCCTGAAGCTGCACAGTTTGTTGCTCGAGAGAAGGAGCTGTCGAAGATGCACGAGCTGCTTTATAGTCATAGTGATCGGGCTTGTGTCATCCTACATGGTCTTGGGGGGATGGGAAAGACTCAGCTTGCGATCACATATGCCAGACGACACAAGGAGAAGTACACGGCGATCTTCTGGTTGAACGCGAATGACGAGGACTCTCTTAAGCTGGGTTTTCGGGACGTGGCTCTGCAAGTCTTGGAGAATCATCCTTCGACTAGTACGCTTGCTAGCGTGGATTTAAACGGAGATCTTGACCAAGTGGTCAGAGTAGTCAAAGCCTGGCTCGACCTTCAAAAGAACACTCGGTGGCTAATGATATATGACAATTACGATAATCCGAGGACAGCTGAAAATACCGACAGTTCGGCGGTCGATATCCGTCGATTCCTTCCCCGATCTGACCATGGCTCAATCATTATCACTACGAGATGGGCACGAGTTAGCCAAGGTCAACGCATCCATGTTGAGAAGCTGTCAAAGATTCAAGAAGGGCTTGACATCTTGTCAAACACGTCTGGACGGAAGAGCATTAATGATGATCTGGATGCCATAGAGCTTGTCAAGGAACTCGACGGCCTACCTCTTGCGCTGTCTACTGCAGGTACATACCTCGAGCACGTGACAACGAGATTCTCGGGTTATCTTCGGCTCTATAGGGCATCGTGGTTAAAACTTCAAACAACTAGTCCACAATTAAGCTCGTATGAAGATCGCTCACTATACACGACATGGCAGATCACCTTTGATCGGATCCAACAACAGAACTCGGCGGCGGCAAACCTGCTTAAGTTGTGGGCATACTTTGATCGACAAGATATATGGTACGAACTCCTTCGACATACAAGCTCCGCAGACGATGAGTGGGTACAGAAGCTCACGGAGGATGAACTGAATTTTAATGAGGCTGTTACTTTGCTCTGTAGTTTCGGGCTAGTTGATCTAGATCGATCGCTTCAGCAGCAGTTCGGGTCTGGAGGGTATAGCGTGCATAGCTGTATGCACTCATGGACGGTGTTTGTGCTGAATAAGGAGTGGGATGAGAGATTTGCACAGCTCGCATTGACTTGTGTCGCTTCAGAGATTCCTATGAAAAATGAAAGAAACTCGTGGGTGTTACAACGGCGGCTACTTCAGCATGCTATTAGGCAAGAGCGGTTTATACTGGAAGGCAAAGTGGATCCTAAGGGAATGGAATGGGCCTTGCACACGTTAGGTCATCTCTGGTCCAACCAGGGCAAGCTTGCGGAGGCGGAAGTCATGTACACTCGGGCGCTACAAGGCTACGCGGATACATTTGGACCGGACCACATATCGACACTCTCCACGGTCAATAGCTTAGGCAACCTCTACGCCAACCAAGGCAAGCTAGCGGAGGCCGAGAAGATGTATATTCGGGCGTTGCAAGGCTTCGAGCAGGCACTTGGATTAGATCACACATCGACACTCGATACGATTAACAACTTAGGCATCCTTTACAAAAACCAAGGCAAGCTGGTAGAGGCCGAGAAAATGCACATTCGAGCGCTACAAGGCAGCGAAGAGGCACTTGGATCGGACCACACATCGACACTCTCTACGGTTAATAACTTAGGCTTGCTTTACGCCGAGCAAGGCAAGCTGGCAGAGGCCGAGAAGATGTATATTCGAGCGCTACAAGGCAAAGAAAAGGCACTTGGATCGGACCACACATCGACACTCGACACGGTCGGCAACCTAGGTAACCTTTACGCCGAGCAAAGCAAGCTAATAGAGGCCGAGAAAATGTATATTCGAGCGTTGCAAGGCTTCGAGCAGGCACTTGGATTAGACCACACATCGACACTCTCTACGGTTAATAACTTAGGTATGCTTTACGCCGAGCAAAGCAAGCTGGCGGAGGCCGAGAAAATGTATATTCGAGCGCTACAAGGCAAAGAAAAGGCACTTGGATTAGACCACACATTAACACTCTCTACGGTCAATAACCTAGGCTTGCTTTACGCCAACCAAGGCAAGCTGGCGGAGGCCGAGAAGATGTACATTCGGGCGCTACAAGGCTACGAGGACAGTCTTGGCCCCCAACTTGTGCCGTCGTATTTACCAGCGTTAAACACTATGTTCATGTTTGGCGATCTCCTCTCACAGACAGGTCGGAAAGACATGGCGAAGGGGATGTACGCTCGGGCATTGTCTGGATACACAATCGTCCAAGGGCCTTCCTCGAAGCGGTGTAAGCAAATTGAAGACCGGCTTCAAGCGTTGTAAGTTGCGTCTTCTGAGTTGAAAGTAGGCGAAGATGAGTTTACAGAGCGTGGATCAGCAAAGTCGAGGTCTTTTAAGCAGAAATTCCGCAAGCTGGGAAGGCGGCTGAATATTAGATAAGCTATAAGGGCAAAGGCTTCTTTCTCACGACTCTACTATTAATTTACACCTGTTGATGTAAGTAGAGAACAGACCAGACGTCTCGTTTAACTTCTGGTTCGGAATCGAGCACAGCCCCACCGTCGTGAGCTTGCAGAGTATCTCGTGATTGTGCCAAGGCAGGTGCAAACACCGAGCTTACTTGGCACGAATTGTGCTAGGTCAAATATGGCATAGCGCAGACGCCGCTATGACAAAGTGCTAGAGAATCATAAGATATTAATTATGAAACGACAGACTAATAAAGGAGAGTATAAGATGCGATTGCGCAAAATTCGTTTCTTGACACCGTGCGTCTCTCCTCTTAGGGAAGCACGTTAGTTGGCGAGTTCTCGTGTAAAGGCGGATCCAAGCGGCAGAAAGTGGTTTGCCTCGATCACAAAAAAATGACCCCGCATTGCGAATTTCATTCACCAAAAATGAAGCAACTTTGGGCTTGGAGGCTTGATCCCATTTTCGTTCGACACCATAGCTATGCCTCTATCTGGTTCTCAGCTTCACATAAAGACTCCGGAATCTAAACAGCATCTACCGCACCATTCTGACGATGAGGAGCAAGAAGAGCACTGCTCCACGTCTTCCGTGGCTCTACACTCATTGAGAACGCTCGCGGACAATCCTTCAGGTCGGTAGATCTCTTCGATCACTCCATCCTTGAAGAATAATGATCTCAAGGGCTTCAAACCCTAACTTCATACAGCAAATATTCGCCTCGAAAGAGACTCACAGGCGACTGGTGGCAACAATGCCACGGCTGGATTTTCTACGACAATCAACATCGACCTTGTCAAGTATTGGGTTCATTACTGTGAGCAAAATCATGGAGTTTACTGCAGCGATGTCCAATTGGGAACGTCCTCAGGCGAGGAAGCTGACATTATGCTCATCGATGTAACGAACAACTGTCTTGTCACAGCAACGACCACTTCAAGGTATTATGCTTTGTCGTATGTATGGGGCGGAGTATCCCAACTGCAGGCCGCGGTATCATCTGTGGAGCATTTAAAAGAGCATGGCGCATTATTACGCAATTTGGCCGCTATCCCGCAAGTTGTTCAAGACGCTATCGAACTCGTCCGCCTCCTCGGGGAGTCATATCTCTGGGTCGACTCGCTCTGCATCATCCAGGATGATCCGAAGGTAAAACATCATCAGATCTCTCAGATGGCTCTTATATACTGCAACGCCATCCTCACCATCGTTGCCGCCGCTGCTCGCGACGCATCAGCATCCCTCCCTGGTATCCGTGCAAACACCCGGATGCCGCATGGCTGGAACCAGCACGGTTGCGACCTCACCGACCTCAGCACACCCACCACGCCAGACATGATCCTCGAAGAGATTGGGAAATCAGTGTATGCGTCTCGTGCTTGGACGTTCCAAGAGAGGCTCCTCTCGCGAAGACGCCTGTACTTCTGCGATCGGCAAATTTACTTTGAATGCAGCAGCGCATTCTGGTGTGAAGAGCCCTCAGGGCCTCTACTTGGTGGTCCTGATCCTTTCGAGATTCGCATCATGTCTGGCAATGTGACGGCACGTGCGTCTAAATGGGCAGACGCCATCAACGAGAGGGAATGGGACAGAGCGTTCGCGTTCTTCTCGATCCTAGTCGGAGACTATTCGAAGAAGCAAATGTCGTATCCAAGCGATGTCCTGAATGCCATTTTGGGAATTTTGAGCGCTCTGCAGAGCTATTCTTTCTGGAATTTCTATCACGGAGTTCCGGAGCCATTGCTTGAACTCGCTTTGTTATGGACCCTTGCCGGTGTTTCTAAACGTCGCCCGTCGGCCATAGCTGAACCTCGTAGCTCCTTTCCCAGCTGGTCGTGGGTGGGCTGGATCGGAGCGGTCAACTTTGATGTTGTGTTCGACTCCCCTCTCCAGCATGTCCTGCCGCGCATCTGGGATTTGGAGATTCAAGATCTTAGCCAGCCTTCTGGGTTCCGCCGAGTTGAGGTTTCGGACTGGGGAAAGAAGAAGGATCTTAGTAACCCTATGCATCGTATCACCATGCTCCGGGACCCTGTCGTAAGGCCGGCGCCTCAAGATGTCACTAACGGAAATATCGCAATCCTCCTTCGGATGCGAGTCTTCAAAGTGGAAGCAAAGCCTCTTGAATTCAGAGCAGCAACCCTGGGTAGGCTTTCCAGATCTGAACTAGGATCGCAAAATGGGGTTTTCCTGTATCACAATGGCAGGATCTGCGGACTTCTGTATGGAACAGACCCGGCGCAGCTGCAAGTCTACGATATCTCCTCGCTTCTTCTTCTACAACTTTTTGTACGCCCAAAGCCGCCAGAGCTGTACTTCTTTGACGACGTACAAGCATACAATGAATATTCGCAATGGAGCTACGGATATACCTGGGATGCTTTGCCCGTATCGGATATAATGCTAGTTGATCGAAAGGGTACATATTGTGAGCGAATAGCCATAGGGCATATAGACGATGAAGCGTGGTCTCAACTCGGACCAGATCTAGAAACAATTACCCTAGCGTGACAAGTAATTTAATAAGACACAAACGGTGTTACAGTGCGTTGAAATCCCTTCACATCCACTCAAAGTTCAATTGAGACAAGGCTGACTTAGTTTTCATTTCCCAGGCCAGCGGAGAGGTTAAAAGCAAGCCCTTTCAAGTTGCTAATTGTTATGAAGGAACCACAAGACAAGGGGTACAAATGCCTCGAAGTCGTAGAACTCAAAGCACGCGAAGTATCGAAGGAGAGCAATGCCGGGAAGCTCGTGTGAATTTGTTAGCCTTAAGTTTCCCCGGAACTACAAGGAATCGAGGATGAAACGGTCGGAGAATAAACTTGGGGTCCAATTAGGGACGGGGCAATCTTTACAGGTACGTTCCGCAACAATGATATAATGTATGATGCCCAAAATCAAAAGTTTCGGTCGGTCCAGTAGCTCCAAACTGTTGCTTATTCTCCTCTCCTTCCATTTGCCTCGTGTTGAAGAACCGATAGCCGTTGAAGATTTCGGGTCCTGGCGATCGGTATAGCTATTTGGACATGTTGATGGACATGCTGTAGAAGCCGAATAGGATGCCGGCTGGGATAGTTTGACCCGCTGACAGCGTGAGTGGTTCGAGTGGTAGGGGCAACTACGTCAAGAAACGTCGGCTCAATGTCACGGTATGAATGACTCGAGCGTGGCATTGGACTCACCAACGGTGATGGGATTCAGCCTCAAACTTTCCTTCATGAAGCTTTCCATCTTTCGTAGCCTGCTTAAATCTACACGTGTCAACTCCCCATCACACTCCGCAAGCACGTGCTCCAATTCATCTCGTAGCGGTTCTTGATATTCCGGTCTTGCAGCGAGGCCATAAATGATTTGAGTCAACGCATGCGTACTCATGTGAGCCGACGCCCAAGATATGCCAAGTTGGTGTCTGACCAAACTCTCAACTTGCATGGGCCGTGTGGTGAGGTATTTCTTCATCCATTCTTCGTCACTTGGAGGAGCTGGACCTTTCCGTTTGGCATGGAGTTGTTCCTCGAACGAAGGCCCCGGGAACTTCTTCGCTCGTTTTCTCTGCTCCAACACCTTCTTCGTCTCAGAAAAGTACGGTGTAATGTAGTCTCGAATCCAAGTCGGGTATCTGGCCGTCCTTCTCAGCAGCGCAAAGACATTATTCGACCACTGTGTTGATATCGAGACCCATTCCTCTTGTCTAGAGAGCGTCTTCCCGAGGAACATCCTCCCGCTAACAATAGCCACCACACGATTGATGTTCAGAAACACCTTAACCGACGTCCAGTCATCGTACTTCTCCAACGTCGTCGAGAAAGCGTAGTTGTCTCCTCGACGAGTGTTGGAATTGTCGTTGATTTGCGATTGAGATCGATTCGTAATGCTTTGATCGCTGCCACAGAGTTGGTTCCCATTTTGCTATAGTGGCCTGCTGCGCGTCGGAAAAGCTCTCGAGCTGCGGAGACTCTGGTTTCGGGGAGGTTCTTGACTTCGTCGATCATGGTTATTGGGAGGATGACGAGGGGTGGTGATGTCGCGACTGCGAAAGCTTTGGTAGGATACTGTGATACGGTTAGAGAGCTTCTTTGGTTTGGTTATAGGACGATGGGTCTTGCCTTCTGTGTGCCTTCTTCTAGAGCAGCATGGATATCATCGCTCTTACCAACAATCGGGAAGTCTCCAAAATCTCTCGAACGCTAGACAAATACTGAGATACAGAGGACAAAGACGCACGTTGCGACTTCAAGGTAGCGATGTAGCCATAAGTCACCGATGACATGAGCTGGGAATAGTGTATGCAGATGCAAATTAGACATCTGGCGAAAAACAGATAGTCCTTGCTTGATTGGTACTGGCTCGAGAGGTCTAAGGAGCTCGAGGCCTTGATATACCTGGAAGAGACATGACTAAGGAGAGGAGCAATTATTCAGAGAAAGATGGGTGACTGGAGGATGATAAACAAATCAGAATATAAATTCGAGCTGTGGTGACTGGACTCAATCAGAAAGACCTCGAACGCTACGACCCAAATTTATTAAGAAACTTCTTCGTGCTCAACCCCAGACTACCTTTGTCAGTGCCACCAATGCCATGCGTGTTTGACGAGTTCAAGCGCGGACGGAATTCTGATTTATGAAGGATCCAATGCTTAACAAAACTTCTCGTAAGAAGCTCGTTCCACAACCGCCACATCCCAGCAACATGAGAGATGCCATTTGTTCCTGCCGCCGTAACTTGTGAGCTCAGGATTGCAAATTCCAAGGAGAACGATGGTTGGGAATATCTTGCCTTTGGCGATGATGTTCTTGTTTTCGGGAGTTGCGTATTGGGTGATTGGAGGCGCGCGGTTGATATTGAGTGGTCGGAGTCTGGTGCTGTTTCGTGTTTTGTTCTTCAAGCTGTTGGTATTTGGTATGCAGGGGTGTATAAGAGCATGGTGCCGAGAGGGTTGAGGGTAAGAGTGTTGGACCAGGTGGTGGGGTATATGTTGGTTATGGTGTTCTTGATTCTGTTCTGGAGGACCCTCGAGCATTTTGGGGATTTGGAGATCAGAAATTAAAGGAGAAAGGAGGCAGGGATTTTTAGGTAGTTGGGAAGGAGACTTCCTCGGGAGGGCGCACAATCTTACCTGTTACGGCGTAAAGAAAAGACGACAGTTAGTCTTGGAAAACAAAGCCATTCGATCAGAAATAAATGCTCGGCTAGAAAGCCAAAAGTATACATAGAAGTGACCCAGAAAGGAATGACCTATGATACAGAATCGCCGGTGCTCCCTTGAATGCTAGCGCTCCCCCCAGCGCCTAATTTGGTCCCTCATGCTCTTTAAACAATGCGCAGAAATCGACTTCTTCTTGGTGGTCTCGTTTGGGCTTCCAGTCTACTCAGCCACTTCTGATGTATGATCTCCCAATTCTGATCATCTTCAAACCGCAGCATAGCCTCCCCTGCTTCCACCACCTTGTACCGTGCTCATGGCCCTTCGCATCCAATCCTTCATCAAGTATGGCACATCGCGGATCGTGTCGCCGTGAGGAAGTAAGTCCCAGCCACGAGCGCCGTATCTGTTGTAGTTGAGCCAAGAGCCGAAGATGAGGTAAGTTGCTGTCGAGAGGAAGGCACTGAGAAGATTAGAAGTTAGCATAAATTTGACAAAGGGCGGGAAAGGGAATTGGGGAGCATACATAATGATGAACCAGGTGAAGAAACCCCAGTGGCCATTTGGGTCACGATTCTTCTCGCCGCTGGCATCTCGACAGGCATACTTAGTCCGCCATTCCAGACGTAAGATATCCGCGTCTTTACCAGAAGTATCGTACTTCAGGAACTTCAAGCTTGGTGACTTGGCGTCGTCCTCCTTGTCTCCTTCCTTCTCTCCATCTTTGGGATCGTCCCCTTCTGCACGCTTGTCCTTCCCGATAGTGTTGTCGTATTCATCTTCTGGTGTCCAGAGGTTCTCGTCTCCAACCAGAGTCTTGTCGCAAAGGAACTCCACGACAACTTTCTGTGGTCGTTTCTTGTCGTTCACCTTGTGCCAGCCGCCATTCATCGTGAGCCGTAACCCTTCCTTCTCCGAATCCGCATTGGAATCTGATTCGGACAAACTGTCCCATTTGGCATTGAGATCTTTTCCGCCGAAGTCTTTAAGGTCCCCTGCTAGAGGCCAGGAGTCCATTAACAAATCCCCCTTGCCATCTTTCGAGACGTCTCGTTCGACTGCACAAACTGTAAGGAGTTAGTCCAGCTCGCAGCTCCAGAAACTGGGTTTGGCAGATAGTCCACATACCTCGAGCGTAGTTAGGGCAATCAATATCCTTATTTTCTCTCTTCAAAGGCTTGCAGATGTCGATGGTGTATGTTGTGTTCTTGAACCCCGAAGCTCGTTCCTCCCGCTGCAATACTGATTTAGGTCCTCCTAATGCCTTCAACTCTTTCCATTGCTGCCCTTTTATCACAATGTTCCCGCAGTCGTAGGTTCCGCTGGCTATTGCAAGACCAGGAAGTAGTATCGCTGATAGTAATGCCGCATCGGCCGAGGTGTATGGTATGCGCATGATCGAGGTTCGCTGTGAGAAAGGACAAAGAAAGAAGGGACTATCGACTGAGGAGGTTGTGGCAGATAGTCTCTCTGGGAGTGTACAAGTGAAATGGTGAAGGAATGCAAGAAGTGGTGGTTGTAGAAATACAGTGTTTGTGAAGCGTTGTTGACTTGGATGCTTGGATGACGAGCTTGGTGATCAGGCTTCCCGAAATAAAGTTGAGCCTCACCTTGAACCTCAGGCACCAAGATACATTCAGTCACGTGCTAACGAGCTGAAAACTTCTTCACCGCGTCAGCAGCATGCTGAGATAAGACGACAAGGAGCTCTAATGTAAGTGGCGATTTCAATTATGTCCTGTCTCCCTTCTCTCTCTCTCTCTCTATTTCCATTCAATTTTGTATTACGGAAAATCGCAACTATCATGGCCCCTGGATTATCTCAACTCTATCAGCGCCTACCTACCGAACTTCAGCTAAAGATCTGGGACCATACGCTTGAACCTCGATGTATCAAAGTGTTCTATGAGGTCTCGGATGACCGATTACCCCAGGATGATCAGGACGGAACCCCTCCTCTGGCCCTGCAAGTCTGCCGGACACTCAGAGCCCACTTTCTACCTCGATATCCGGAGTTTTTTCAAGGAGGATGCAACTCAAAACTCAAGGTCCGTCCTCATGTCCGGATCAATTCAGCCCTGGATACAGTTTTGGTATATTCCGTCTGGTCATCAGCTCTTATATATATGAGTAGCGGTACTTCCAGCCAAGACATAGCTCGAATTCGACACATTGCTGTATCGTCGGTGCTTTGGCAAACTGCTGTCTTTTCTTACGGATACCCAGAATGGAGAAAAGCGATGTCGAAACTCACAAGTCTGGAGTCCATCACACTCGTTACGGACCAAAGGCTTCCCACGGACGGAACCGAGAGCCCCCTGAAGCAAGCAGTCGAGAAAACCTTGCAGTTAATGCATTCAGAAAATGAAGACTGGACGATTCCCAAGGTCAGGATCATCAGTACCGACATCGTCTGCCATGGGGAAGTCGATTCATATTATTCTTTGGATGCGGTGGATTTCGAACGAGGGGATGTTAAGGAAGCATCCATTGCGGCCTTGACGAGTCCAAACTCACGCGGAAGATCCTGGATTCCAACTTTGAGGCAACTTGGTGGCAGCAGGAGGTCACAGAGGACTTATGTTCCCAAGCCTTCCCTGTTCAGCCTGTGGCCCAATACCTTAGGAGTCCAAGCTCAACGAGGGTCAGGCTGGGGATTGGAAGATTCGGCTATCGTCGTACCTTCTGCTTTGGTGGCTCTCTCCCTAGCTAGCTTCTTCCTGGCTCGCTGATGTCCAAAGTCGAAAGGGTTCCTCTCATTTTCAACATGATGCGAAGTATTCATATCAACTCTAACGCAACTAGGCTACCCCGCTTCCGCTCGGCCGAATCGAGGTATAAGGTCTCCATCCTGCCCTAGTTTTCCTCATCTCAATTCGAAAGGTTATCACGATGAGCGAGATACGCAAGCTTGTGGTCGTTGCGGTAAGTCTTACCCCCTTTGCCAGCAAACGACCGTTCCTTGTCACGTGTACCTGAGACTTTCGGCGGCATTCTACTCTTGGATCATCTTCATGCTAACGACTACTAAGACACCAGCATCTCCACTCCTTCCATCTCTCCTCCATGAGCTGTCCCACAAGCCCGATCTCAGCGCCACCGTCCTGACCCGAGAAACTAGCATTTCACTACCCCGCCACTCTTCACACTCACACTCCCACGATCATGACCCTGCTCATCCTCACACCGGGTCCGAAATCCAACATATCAAAATTGATTTCTCCTTTACCGAATTAACAAAGCACTTCAAAAGCCAAGATGCAGTCGTCTGCCTCTTTAGCGGCTCCGACCTCCACCTCTCAGCCATGGTTATCGACGCGGCCACAGCAGCAAACATCAAGCTCCTCATCCCTTCCGAGTTCGGACTGGACACTTCGAACTCCAAGATCAGAGAACTCTTACCTCCGTATAAGACAAGATTTGAGGTTCAGGAGAAGCTGCAAAAGAGTGGTGTGAAATGGAAAGCGATATATTCTGGAACCATGCTTGAGGAAGCTATGAAAACGGATGGAGTCTTCGGTATTGATGTCATGTGGGGAAGTGCTGTCGTGTTCCCAGGCGCCGACAAGTTGAAAGTTGCAGTGTCAACTTACGACGATGTGGCGAAGGAAATAATTTCAGTACTGGAAGGCAAGGATGGCACTGAGCCGAATGAAATACACACGAGCACGTTCACAGCCAACCTGGATGAACTGGTGAAAGTCGTCGAGAAAGAGCTCGATAAGACCTTCGATCGATATGAAGGCGACTTCAACAGTGCGAGGAAAGAGGCCAAAGAGAGGATGCAAAGAGGGTATTTTGATGGTGGCGTGGCATTGATGGGGAGGGTTGCTGTTTGGGATTCTGAAGTTGGAGGTTGGGAGAAGTGGTCAAAGAATGAAAATGCTCTAGGCTGGGAGGAGAAAGTTGCCAAGGTCACCCAGCAGGTTCGAAAGGGGGAAATTGGTGGTGATGGGTGCGGTTGCTGATGCTATCCCGCTACTTGATATTTCGAGATTTCGGCCTCTCCTCAAGATCGATCCAAACCTTCACGCAGTCATAACATACTCGATGCCCACAGTCGCAGATCTTGACGTTTCCCTTGTTTCGTTTTCCGCACTGCGATTGTTTCAATTTTGTTCAGTCTATTTTCTGGTGCTGCAAGGAGATGGGAGTACTCAACGAGCGTCTCCTGTAGCACAGCCAAAAGTGAAGTTTTCTTTCCAGGGCCATGTTGGAATGTTGGAAGTTTGTTTATTCTTCAAAATAGTTACGTTCGACATTCCTCGTTTGATATTCTACTTCTAATCTGTGACTGTTCTTGACTCAATCCATCTTCAAATCTCGGCCAGCGCACGTGATTCTAAGCGACTTTCATGCTCAAGTCAACACGGATTGGCATCATCTGGTCTGATAACCC
>FJOG01000034.1:31160-71714 GCA_900073065.1 Phialocephala subalpina | reverse complement strand
ATAGGAATTTCAGTGCTTCCATTCATAAAATTCTAGTTTCCCTGCTAAAACTCGAAGTTGATAATTTGATACCATGCTGCATTTCAGTGTTTATCTTACAAATACCTACCAATTTCTCAATCAACCTCATAGACGTTGGGCACCGCCTTCTCAACTTCGGCCTTCCCTTCGTTTTCGTCTTCTTCCTCATCTATGTCCCCGTATTCAGAAGCTCTATCGTTGTCCCCATCTTCATCTTGACCAAGGGGGTGTTGACGACAAGTATCGCATTTGACGTGCGGACATAACTCGCATTCCTTGTCGTCGTCCGGCATATTGTCATGTAGACACTATACCTTTAGCGATCGTCGGCAATATTGGCTTCTTACTTACCTTGCAGCACTCCCAATCATAGACTGTTGGAGGTTCGTACTTGCCTCTGTAATCTTTGCCCGATCTTTCCTTACCACATCTCTCGCAGTAAGCTCAGGCTCGTAGTTCAGCCAGCGACACTAGAATTGGTGAGAAAATGGTGTGAGTAAGGATGTGGGCAAGAGACCTCACCTCTCGGACTTTCTTCGTCCGATTACAGAACCAGCCAAGCATGTCTCTTGGATCTGGCTCCCTGGAATCCTCTGTACTCTCTGCTATACTATCTATGTCGCTTAGACTCTGGGTTTCGCTTTCGGCATCAGCATCACGACAACCCTTGCATCGCTCATGAGGACAACCGTCACAATCAACGTCCTCGGTTGTATTTTTTTCGTAACACTGTTTAATTCAGCTTCAGTTTATTCCAAACCTTCTTTGACTCACCTTGCAGCACTTCCAAACATAAGGAGTGGGCTCCTTATGCGGAAACAGAGCGATTCCACCGGATTTTTCCTTGCCACATCTCTTGCACTTCGTACGCGGTTCATAATTTGGCTTCCAGCACTAGGTCTGGTCAGAAAGAATTCCGTGACTGTAAGATATTGAGGTAATAGTCACCTTTTCCCCCTTCTTCATCAGGTCACAATACCAGTCATGTTTGTCTTTCGGATGTGGTTTCCGAGGTTCGTCTCCTTTCTCACTGCCGGCATCACTCCATTTAAGGCTGCCAGATTCATAAACTTGCCTGCCTCACAATCAGAGCATCTCTGGTGGGGGCATTTGTCGCATTATGTATGTTTTTCAATATTGCCCACGCCACACTCTTCTGATTAGCAGCATATCCAACAAGGTTCGCTGTGAACTTACTTCGTGGCACTTCCAGATGTACTCTATCGGTACATTATGTTCCCCCACCGGAATGTTTGCTCTTCCCAACCCTATGTCTCACGTGAGCAGCGCCGTCTTTGCTCAGGCTCGGCTCAGGCCAGGCTCATCCTGGTGATCTTCGGCTCAGGCATGCTCAGCTCTGCTCACCCCTATTACACGATGACCCCTATTACGCGACATTGCTTGCTATCTCTCGACTCGTTACTAGCTTCAGGGATTCAATATCATGGATATGCGAAATAGTTGCCTAATATTGTGGTTTTCGGATGTCGACTACCACTATGTCTACTTTACTAGAGGTACTCCAGGTCAGGAATATCCTCCTCCCTCTAATCCAGAAGGTGGATACAGCCCAGTTAAGAGTTGAGCCAAAGATGCCAGTTCAGGATAAGATATACTAAAGCATAGCCATTAGTATTTTAATTTCAATTAAAGAACCTCTCAATCTTTAAGCTAAAGATAAAACTTATATAATAAACGGAACTACTTCAAATCTTTCAAATCTTTTATTTACTAATATTTGGTTATTAATTCTATTTACTAGAGATCAACCCGTTTATCAAAGGTAATATACTAAAGTCTCTCTTTATATAAGAAAAATATACTTGAGCCCTACTTCTAGTTCCTTTGAAATCGGCTATCTTATTGGTATTATAGTATCAAGTATATCTGGTATATCGCCCCAAATCTAGCCTTTCCGTTTCCCTTATAAAGTAGTCTTATAATACAAGTAAGTAATTGCCAGGAGCAATTCCCGTATCTCCATTCTCTCTCTTCGCCTGCCACCATTTACCTGTAACATCTGTAACCTGGAGTATTTCGTTCTTGGAGAAAGAGATCTCGTTTGGGTCGTCGGGGTTGGCGAGATACGAGTAGATAGCCTTCGCTCGGTACGAGTACTCAATCTCAATTGGTGTTACCTCTTCCCCCGTCGTTATTGATAGGTTACATAGGTAATTGGAAGGAGCAATTCCCGTATCTCCATTCTCTCTCTTCGCTTGCCACCATCTACCTGTAACATCTGCAACCTCGAGTATTTCGTTCTTGGAGAAAGAGATCTCGTTTGGGTCCTTAGGGTTGGCTTCATATGAATACATGGCCCGCGCGCGGTACGTGAACTCAGTTGGTTGTACTAGTTCTCCACCGATTGGTTCGGTGCTCATAGGTTCGCTCCCGGCAAGTTTGCTAGCCGCTGGCGCTGCTGCCTTGTTGTTGGTTTCGCCACGTTGAGTTTGTGATCGAGGAGCAATATATTCCACCTGCACTGTTCCCCGCTTGTTGTCTTTGCTGTTGAATCTGGACTGAAACAATTTGCCCTCCGTGATAGAGGTAGAGGATTCGCCGTTCTCCGCCCACATATGAACCAGATTCTGAAACTGTCTGCGGGGATCGGTGGTGGTAATAGAGTCAATTGGATCCCCAAGATAAGCTGATGCTCTCCATGAGTGCGTCTGGGAAACGGAAGAAGAAGCGCCCATGTCATCCATTTCTTCTTCCAAGAGGGCAAGTTCCTCTTCATTCGCATTTTGGGCTGCGAGGAGAGACTCAGCCACGCACTGCGTCTCTTCGAGCTCAGTAGCTTTCCGAGATGCCGAATATCTGTTACACAGTGAGAATTAGTCCAGCTCCTAGGTGCAAATCAAAACCAAGCGAACACATACTGCTTCTCCACACTTATTTTCCTAAACTCTAAAGCTTGCAGCATGATCCCCAAGGTCAATTTCATCGAATCCAAATCCCTCTGCATCCTCCTCACCTCGCCCCTCTTGAAAGCCCACTTGACTCTCGCCAGAGCATCCACCTGAATCTCAACCTTCTCCGCCCCTTCTCCACCGTCTCCTGCCTGGCGCCCTCCCTCCCTCTCCCTCTTCAAATTATTCACAACGGCCAAGATCTCATCAAACTGCTTGCGGCAATGGCCTAAGATCTCATAAACCGTAGATAGCGCACTCATAGAGAACCTTGCCGAGTCCTGCTTCTCGAGCGTCGAGCCAAGAAGCTTTAGAACCGTGCAGAAAACGGAGATGCTTTCTGCAACAGAAACGACTTCCTTCTTTGCTCCTGCGACGGTGGTGCTAAAGTTGTACAGTAGAACGGCGAGCTTAGCGCCCGAGGCTGCGATGCTACCCACTGTGCCGATAGCAGCTAGCTCGGCCATGATTGACGGGACACGATTTGTTAATGTTACACGTTACTCTGCGTTGGGGCTAAGAGCAATATCCGTTGGCGTGCAAATGGCTTTGGGACGTGGATTACATATTAGTTTATTAAGGGAAGTGGTTATTTAGTAGACGGGGAATCAGTCTTAGGGGGCAGTGCAGCGCTTAAGTAGTGTTGAAACATGGCTTGCTAACCCGGAGGGTATAGCCTAGTGGCTAGTCACGTGATGACGTTAACTTTCAAGTTTAACAGGGGTTATCAGAATTCTGGCGTTGGTTATAATTATAAGCCTATGGTTATAACCAAGCACTTGTATTTATAATCGGAATTAATATAATTTATATATTTTAAAAAGTTATTCTTATTATTATTTTTTAGATTTTTATTAATTATAAATTATATTTAGAATTAAAATACCAAAATTATTTTCTAGAGATATATTTTATATAATAATTACTAATTAATATAATTCGAGAAAAATAATAAAGATTATTATTTTTAATATTTAAATTAATATAATATATAATTATTATAAAAATTATTAATTATATTTTATTTAATATTTCTTTTTTTAATAATTTCGAAAAATATATTTTTAAATATTAAAGTTTTAATTTGATTATTTATAATATATAAATTAATTTTAATTTTAATTATAAATATAAATTTGAAAAGCTTATTATTAAAACTAAAATCGGATTTTTACTTAGAAATAAAATAAGGAAAATATACTTGGGTTCAAAGTATTAAAACAAATTATTATGGATACTAAAATTGCTCCTTATATATACTTAGGCTATACCTAGGAATACTCACCTCGTCTTAAACTTGTTTACCCACGGCTTAAGTTAAAGCAATAATAGCTTAGGTCCAAAGACGGAAATGGAAAATGCCATGATAATATTCCAATGTGGAATTACTTGTTCCCGTGCAAATACAACCCGTTTTCTATTTTCAGGCGTTCCGCAACGCGTGCAGTGCGTGGTGCTTTCGAGGTTGAATTGACGACACTAGAATCGGTTATTATAATGTCCAGGAGGTACAACTGGTTTCCTTACAATCAAGCCAGGTCTTTTCTCTATTTCACATTGCCAATAGCGCCAATTGGAATAGCTATCTCCTTCGACTGGTCCTATGTCACAAGTTTCGCATCTCTTGTGCAAGCATTCCTCGCGGTCAGTGTGTTTCTCCTCGTTGCACGTTCGACACTATATCGTTTGGTCAACCGCGAGGGCTTTGAAAATCAAGGCGAAAATCCCCACTTACAATACAGTAGTCCCATGTATAGTAGAGAATCTCCTCGTGTTTGTCCAAATACTCTCGACCAAACTTTACTTTGTCGTTGCCGCACTTGTAGCACTTATTTCTGCGTGCGGGGTTGCTTGCAAGACACTATACATGGTCAGGGAGATACTATACGGTATCGACTAAGGATGAAGTAACTGACCTTCTTGCCGTTCTTGTCTGCATGGTATTCCCACCGACGCGAATCGGCCATAACTTTCGAGATCGAAGTAATTGAAGAATTACTGTTAGTAGTAAGACGGTGTAATAGGTCTCTTTGCTATACGGAAGACTGCGGGTGTTGTGGAAGATTCTTAGTAGTGTGGAATGAGGCTTTGCACTGGATGAAACTGCCCTGCGTTTTATATCTCGACCCAGAGCCGCAGATATCCTTTAAGTCCTCGATGACTATGCTAGAGCATCGTCTGACTGTTTCAATCATTCCATACCTATCCATGTGACTGTTTTCAGCTTCAATGACCGATGAAGGGTTTTCACGCCTTAACATAACTTTAAAGGTATCCCCGAGAATCATGAACGTCCAAGATAGTATTGTGAATAGATGTTATACCACGGGAATGTTGAGACTTTCAAATACTCAGGCTCACGTGACCACGCCGCCTTTGCTCAAGCCCCTCCAGAGAGGACTACAGGTTCCCAACCTGCATCACGGGGAGGTGGGAGTCGTCGCAGGCCATTTTTCTTAAATGATTTATTCTTTCCAAATTTGCTTTGCAAGTCTGTCTATATACATTTCTGCTCTCCTGAAATCTACAATCTCCAATAAGTGCGAACATCAAGGGATATCTCAAGCTCGAAGGCTCCCAAACTCTAGACTCCTAATTCTGTCGAACTACAGTACCTTAAAAACTGAAGAACGGCAATCTCTTTGCCAAAATATATCCCCAATACAACGGCGCAACATCTCCACTTGGCAATCCAACCAAATTCCCAGCAATTGCACCTAAACCCCAATCACTATACAACGCAGCCAATACACCCGTCGCACTGCCTGCAACTAGAAACACCATAATCCCAATGGCCACAGTACCCTTTCCCAGATTCTCCATCGACGAGTTATTCACCTCCTCTTTTCGACTCCCGCAACACTGTGAACACATCCAGATAATGCCAATAATAAGCATTAAGCCTGCCGGGAGAGCAATCACAGTTCCAAAGACCTCAGTAATGATTTTGACATGAGCGTTGTGTCCGATTTCCTTGAAAACCAACGACAACAACCCTGAAAGCCCAGCAACGACACCCGGGACATAGAGCAGCAACCACCAAAGGACGTCCGTATATTCCTTATTCTCAATGGCATTTACGGTGCTTTCCAAATGTTCCAATCCACTGTACTGATATTTCTCCTTCGGTCGAACCATTATCGCGGCATGGAAACTCAGAATACCAAACATGACACTTAGGATCAGCTTCCACGTCGCCATTGCAACAAATTGCCATCGATTTCGACAACGGAGTATTGTAAGGACAGTGAGGATGATGGATGCGACGAGACCGAAGATAGCGAGAGTGATGTTGATCCATTTGTGATGATTCCTTTTCCACGGCATCCAAGGACTTCGTTGATATGAGAGCATACCGATCGTGTAATACGTTAAGAGATGAGAAGCAAATCCAATTCCACCATAAGGAAGTCCATAGCATTGGAGTTCCTCTGCGAGTGTGCCATTTGTGTATGGATTCTCGTGCAGCCAATCATTGAGATTGAAATGGGTCAAGGAAGTGTCGTTCATGGTGATTTTCGGTGATGATCTGTGGTGTGAGAGACGAAGGGGTTGCGGAATATAAGAATGGCAATGAGGCTGCTTTGGAGGTGACTGTTTTGGTGAAGGGTGCTAGCTTTATAGCCTCGTGACGGCTGTGCCGGAGTCTTCATGCTGTCTCAGCACAGCACGACCCTAGCTTGGGGATCTGGACCGAACATTGGTGGCCAAGAGAAGAATTGAAACGCGAGAATTGCTGAATTTGAAAATTTATCAAGCCACCATTTTCCTTCAATCATTCTCAGGACCGCCTACAGACGCACCCACGTTACCCTATCATTCTCCCTTTGAATGATTGAATCAAAAGAAAGTCAATACTTTAGTCTCAGGTTCGGTCGCCGGTCGCCGGTCATGACCTTCCAGCAGCTGCAAACAAGATTTGCACTCATCACCATTGAGCCGCATCGTTTTTGTTCATTGTGGAATTGCTTGACCACGAAAGCACGTCAGCTCAACGCACTACGCCCTCACGACAGAGATTATTGAAGCCATCGCTTGCGGTGAGGCATCTTCACAACTCAGCCCCCGCCTCACCGCATGCAGCACTATCCCACCAATGACCATTTCGGCGGCAAAATATTAGAGGCGTGCATATGTATATAGTATGGCCGTTTCACCACGGAAATACATTTTGAGGCGCAAATGGAAATTCAAGACTAGCGTATGTGATTTTGAAGGGTGTAAACGGAGTTGATTCTTCTAAATCTACGTGAGAGGTCCTCTTATAGAAGGAACTTCGAACTAGCTGACAAAGAAAACGTGATATCACGTGCTGGATATCATATGTATTATGATTTCGGGTTAGTAAAAAGAGGATTATTATTAGATAGAAAAATATTTTAAAACGTTTTATAATTTTATAAAATTCTTTAATTAAAATTAAATATTTGATTAAAAGTTTCTTATATTTAATTTACGTAAAATTTATTGAAAATATTAATAAATTATTAAATATTATCCCTTCGACCGGTGAGATATAGTCCACGCCAAGTATTATAATTAGGTAATCGTGGTTGCCTAACGATTTTAATTATAATGCCTAGCGTGAACTATATTTCACCGGTCGAAAGGATATATAATTTTTAGTATAAAATAAAAATATTACGGATTATTAAGTATATTTATTATATTTACTTAATAAGTGGCTAAAGCAAAGTAACATTTTTGTATATTAAAGTTTCTTCTTAGTTTGCTAACCGAAAACTTTCGTTGATTAATTACGTTACTTATATATCGAAGACGGCCTAGAGAGTGGATTTCGTTCTTATTGCGGCAAGATCCGTATCGCCCCTTCAGAGAAGCACGGACCACCTCAACTGCCAATCCAACGTAAGATTCAGCAAACAACCTTCAACTCATTCTCGCCGCAGAGAACTACTGCCAGTGCAGCCTATCTGTCGCAATTACCAAAACAAACAGTAAAGACTTCCTCTAATAGTCTCACCAGAAAGTGTGTGCGCGTATATAATGTTCAGCCCACTAGACTGTTCCACGCGATCTATCAGACTGATCGAAATCCTGCCTGGCGATGACCCGCAGATTCGATGCAGATTCCATGTTCATGAGCTCAATCTAAATACCGCCAGTGCTGATGACGATGACGAGAATTCCAGCCATGGAATTGTCCGCAGCAAAGAGACTGGCAGCGAATATGCCGAAACTGGATCTGCCAGCAGCAAACTCTCCGACCCAAAAGATGTAGATCTTTCAAAGTTTACCTCGCTCTCCTACACATGGGGTCCACCTGAACCAGCGTCCGAGATCACTATCAACGACCAGCCACTCATGATTCGGCAGAATCTTTGGCTCGCGCTCTCCTCCATCCGAAAGAAGATCAAAAGCAAAGACTTCGACGGGCCAAGGCTATTCTGGATTGACGCAATCAGTATAGACCAGAAAAATCTACTCGAGCGCAATCATCAGGTCAATATGATGAAGGATATTTTCTCTCACGCCAGTCTTGTTCTGGTATGGCTTGGATCAGACGGAGACAATAGCTCACTTGCTCTCAAGTTCATCTCCACCATCTCTACTAGAGTGGGGAAGCTTGATGAAAATGAGAACGAGCCATCTGGACCTCGCTCGATGACCGCCGTCCAAAAACAGGCTGTTGACAGCCTGTTCAAAGACCTCGCTACACAAAGTTTAGAAGAGCCGATTTTCACTGTGTGTAGTAGAGCTTACTGGACGAGACTTTGGATCGTCCAGGAAGTGCTTCTAGCAGAAGATCTTCTTGTCTTATGCGGAGAGCAGTTTTGTAATTGGGAGTCACTCAAATCCCTGCTAGTGATCGTGGAATACATATTCAGGAGCGAGGATATTCCCGCAGAGGGAATTGTCATGAGATTGATGTACAGCCCTGCTGGGATGTTTTTCGAGAATTGGGACTACAAGGGCGGGTGCAGACGTTATAGGGACGGCATCGGGGGATTGATTCAACAATGGAGCCATCAGGAGTGTGAGGACCCGAGAGATCGTGTGTATGGACTCCTTGGGCTAGCAGGCAATAATGCTAGGTTTCGGCTTCAAGCAGACTACAGCAAGACCATTGACGACATCTTTGAGGATCTCGCCCCTTGGTTGAAGTCTGAGTACACATCAGAATGGGAGAGAAATTACTGCTTCAGTATCGTCGCAAAGGCTCTTGGTTGCGAAGTCCGAGAAGGACGAGGAGGACGGAAAGGACGGAAAGGACGAAAAGGACGGAAAAGAGCGAACCATGATTAATGTGTTTGATAATCTGATCGTTCTTTAGTCTTTTGCCGCAGTCCAACAACCTCCAGTCCAGCAATATCGACCCCGACGGCTTTCAGCACAACAACCTCCAATCTAGCCACCTCTAGCCCGACAACAGTCTCTAGTCCAACCAGTCTAATGACCACACCTTCTTTAAGCAGTGGAACTTGTACTACAACGGCATTATCATATTAGGAGGTGGTGGTTATTCATAGTATTGTATGTACAGTGATCTGTGAGCTGTCGCTCGTATCTAGAATCCAGATGATACTTTTAATGTTATTTGTTTCCTCTTCCTATCTCTGAAACGCTTCAAATAATATCATGTGACTATACCTTTCCGACCCCTTTTCTACAAGTAGGGGGCGTTGCCGCCCTTCCTAACCCGAAACAAACTCTTAGTCCTTTTTAACTCGAAGTCTTTCTAAGTCTCAAGTAAATTAAGCACTTTATTCTAAGGCTAGCGCTCGTAGCGCGGCTAGCTAAATCATAACGCGTTTGTCTCTTATAATGCCTCTGTCTCTCACAATGCCTCTGTCTCTCACAATGCCTCTGTCTCTCACAATGCCTTTGTCTCCTGGCTAAAAGCTCCTTTAAAAGCTCACGTGATTTTAAGATCCTACCACGGCGGAAAGCGGGCACAACTTCTCGTCGTGTCCCCTTCTCAAGGTTTCGGGAAAGTGAAGCAACCTCAACTTGTGTACATTGGCGATAATATATTATGTAATAGTGGAGTTCGAAAAATTACTCTATGCTAGTTCGTAAATAATCTACTTGCGCTAGGTCATGGGCTTTCCAAATAATAGCAATTCAATCTAAAGCTCGAGGGCCTTTGTAGTTAGAGCCTTTAATGCCATCCATCTCATCCCAGTCAACTTCAAAAACACCCTCGTCATCTGCTTTGCTATTATTTTCCGAAGAATTGCCTTCAAAGAATACGTTAAACCAGGTATATACAATTGATGTGGCAATTTTCTGGTTTGCAACCGCAATATATCATTTAAACATAATATTAATATTACTCGTTGGAAGAATGATAGGCTTGATAGGCTTGAAGATAACGACGCCACTAAGCTTTATACGTCTAACTCCGTCGCGTTTCGTGCCGTTTTCGTATCCTCTCTGGACTATATTACCGACGTTAGTGTTTATTCGTTCTTCATTTATAAAAGTATGGAATAGTTTGATCTCTTTCTCTGCTTAAACAAATCCTTTTATCGAGGCCTAAATACTATCTCTTATACCCTAGACGCAAACTTCTTAAATCTCGATCTGCCTCTCTATATACGGCTTATCATATTTTGTCCATTAATCCACGCACTTCGCCTATCTCAATTAACTTAGAACCGAAACCCCTTCACCAAAGCCAAATTTCATCCCCCTTTATATAAACCGAGGTAAAGCTTCGTTAGGTGTCCAACCATATTCAGAGATCAAGTACAAGCAAGCCATTGTCCCACGTCTCCCCTTCCCGGCCATACAATGCACTACAGCTACCCTCTTCTCCTTATCCCTGCCACACGATCTTTCGTCTTTCTCGTTCAGCCAATTCCTCATGCTTGCCATAATTAGAGGCACAAGTCCGAACGGTGGCGGATAGTGATCAGGCCAAGGGAAATGGTTCACCCTCTTATATACTTCATTATCGGAATATCCCGTCCCTTCAGCCCTAAACTCTCCAATAACCCAATCTTTCCCATGCTTATTATCGAGGAATTTAACGAGCTTATCGACGAGATTTCGATAAGCGCGCTAAAGATAGGTGCTACTTAGACCAGACGCTACAATGATCTGTGGGGTTACATAACAGAAGTCAAGACCATACTCTGGGTGCCACGAGAGTGGAAAAGCGATTCCACCTTGGGATAGTGCTCCTGGCTAGCCGTGTTGGACGCCTTGCGATTAAGCCTGACCTGGCTCGCGACATGCAGCTCCACAGAGCTGAAAGCTTCGCAAGCAATTCCTTGTCCCTCAGAGATTCTTGTCCATGGCGGCGTTGGCGGGACGGAGTTCGAATCTGCAACCCCACCAAGCAAAACCTACCACGCCAACTCTTGATCGCTCGCTGCAAGATCGGTCGGTAATACTGCGGTAGGTTCTTTTACTTTGCGGTAAATTGCGGTGCCGCACAAGTACTTGCCGTAAAATAGAAGTCCTATAGCGCGTTGCTATAGAAGTTACGCTATCGCAGGCGAACAAAATAATTTAAGATCTTATTAATATAGTTTAATATAATAGAATGGTTTGGTATAATCTTATTCCTAAGAATATCTAATTATAAAGTTTTATCCTCCGATTAAATACTTTTAAACTTCTAATATAAAAATCTCTTTTATATAATCGAATAAATTCTAATTAAAAAAAATTAATATAATTTTTTTTAAATTTAATATAATTAAAATTATTTAATTTGGATTTAAAATATTTATTTATAAGAATATTAAAATCGTTATATAAATATATTAATTTAATTATAAAATCAATATATAAATAATATATAATTAAATTTATTATATATCTTTTAATTATTTATTATAAAAATTAATATAAAATTTTCCTCTTCAAAAAGAAAAAGGAATCACGTGAAAAATAAAATTAAAAAAGGAATAATTAATTTTTTTAAAATTTTGATAAAAATATTAAAATTTAATTTAATTTATATTTAAATATTAATATAATTTTTTAAATATATTTTTATTTAAAATATCGAAATTATTATTAAATATTAAAATTTTGAAATTTTATTCTATTTATAATTTTATAATTATATAATTTTTAAGAGGATTTTAAAGAATTTCTTTTTAATATTTAAATTAATTATAATATAAATATAAATTAGAAATTCCAAAGAATATTTTTTAGAAATAATTAATAATTATATTAGAAAAGTTTTATTTTATTATTAATTATTTTCTTTAAAAATATTTTTTTTATATTTTTTAATAATTTCGAATTGGAAAATTTATAAAATAAAATATATATTAATAAAAAAAGAAAATAAAACTTATTAATTAATTTGTTTATTAAATTAATTAAAATAAATAAAAAATAATTTGAATTTTATAATTATATTTAGAAATATAATCGCGATTTCGAATATAAATAATTATAATAAAATATTTAATTGGAAAATAATTAATTCTTTTTATAATTTGTTTATATTTTAAATACGAAAAAATAATTTATAATTATATTCTTATTAATAAAATAAAATTTACGAAAAATAATCAAAATATTATTTTTAAATAAAAGAATTTAATATTCCAAAAATTATAATTTATATTTTAATTTCAAAATTATTTTTAGAAATTAATGAATTTATTTTTTCGTTTCATTAGAAAATCTTTTCTAAAAATATGAATTTATTATTTATTATTATAAAATTTTTATTTTTCCTTTTTTTAATATTTTAATATAATAATATATTTTTAAAAATATTTATATAATATTCGAAAGTTTATTAATATTTTATAAATTAAATTCGAATTTATTTATTTTATTATATAAATTCGAATAAATAAAATAATATTATAATAATAATTAATAAATATTAAATATTTTTATTATATTTATTTATTATTCTTATTAAATCGAATAAATAAATTATAAATATATTAATAAAATTAAAAGTATTAAAATATTTTTAATTATATTTTAAAATAATATTTATTAAAAAGTTTATTAATATTAAATTTTTTTATTAATTATTTATTATAAAGATTAATATAAACTTTTTTCCAAGGGAAAGGAAATTATATGAAAAGTAAAATTAAAAAAAGAATAATCGATTTTCTTAAACTTTAATAAAAATACTAAATATAATTCTTTGATTAATTTATTAAGAAATATCGCAATATATAATATTATAAAAAATAATTACTAAGGAATACTAAAATTTTCCTTTTTATTTATATTCTAAAAATTAATATAATTTTTTATATAAATTATATAAGACTTATAAATAAATTAAAATTTAAATAAATATATTTATATTTCAAGTTTCAAGTAAATTTATTAATTTATTATTATATTATTAATTAATTAATTAATCGCGCGCTATAAATCGCAATCGCAAAACCTTTTAAATACGTTTTTGCCTAAGGTATTAAGGTTATTAATCGCTAGAATATTAAATATTAGAGTATTAAATATTAGAATATTAAAATCTTATTCTCTTTATAATTTTATAATTGCGTAACTTTTAAGGGGGGTCCTAAGGGATCTCCCCCTGGTAAATAAGATTATTTAGATGGGTTGCAATAAGCAAATATAAGCCGGGGGTCCCAAAGGGTGTCCCCCTGGAGTATTTTGAGGCTTTGGAGGCTTTGGAGCTCGTTTCTACTTAAGGACTAAGGCTACTAGCCATTAGAGGCTAGAAAGAATACCAAAATCCTACTCTCTTTATAACTCTTTAGCTACGTAGCTCAAAGGGTCTCCTCCTAGTAAAGTCGAAGACTTTATAGCCCCCCGCAGGGGCGCTCTTGCGAGGCCTGCGGAGCAATATGCGCGTCGAAGCAGAGGAAGAAAGGGGTTATCCGCTGGCTCGCTTATCGAGCTAATTAGGGCGGATGACCCCTTTCTTTCGGAACGAGAGAAGTATGTTTTTCTATTCGAAGAAAAAGTTTGCATTTATAAATCCATTTATAACCTATAATAAAATAATAATAATATTTAATATTATTATATTATTCATTAAATATTAATTGAAATAATATTTTACTATTTAATGAATAAAATAATATAAATAAATATAAATTTTTAAATAGTTTTTAAAATAATAATTAAAGGGTTATCAAGTGGTTTTAAAAGGAAAAAATAAAAGGCGAATATTTATTTGTATTTTGTTATAGATAAGAAGAACTTCAAATAGGAGGGCCAAGTATATTTAATCGCATTTGTTAATAAATATCCAGGCTCTCGAATACAACGGGGAATTGTCTAACAAGGTACGACCCAAACACGTGGCCACGAATAATGATCTTGATCTCCTAATTGACGCCGTCTTCTCCGACACGTATTTTGGGACCGGTAGTTGTGTGTAAGTTATCGAGCCTGTGTTTCGGACTCACTAACTCACTCTGTGAAGGTGCTACGCAAACCATACGTTGGATCGGTTTATACGTTGGGTAATGAGTATAGCATACTACCGTATCCTTGGCCTCACTCTTGTCTCGTCCAACAATGAGAATCTAAAGGATCGACACCGAACGCTTTACCGCCAATCGCCTCCATCGCTCTTTTTAAGTAGGACGAATTAGGCTGGCACGAGCTGGGTGGACAAGACCTCGGACTGCAGCGTCACTTTTAGCAACACTACTTTTTGAGCTTCGTGGAATAGCGTACGTCACATATGGAATTGAAGTAAAATTACCCCTAGCTGTATTCACCACTGCCTCACCAGAAACTCTCATTAAAAGTAGCCGCTGCTTTCCCACCCATATCACCAGTCACGATCCGAACATCGCCCCCGAACTTGTTCTTGGCAATTATCGTTCTCCGTGTGACTCTCCTTTGCCAACTTTCGACGCCGATATCACCGGTCATTATCCGCGCTTGGCCAAGAGTGATATTGTCAACAATAGTAGTAGAGTCTGATTCAGTGACCGTCGCGTCGTCGGCTGCTGTCTCTAGTGCTGCGTCTAATCCCAGGGCTTCGATATCGGCTTGGTCGAGAGGTACAGTCCCGTCTATTGTAAAGAATCAGTATATTTTCCTCTAAACTCAAAAACTTGAGATACGTACCGGCATGCTGAGGCTGATTATCCTCGAGTCGGATTGCGAGGCTAAGATCCCGCCCGAGTATCTGCTTGACATTTGTATTGGTCTCTTGAAGGACACCAATGGCTACGCTGAAGCCGTCCTGCAGGTTGCCTATCAAGCCTACTTGAGCCAGGGAGATTCGAAGTACAAGTTCAAGTCTTGCCTTATCGAGACGGTCAAAGATTGCAGCCAATTCGACATCCTCTTCGTCTCCAGACTTAAGCGCATGGAGGAATCGTCTCACCGTCTGCCTCTCTTGTTCGGCCTTAACTTTGTCGAAAAAGTCGCTCAGCTCTTTGGCAACTTCAACAATGGCCTGTAGCTGCTGTCCGACGCTGGCTGTTTGAAGGGTTTCTTCTTCTTTAACGAGGTTCAAGGTGCTAAATAAAGTATTGAGCTGCTTTGTTATATTATCGAGTGTCTGGGATGTTCTGTTGATGCTATCTCGTGCCTTTCGAAGTCGTTGGATCAAGTTGATCGCTGTCTCGAGCAGGGCCACGATGGCTGAAGTTGTTCCTAGAACATCCGCCTCACCGTCGAAACTTGGATCAGCCTGTTGCCACATTGAGGTGCGATTCGTGAATCGAACATACCATATATGCTTGCCTCAACTGCGGCGAGTATTGATGTCAAGTCTGCGGACTGAGAACATGGCACACGTGCGTGGTGTATTGATGTGGTTGAGTTTCAAATCTGGCTTCCAGGGACGAAGGTTCTGCCCAGCAGCCGTGCGCTAACATCTCCTGATTACAGGGCTCTCTGCGGGGGTATGAGTAGATGCAGGGTCCTTGATTGGATGGGTCACTAGGACGACGCGCCACTAATTACGTCGGATGTTAGCGCACGCTGTCGAAATGCCTCGATCAAAGTATCATGGAGGTAAGTTAAACTTCCATTTCCGTCCCTCCAATCACAAAACCACCCGATCGATTCTGCTTAGCGAGTCTGCCTTAGTAGCTGAATGGGGCTCATCCTACTCGTTCATTTCAAAATCTCCCTACATATTTTGAAACCAACACAACGAAACTTTCCGTGTCAGCCGCGGTTGCGCGAGAATCAGGCGACGTAGGGCGGCGGGAATCGCATGCTGGTAGGGGATGAGACAACTTGTACTTCTTGACGTGTACGCTCGTTGCTTCTTCGCTCTTGCATCACCACTCAACTCCTGCACTTAGGCTCTACCATCATCTTGACCGACATCTGTTTTTACCTATTGCAATTGATCCACTTCAAAAAGATGCAACAAGAATCATACAACCGCATTCTGTCCAACAACTCCTTTGGCAGCAATGTTCGAATTCACCAAGGTGATGTCTACATGTCAGGTTAGTCAGAAGGTGCATCCGCCGCTGAAAATCACTCAATCAAAAGTAATGGTCTACACGAGCTTTGGGGTTATATGATGGCCGGCTTTGTTAATCTAGGACTTTAGGCAGCGACGTAGGAGCAGACGAGCGTTGTTTCAGAGACTTGCTATTGACTGATCCTCGCGATGACAAGACGAGGATCGAGACGGAGAAGGGTGGCCTCTTCAGGGACTCGTATAGGTGGATTCTTGACCATTCGAGTTTCATCAACTGGCGAGATACCAACGAGAGCCGATTGCTTTGGATAAAAGGTGGCCCTGGAAAAGGCAAGACAATGCTTCTGATCGGGATTATCAAGGAGTTATCGCAACAAATGGACTCAACTCCCGACTCTGGTGTTCTGTCGTACGTTTTTTGCCAAGGCACAGATGCGAAGCTAAATACCGCGACGGCGGTGCTAAGAGGCCTGATTTACTGCCTTGCAGCACAACGACCATTCCTTATCTCGCACCTCCGGGAGAGATATGACCTCCCAGGACCGCAGCTGTTTGAGGGTGCCAACGCATTCTTTGCTTTGAAAGCAGTCTTCACCAACATGCTAAGAGACTCTCGTTTGCCAAGGACCTTCTTGATTATCGATGCCCTTGATGAGTGCGATACTGGCCTATTGGACGTTCTCGATTTCATTGTGCAGAATGCGGCTATATCTTCCCCTCGCGTGAAATGGCTTGTGTCTAGTCACCACAGGCACGATATTGAGGAACGGTTAGCGCGCAGCAGCAGTCAAATGAAGCTTATTCTTGAATTGAATGCGCCCCAAGTTTCGAACGCCGTCAATGCATACATTGACCACAAAGTCTCGCGACTCCCATGGCTTAGAGAGGATAACCGCGAACTTCGGGATGTTATAACGAACTATTTGCAGACGCACGCCCACGAAACGTTCCTTTGGGTAGCTTTAGTGTGTAAGGAGCTGGAAAATACTCCCTTCATGACGACGTCTGCGTTGACGTCTGCGTTGACATCTTTCCTACCTGAGCTCCAGCCTTTTTATCGACACATGTTGGGCCAAATCCGCTTCGTCAATCATGGCGAAACTCTCGATCTGTGCAGACGGATACTCGCTTTAATTACCTTTGCATATCGGCCTATTCCGCTAGAAGAGCTCGGTTCAATTGCTATAATCCGAAACTGAATCCCAGATGACATGCAGTCGCTACAAAACCTTGTGGAACTATGTGGGTCGTTCCTCATTATTCGTGAGGGTATCATCCATTTTATCCATCAGTCGGCAAAAGACTACCTCCGTGACAACGCAGAGCATGAGATCTTTCCCAACGGGCGTGCAGAAGTACATTGGGAAATAGCATCACAATCACTAAAGGTCATGTCGGTCACGCTACAAAGAGACATCTACGGTTTACAGCATCCAGGTACTTCAATCGACCAATTCACCTCACCCAATCCAGATCTTCTTACTCGAATTGAATATGCCTGTGTCTACTGGATCGGCCACTCGTGCGAGCTTGATAGCAGTTCGCACAACTGGGTTAGCTTGCATAGCGGCGGGAAAATCTATGAATTTCTTCAGAAACACCTCCTGCATTGGCTCGAGGCTTTGAGCATTCTCGGGAAGTTATCTGAGGGTGTCCAGAATATGAAACTTTTACAGTCGAAGATCGATGTTAGTACTATTTTTATTTATACCTTCCTAGAACACTTGTACTGATCCAGTTATCCTAGCCCAGTAAGGACGCAGAGCTTCTCGCACTAGTGCGTGATGCAAACCGATTCATTCTCAGCAACAGATACATCATCGAAAATGCGCCGCTTCAAATATATAGCTCGGCACTCATTTTCAGCCCAAAGGAAAGTCGAGTCAGAAATCTATTCTGGGAACTCGTCCCAAGGTGGATTAAGACACCCTCGGCAGTTCCAGGCCGATGGGGTCCTTTGTTACAGTGCCTGGAGGGTCATTCAGAATCGGTTTTGGCAGTAGAATTCTCGCGTGATGGCCGGCTACTAGCGTCATCAGATGGTAACACGGTCAGGCTCTGGGATGCACACTCGGGAGAGTTGCTGGACATGCTCGACTCTGGCTCAGGCAAACTTATGGCAGTGGCATTCTCACCAAATAGCTGGTTCTTAGCCGTTGGATCTGCCAACAAGAAGGTTTTATTCTGGGATATATCTAGGCGGGAGTGGCATTCAACTCTGGAAGCTTGTTCAGACTCTGCTCACAGAATTACACTCTCGCAGGATGGCAACCTCTCAGCCTCTGGGCCATCCGACGACTCAGCTAACTCCCATGGTGCGAGCAATATCTTTAATGTACAAGTTTTTATGAATCTTGTTAATGCAGTGGCATTCTCCCTGGATAGCCGGTTTCTAGCTTTTTCGGTATACGGTGAAACGGTTGAGGTCTTCGACCTATTCAGGGAAGCACGGTATGACACTCTCAAAGGTCATCCACGCCGGGTCACCGCAGTGGCGTTCTCTCCAGATAGCCAGCTCCTAGCTTCTGCATCAGATGACACAACAATCATAATCTGGGATGTGAACAAAAAAGAGCGACGACGGCCTTCTCTCAATAATACAGGGCCAGTCAGCGCTGTTGTGTACTCCCCGGACGGCCGGCTTCTAGCCTCTGTATCAAGTCATCACCCGCTCAGGCTCTGGGATGTGAGTACAGGAGCTCTACTGCAAACCCTCGGGCGCGATCATTCAGATGAGGCCGAGGCAGTGGCATTCTCGCCGGACGGTCAGCTCCTAGCTACCGCACAAAATGATGTGATCGAGCTCTGGGATACAAGTCCACGAGGGTTGCTCTGGGACCTCATTCCAAGGTGGATCAAAGGAGCCTTTGTGGGTCTAGAATTCCGGTCTCAACCATTGAAGTGTTTCAAGGATACAGGCAATATCACAACATTGGCATTCTCACCTGACAAGGAGAGGGACAGGAGCCTTCTGGCCTCTGGATCGCGGGACGGGATAGCAAGACTTTGGGATTCGAGTACAGAGGCGCCACACAGTACCCTCAAGGAGTATCCAAGGCCTGTTACTGCTGCAGCGCTCTCACCGGATGGCCGGCTCCTATCAGTTTCATCCGCTGGAGCAGGAAAAAGAGTCAAGTTTTGGGACACCGAGACAGGGGAGTTTCGCAGCACTCTTGAGTGCGATACAGAGACTGCCCGGGCACTGAAATTCTCACCAGACGGCCAACTCCTAGCCGTTCTGTCAATACAGTACGGGATCACGTACTGGGATGTACCTACACGAATGCTACCTAACACCACCAAAAGTAGTTGGTCAGAACCACCACTGGTATTTTCGCCGGACGGCCAGTTCCTCGCTATTCTTACTGGTTTCTCGATCGTCAAACTCTGTAATGTGAGAGAGAGAGCAGTACTTGGTTACCTTGAAGGCCACACGCATCGCGTTCAGGCAGCAACATTCTCGCCGGATAGCCGGCTCCTTGCCACTGCATCAATTGATAAAACCATCAGGCTTTGGGAACTAAGTACCAGAACGCCATGCTGCACCCTTATAGGCCATTCGTCTCGTGTCGATGCAGTGATATTCTCGCCTGATGGCCAGCTCCTAGCGTCTGCATCTGGAGACAAAACAATCAGGCTCTGGGATGTAGAGACAAGAAGGACGATAGAGATATTTGATACAAGAGAAGAGGTCAAGATCCTGTTCTCATTCTCCAGTGATGGTCGCTACCTTATCACTGATCAGGGGTTCCTACATCTTAATCATATTCACCCTTCTCAGACTCAGCTACCATCCGATTCCTCATTCTTTTCAGTTGTCAAGGAGTCTTGGGTGGCTTGGAACACGGAACTCATCTTATGGCTTCCTCCTGATTATCGACCGAGTCACCTAGCTTTGGGAGGCAACGTCCTTGCTATTACCCATAAATCTGGCCCCCTGTTTTATATAGAATTTGACCCGTCCTATATTGAGTGGGAGACATCCGAAACACCACGGCCGTAACACCTTTGGGGGCACTATAGCTGGAGAGCAAGCGACTGACCACTGGTATCGTATATTGGCAATAGTTATATCGAGAATAGCAAGTGTGAGATCGATTTTGTCGGGCAAGTAAACTTCAATGGCTAGAGACTGGATCTTTCGAGTATCGTATAAACCAGTACAGGCCGTCAGTTCCCCGTAAAATAGAAAGTATCGTGAGCGAAATCAATGTAACTCGGTGGTAGACGTCTGGCCTTATCATGAAAAGCGGGCTCGAAAATAGGTCGAGCCACTTCTCGAGAAGTGCTGCAGGTATGCAGGGCTGGCAGAGGACCTGGGAGAGTGTAGAACCAGATCTTTCTCTGGAGTTCGGCGGGGAGGTCTGGGAAGAGAGTAAACGTAGGCAGTGAAGTCATTTGTGCTAGAGTAGAGCACCTAGTGAAAGCGACAGGAAACGAATGGTCGGAAGCTTGCGTACTCGCCTAGCTTCAAGGTCCTACAATCAGTGCCCTAAAGTTCCCGTGATTTTTTTTTGACCCCGCACCCTATATTTTCCAAAAACTTAAACTTCATATAACTTTACCAATTGTAGTTTAAATTAAAATCTGATTAATGCTATTAATGCGCCTATATGTCCTCTCTCTAACGATATAAAAATCTCTCGAAAATATCTAAAATTGGGCTTAATATTTTGTGTGCTACCCCTTGGCCTTAATAATAGTTTCTATTTGAGCACTTATACTTGCACTCAAAGTATCAAACAATTCTTAGTCTAAAGTATCCTAAGCCGCTTAAAGACAAGATTCTAATCTCTATCGCGCATATTCTGACTCTAATTTGTTTATTATAACCTCCGAAAACATTTTATAATATTTAATTTTTAAGTGCCACTAAATATACTCGATTAAATTTAAACCAAAAGAGTAAAGAGGCTAGTCTATAAGTTATGTGATCCCTTTAGCAGCAAACTAAGCCTTGACTTTCTTAGTATAATAAATAGAAGCATTATCTTACATAAATAAATACTTTAAGTCGAGTTTTTCGTGAATTAAAGTAAGTTTTACATTTAAAACCTCGATATAAGAGTTAGCGGAATACTTATGCTTCTAACTCTCAAAATCCCGGTTTATAATATAAAGGTTAAACCGCCTAAAATCCCAAAAGTATACTTAGACTATAACCTTTATATTCTTATTCGTTTTATAAGTTTAGATTATTTTTAGTTACTATTTCTCTATTAATATTCGAAAGCACTATTTATCCCGTTTCTCCCGCCCCCGCTTATAAGAGCACTTATTACTTTATATATATATTCCCTATTCCTTTGCATTTAAATGCCGATACGCAAAGGACTAAGCAAATCGCTTATTGGCATTTTTTTGAGTAAGAAATAATTATCGTTTATACTTCTAATTCTTGATTTTATGCTCTTTTAAAATCTTCTTAATAGTTTTCCTCTTAAAAGTAACTTCGCAAGCTTTTATGACTTTAGTATAAGAATCCTTAGGAAAGCAACGGACATGCCGTAATACAAATCGTTTTTTAGCGTTTAAATAGTACTTTAATCGGCCGATTCGAGGTAAAGAGTACCCGTTATCGCGTAATGCCTTTTTTTTAATCGTATTACTAACGCTTATTTATAGATAAGAATAAAACTATTAGATTATAGCTTTAATTACGCCGCTATCGTATATACTAATAATCCGGCCTCTTTCAAACTTAGTGAGTACCTTCTTTAGAAGAGGATTACTATTTATAGGCTTAAGAGGAGTGCGTTCTAGTGGTATATTATAATATTTAAAGAAGGAGGAGGAACGCGCTTCGCGAAAAAACGCGCTTTTAAATTAAAAATCACGGGAACTTTAGGGCACGGACTGTAATTGACTAGGGCTATCGGTTGTCAACTATCTTACAATAAATCAAGGTGAAGTTGTGCAAGTAGAAACCTTAGGAAATTAGTATAACTCAATAATATATAGAGAATCCACATACATCCCAACTGTGGCATTAATAATATCGGTTATGATTTCCTCTTGCAAATCTGGACTTCGTTCGACAAATGCTGGTAAGTGTGACATATGGCCGCTCAGATATCTCCGGATGTCTTCTTCGCTAGCACGAATCTCTAGTAATGTACGCCCGATAAACTTATCTGTGATCTCTGGAATGAACCGTGAGGTCACAAGGACATTTTTTCCAACTTTGGCCTGGAGATTAAAGAGCTCGGATAGAAACCTTTGTCGACAACCGTTGGATGCCTGGCATTCGTCTAGTGCATCGACGATAATGAATAATCTCGTGTACTGAGTAGCCACAGACTGGAGCGTACTTGAGATCTCCTCGAGCGACGGTCGCGTTTGTTTGCTCTCGTGACGATCATAGAGATCTTTCACGCTGCTTGGCAAAGACGGTTGATACCCAGCGAGTTGTTTCAGTAGACTTGCCAGCAGGGCGTCCGCCTTCTGCTCGTCTTGGCGCTGGAAGTTACAATACAGGTTGGCGATACCAACTTTCTTATCTTACATATGCTTCAAACCAAGCTCCGTTATCTGCTTTAGCTTCTCCCGGCGTGCGATCGCATCGTGCTAGGGGATTTGATTCGTGACCTCGCCGGCGTCTTCTGTCTCGTGCGAGGCTGTTGCTTTCACCTGAGCTATAATGTTTCTAGTCAGCGGTTGGAAAAGAGGTCTAGCACGGGCTGAATCTTACCTCCGGTGGGTACTCTAGACAAAAGATCCTCATACGCGGTGATTTGATCAGGTTTTTCTTTCCTAAGAGCATTATATGCTATGTCCCAGAGGGAACGGTCCTTGGCTAAGTCGTTTATGATGTCTGCTGCTTGGTCGCCTGTTGCCGTCTGGGATATCTCTGCTGCAGCCTTAACGATAGTGTTATTTAGAGAGCTATACAACGTTGTGTCCGAAGTTGCGGGGCGTACTGCCGGAAGGAAGGTGGAGGACTTCGCTGTTGATGGCAGGGCGGGAGGGACTGTGGTCGATGGAGCGGCATGCTCAGAAGGACGGAGGACGACATCTAGTAGAGCTTATTAGTACGAAAAAGGGAGTGCTTTATCGATGTGCAATACCTTGTGGTGAATTCGCTAACGAGGAGACTGCGTCATATTTTTGGAGATCTATCCTGCGCCTTCGACTTCGCAAAATCCCTTTTGCCACGTCTGATGAATCGTTTAGCCCGCTCTTTGAAAGATGAATCGTCACTCATAGTCTTCGCGAGCACTTTCGACGAGGAACGGACTTGTTTCTAGTAGGGCGAATGATTGTGCAGCAAGATCGACGCCTGATATTCTGTGCGGTTGTCGCGGGGCTGAAGAGCATGCGAATGGGGGTGGCCGGTCCTGGCGCCAATAAAAATTCATGAGATTGTGGTTCAGCCATGGTAGGTAGAATTGGAGGTAGAACGAAGCTTGGTTTGCTCTAGAAGGCAAGGCCATTTTGCAGATCTGGTCGACCTTTGAAGCGATGAAAAAAAGCCGTCTTTACTCGCACTAATAATAATCCATATAATATTTATTTCGGGAATTTCTTTTATTTTGGTATTTTCTTTTATTTTATTTTTATTTATATAATTAATTTAATTCCAATTATATTTATTATATTCGTTTTTATTTTCTTGATATTAATAAGTTTATATAATATAAAATTATACTTTTATAAATATTAATAATTTAATTTTATAAATTATATTATATTTTTTGGAATTAATTAAATAATATTTATAAGTATTTCAATTTAATTTTCGATAAATATATTATAATAATTCATAATAATATAACTTCTATTTATAAGAATATATATAATTATTAATTTTATTATTATTTTGAAATTTTAATTATATTAAAAAGAATTTATATAATTTATAAATATAATTAAAAATTTATTATTATATTATTTTTCGATAATTTAATTTTAAATTTATTATATAATTCCTTATTATATTTCTTATTATTATTAATATAAATTTATATTAAATATATAATTATTTTAATAAATATATTTAATTAATTTGATTATAAATTTGATTATTAATAATTATTAAATAATCGAAAATAATTTTTTTTGTTTATATCTAATTAAAAAGAATATTATTAATTAATAAATCAAAAATATATATTAAAATCAAAAGATTTTTAATAATTATAAAATAATATTTAGAAAAATAATAATAGAATTTAAATAATTTAAATTAGTATATTTTAATTATATTTTTAAATAATATTTTAAATTGATTTTATTTTTATTTTTTAATTAGATTTTAATATTTCTTATTATAAATAAATTTCTTTAATTCTTTAATATTTAATTATTCGTTTATAATAATATATATTTTATTATTATATAAAAAGTTTTATAAATTTCTAATAAATTTCATATTTATTAAAAATAATATATTTAATATTTATAATTTAAAATTATTTCGAAAATATTTTTAAAATATATTATTTATTAATTTTATTCCCAAAAAATTAATATTTTTACGAATTATATTTTTGTATTTAAAGTAAAAATAAATTATAAAAAAATTAATTATTTCCCGATTTAATATTTTATTATAATTATAAACTCAAAAATTAAATAAATTATTTAAATTTGAAATATATAATAAAATTAATTAATATATTTATATAATAATTTATAGTAGCTTCAATTTGGTTTGAATTTGATAAGGTTTAAAGTATTTCGAGAAGATATAAGAAGTATAAATAATAGAATTAATGATTCCCATCATAACTTCTGCTCAAACTTATTGATTCATTTGGTTTTGCCTCGATTCAATAATAATATAATTCCTCCAATCCACCTAAACTCATCATAATTGACTCTCAATCCTCACCACCTCGCGCCCCCCCCTTCCTGCCCTCAGGCATAAACAACCCCATCACATCATCATAAGTCTCCTTCTCAATCCCCCTCCCCACCCTCCAATCCCCTCTTCTCCTCCCCCTCAAGAACTGAAAAATAGCCTCATCAGCATGCCTCCCAGCATCATACCCATAAACACCAAGCACCGTCTTCGGATCCCCATAAAGATTCGAACTCCGCAAGAAAAGCCTTCTTTCAAGTTCTGGCTTCATCGCTGCGTCGCGAGCTTCTTGTGCTGGGCCGTCGGGAAGCTGCCATATCGCGCCATTGAGGAAGGATAGTTGTTGTTTGAAGTGGGCTTTTGGCATTCGCTCCGTCTCGTAGATGGAGACGGCGTCGGCGAGGGTGATGTGGCCGGAGATGACGGAAGATATGCAGCGACCGAGAAAGGCGCCATCTTCCATTGAGGTGGCGGCGCCTTGGGCCATGTGGTTGGTCATTGAATGCGCAGCGTCGCCTATTAAGACGATGTTCTTGGATGCCGAACTCCAGGATGGGAGGGAGGTGACGAGGAGTGGCCAGCGTTGAACGCTCTCGATCATATCCACCACCGTCTTGATCCTTAGGTCGTAGTCTTTATACGTTTCTCGAAGCTCTTCAATCGAGACGTCTTCAACTTGATCGACAAGCCGGTTGTCGGGGACGTGGTGGGCGAGTACGAGATTCAGATCTTTTCCTTTAGAGATCGGATAAGTAATAATATAACTCCCCTCACTCATCCACACCTCCATCGTCAACTTCTCAGCCAACTCCCTCGCCACGGGATCTTGTCGAACCTGCTCATAAGGTACAATGGCTCGATACGCACAGTTGCTCGTTGGTGGAGTGGGTTTCACGTACGGAAAAAGGGTTCGGCGAACGATGGAGTTCACGCCGTCTGAGCCGATTAGGAGTTCGAATGTATGAGTTGCTCCGGATGAGGTTGTGACTGTGACATGGGGAGAAGATTGGTAGGAGATGCTGGTGACGCGGGAGTTGATGAGAAGCCTCGCGCCTTCCTTCTCAGCAACTTTCACAAGACCTTCGTGGAGATGAGCTCGGTGGACTACCCACCACCTATTATATCTTCAGATTAACCCTTCATTTGATATACTTAAACAGGAGAGAGGGAAAGCGTACGGAAACCCCAAATCCCTCCTCATATCAGGCATCATCTTCGTATATCCAACCTTCGTCCCATCCATCTTTCTCATATTCAACTCCTCAAACTCAACCAAATTATCACCAATCACATCCGCTACGCCCCATTGGATGAGAAGCCGAGAAACATTTGGCGTCATCTGCGCATGTGAGCTGACTTCCCCTTGGTCCGTTGCTCGAGTCTCGGTACTGTGCAAGGGCGTAAGAACGAACCTGGATACCAGCTCCGATCTCTCCGAGTTCCGGAGCGGCTTCGAGGACGGTGACCTGGGCTCCTGCACGCTGGAGAGCGATGGCTGCTGCGAGGCCGCCTATTCCGGCCCCGCAGAGGCCGATGCGAAGTGGCTTCTTTTCTTTCACCTGCTATTACGTCAGATCATGTTACTTTCTATTCTCTGTCGGGTTCGGACTTACCATGTTTCTGAGCAGAGTGAGGACAAAGCGTATCAGAAAATGCGAGAGATGAAAAGGAAGGGGTCGAGTCTGACATCTCGAATGAAGACATTGAAGAGTCTAACACAGTTAAACTGAATGTCAGAGCTAACAAACTTATTCCCGAACGGTTCCAGTCATCCATGTTGGGAACTCATTGGTGGGGAAAGAGAGGTTGAGGCTGACCCCGCCTTCTCCGCTAAAGATCGTTGATCGTTACGGATGGCTCGCTCGTGTGGAAATACTCGGGAATGAGATGGAACCTCACTGAAAGTATGACACACAAGGAACGATGAAAAACAGACCTCGGAATTTCAGAGAGCAAATCGGATTCCCGAGAGAAAGTTGAGCCTTTCCAGATTCGACTTCCTGGCAAGTGCTTGGTAGATGAAATGCTGACTGAAGTCTGACGACATCGTTGACATGTGGAAATGAAAGGTAACCCAGAGCATGAAGACCGCGCTTGAGATCAAACGTATACCCAGAGTATGAAAAAAAGACGCGAGCAGTAAATATTAGAGGAGATTGGAACCCACTAGGGGGTACGAAAGCACGCAAGGCAGGCGCACACGTGACAGCAGGAATGTCTGGGCGTCGACGTGGAGGAAAACTCGGGGACGCTCATCGCATCTCTCATCCCTCATTAGCAGTCATTATGTATATCATTAAAAGTTCTTCCCTGTATACGGAGATTGAACTGAGTCAAATCCTTGCGGACAATTCTTCCCAATCGACGCACTCCCAGCCCTCATGTAACAAATCTTCGCCTCAGCACATGCATCACTCGTGCAGTTCGGACTCTTGATGCTCGACTTTCCTTGGTACGTATTGAAAGTCGTGACCAAGGTTCGATTCGTTTCCATGGCCTCCGTCAACCCATGCCAGAACGTAGCATTAAGCGGTGCATCCTCAGGCCAGTCGACAGAGGGGCCATAGGCGTCTCTTGTAGAGTATTCGAATTGATACGTAGGACCAGTAGCGTTGAGTGTCGAGTATGCGTTGACATCAGAATAGAATGTGTATGCCTCATAGACGTCAAAGGAGCCGGTATCGACTTCGTACATTCGGAATCCGGAGTTGAGGTTCGTCAAGGGAGTCACACTGGGTCCGATCCAGCCTGGGGTTTGAGCCGTGCTAGAATTCATTACTGTTCCATTATTTGAGTAGTAGATCATGATTTGATCTTCGTGTGTGTGACCCCAGAAAGTGTTAGCGATGACGTGTGGTGAGTAGCGGTCGACAATCTGGTAGAAGAGATCGGTGGGGTTGACGAGAGGATTTGTTCCACTCCATCCAGTGAGGACGTGACCAATTATCCAGACTCGCTCCCCAGCATCTTCAGCAGCCTGAAGCTCGGTGATGAGCCAGGATAGCATCCCGGAAACATCTGGGTCTGTCGTGTTGATGTAGTTGAGGTAATTGGTTCGGTACCAGAAGTCGGTGTTGATTGTGATAATTCTAAGTCCGTAGTGGTTCTTGACTGAGTATCCACCATAATGAGTGGAAGCTTCCTTGGCCGTAGCTTCGTCAATCCAGCCATTGTTCAGCCAAAGTCCTGAGAGATGGTCGTAGTTCCAGCTGAATTGCTGACCAAGCGGACCGGGAAGCTTGTGTGGTGCGTCAATGTTCTCGGGGCTCGAGTCGTGGTTGCCGAGAACGGCGAAGACAGGACCTTTGATGTAGGACTTGAACATGCTGTAGATGCTAGTCTCTGTGTACTCAACGTATGCCTGAGACATCTCATTCTCAGGGTCGTGGGAGACCAAGTCACCAGTGTAGATGGTCCAGGCGGGGCTTGAATATGTATCTCCGGTTCCAGTCAAAGCAGCAATAGATTGCAAAGCTGATAGACCCAGGAAATATGGTGTATCACACCTTCCTCAGTCAGCAAGTTTCAGTGAGGTAGGCTATTGACTTACTTGTAAGCTCCGTACAGCGGTGCGGGGAACACTGCTTGGGAAGTTAGCGCAGAGGAGTATCTGCAGCAAAGACCAGAAGTGCAATTCGCTTCAGACGCTACTGAGTAACGAGCATCGAGATGGAAATCTGACAGATGAAGCACCTTCACCTTCTTCCCACTTGCCTTCGGAGCAGTCGCATTCTTGGGCTTCGGTTTCGGGAACAATCCAGTTACGTTCAGTGGGCTTGTGGTCGGAACCGAACAGAAGGTGGTGCTGAGCGTGCTGCAGATATATCTCCCATCCAGACCCGTGACATCTGCCAAAGCCAGAACTTGAGTCCAGATAGCACCAAAGTTTCCAGCTTCGTAAGATGTCTTACAAGACGAATTCGATACGAAGCCAGTCGATTGACACAACGAGACCATGGCATTCGGTACGTACTCAGGAGCCGTCTGAGCAAGAAACTTCCCCACACTCAACGCAGCAATGCATTTTGAGCAGTTTCCTGACAGTCCCCCACTTTCATAAATGATGCTCTTGATTTCGGACAAGGCAAACTTGACCAAAGCCTCGGAGCTAGCATCGGTCAAATTTGCAATTGCTGGCGGGTAGTACACCGGATCAAGATCCGCCGTGGGAATCGTGTCGGGGTTGGTGAGGTTGAGCGGGAACGTGATATTGAGGATTGGGTCGTAAAGAGCTGGCTGAGGCTCGACGGTGGGAGCAGCCTTCACATAGTAGCTTGAGAAGACCGAAGTTGGGAAGGCTGTAGGCACAACGAAGGATGCCGCACCTGGTCGTTGAGCCTGAGCGACATTGAGAACTGCCAATACCGCCAACAGAGGAAGAACGATCTTCGCCATCCTGTAGACCGAGAATGAGGGTGAATTGTTGACGGCGATGGAGTCCTGATCTGGCGCAGAGAGTGGGAGGGCTGGAGGAAGCTTCTCCTTGACTATTGCGCTGGGAAGAAGCCGTCTTTATAAAAAGCTGGTAGCGGGACGGCCGACCGAGCCTGGTTGAGTTCGGTGAATCGAGATTGAAGCCCTACTGCAGTTCCCTGTAGTACATTGTGCTAATAAGCATCATCCCCGCTGACAGGGAGTACAGGCACAAGCTTTCGTTATCACGGGCATCAACGTGGGGTCGTGATTGGCGCTGAGACAACCAGGAACATTCCTTCCATGCAGCATCGCGGGCTTCTCTGCGTGTCGTATCCAGCCTCATCGTCAGGGCTCCTCTCTTCCCATCCTCTCATTGCGTATTTTCGAAGCCTCTGCAGCTGTCAACGACGAACTGGGCGAGTGTCCCAAGGCCATGGAAGTGGGCGTTGAGGTGTGCGGTGATGAGAGGTTGGTGTTTGTTGTTCTGGCTGCATAGAGGCGCGTTACGGGCAGCCGTTGTTGCGGCGGCCGACCGCCTGCAGCATCATGTGAGTCTCATGTGACTTCGTCAACACTGATCGAAGGTCTATGTATTGTTTTCATTCGAGTCTGGCATTGGAACATTTAACACTGCAATACCTTAGCCTGAGCTTTTGATCTCTAGTTTTGTTAACAAACTGTTTTTGGGTCATTGTTGGTCTGCTTGTTCAGGGGCGCATTCCCTAAGCGAATATTACTCAGGCTCTAATGGCCACGATAATTTACAGGGAGATGCGGGATTTGTAGTGTACTACGGAGGTCGGTTTCAAAGGTCTTGAGACTTTAGCGCTTGAATCGCTAAAATACTCTGAAGCAGGAGATCTCCAGGCTCTCAATCGCTATATTCCTAAGGCTTTAGGGTCGTCGCCGCTGTGGTAGTAAAGTAGCACTCGCTACACAATTTACCCTGTAAGGATCAGCCAACAGCCCTAAAGTCCGGGCACCTTTGAAGGCAACGTCCGTAATCACTAGCCTTTCGGGTGGTTGAACATTGAACACCTGAATGTTCCAGTGCAAGTGTGCCCTGTAAAAATTTGAGTGCCATGTGTCTTGCACGTTGATGTGATTGTCCAATTCACGCGCTAGAATCATAATGAGTCTCATCTGGTCTTTTCATCTGATTGTATTCGCAATTAAAGCCGATTCACGATGCGCAACCCTTTCAAGTCCATGTATTCAAGATAGTTGGCGCAAACGATCCCCTCCTCCTCCCACTCGAACACTTCAACACGACACTTCAAAACAATACCACAACACCGCAACAAAAATCCCATTGCGCGCATCAAAATGGCATTCTCCAAGATTTCTTCAAAGCCTGCACCAACCTACACAATCCAAGGAACCAACCACAAGTCCAGTAACTACACCCACTGGAAATGCTACCACGTCCGTATTCCCCCTTTCCTCTTCCCTCCTCATTGCCCCTTGCGCACTCGCTAATAATATAAAAGTGCGGATGGTACAACTGGAAGTCGAAGCTGACCTGCAAATGCGGTCGGAAGGATAACGAAGGGCTGGTCGTCAAGCTCAAGCTGTTCGTCGAAGAGAATGGCGCGAAGAAGGCGGTTAAGGATTTGAATATCTTGAGGGATGAGGATATTATCAACGCTGCGAAGGTGGATTTTGGTATGGATGGGATCTATTAGGTGTCTAGACTTGGGGGATGGGAATGCAGATTGAGGGAAGGAGGAGTATCGAGTCACAGGATGGTTTTTTGCGTTGCGCTTTTGGTGAATGCATGATACATGCGCTTTGGCGACTACCTCTCATTATCGCGCCTCCTATTTCAATACAGAACCTTCAAGCATCACCAAGATTGATCGATCGGTCATCAAGATCACAGCCCTAATACTCATTCCAAAACCAACAATAAGAAACACGATCGAAGCTTCAGCAAAGGAGGTTCCCAAAGATCTCAACTGGAAACCACCAGAAGTGCTGCAAAGTAATGCTTCCCGATCCACGTCCACATTATCCTCCTGACATAAACCTAGTGCGGATTGTTCAACTGGAAACAGAAATATAAATACGACTATCAAAGCCAAGAGGGCAAGATCTGTAACCATAAGATGGACTGTTGTCCAGTCTTCAAAATGAAGCTGTCGTCCAATGGTTCCAGAATCAGAAGCGAGAGATTCTCGAGAGATGGGAATATCATCTATCCTGCGAAGGAGATCTGAGACTAGAAGAGCTGTTGATGTTTAGCGTGAGGCATCATTGCGTACTCGCGCCTTCGAGAGTGTTTTGAAAAGCACCATTTTCATTGTTTTCGATGCGTACCAGCTTGTAAAATGTAAGATGGCTTGCAAGAAGTATGTTCAGGAGAGTTTAAGGGAAGGACTCCTTACCAGTCATCAGAAGATTCATATGAATTATCAGCAAAACGAAGGAGCAGATATTGAAGTATGGGATTCATATATACTACCTTTCTTTTTATGCCGCCCTTCTGCATTCGGTGAATCCCTCGAAATTTGAGGTCGGGATTCGATCAAATGCCGTCGGTAGTCTACATCGGGTGGAGTGGTTTCAGAATGCTGGGATGCATCTTCGAAAGTCCGAAAGTCCGAAAGTCAAGCGATCCGAAGGGAACTGTTATTTCGCATCCACCACTATCATTACCTAAGACTAATATCAAGTAGCACTTGTAATCAGAATCAATTATAACACAACATGTCGCTCATACCCCGTCACTTCGTACAGAGTCACTTTCCTATGTGTCAACTTGAGGTCCGATCATGCCATTCATCCTACAAGATCATCCCGATCCCGATGTTCCGCTTCCTCTGAAATTGTATCTTGTACACATACGATACCACAAGGTTGTCGGGATATGACAGCTCCACGAATTACGTACGTCTTCACATGGTGACAAAGATGCCGATGATAAGTCTAGAATCATGCTTGCCATATTTTCGAGGTACCTTAGAATCCCGTACTTCAGTAAAGACATCTATAAAGTATTCGGGTTTCCTCGGGTTACAATCATTCATCTCATCCAACAATATCATCATTTACTTTGCTACCTACAACAAGGTAATCAACAAACGAAATCGCCAACATGGTCGCACATATCGCACACCTCCGCAAGTACAAGGCAGCAGCAGTTTCTGCTGAGCCTGGCTGGTTTGATCTCCAGAAATCTGTCGAGAAGACTATCCACTGGATCAATGAGGCGGGAAAGGCCGACTGCAAACTCATTGCTTTCCCTGAACTCTGTACGTACAGACTTTTACCTATTTATCTGATCATTAGCTAATAATTAGTAGGGATTCCTGGTTATCCATACTGGATGTGGAAGGTTAACTACCAGGAGAGTCTTCCGCTTCTCAAAAAGTACCGCGAAAACTCTCTCGAGTCGAACTCCCCAGAGATAAACAGAATTCGCGAGGCTGCTCGTGCCAACAAGATTTTTGTTTCGCTCGGATACTCGGAGCTTGACTTGGCATCTTTGTACACGACCCAAGTCATGATCTCCCCAACTGGTGAGGTCATTAACCATCGCCGCAAGATCAAGGCGACTCACGTTGAGCGCCTCGTTTTCGGTGATGGAACCGGAGATACCACCAAATCCGTCATCGACACTGAGATTGGTCGAATTGGCCACCTTAACTGCTGGGAAAACATGAACCCCTTCTTGAAAGCATACGCTGCCTCCCTCGGAGAGCAAGTTCATGTTGCCGCATGGCCATTGTACCCTGACGAGTCGTCTCTGAAATACCCCGATCCTCGCACTAATATCGCCGAGAGCCAGTCTGATGTAAGAGTCTATTTCCTTTCTGTTGCATTCCCGGACTAATTGTAACTCTGCAGCTCGTTACTCCCGCCTATGCCATTGAGACTGGCACTTTCACCCTTGCTCCATTCCAGACCATCACTGCAGAGGGCATCAAGCTCAACACTCCACCAGGAACAGAGTTGGAGGACCCAGACAAATACAACGGACACGCCAGAATTTTCGCCCCAGATGGACGAAAACTGATTCCAAACCCAGCGAAAGACTTCCAAGGTCTCCTCTTCGTCGATGTAAGGGTTTGACACCTCAGTCTCATGAAATATTACTAACCAATCTCACAGATCGATCTTGACGAGTGCCACTTGACCAAAGCTCTCGCTGACTTTGTAAGCACATCCAATATAGCCGTTGAGAATTTGACTAACAGCATTAGGGTGGCCATTACATGAGACCAGATCTTATCAGACTTCTCGTCGACACTGACCGCAAAGACTCGGTCGTAGAGAAGGAGAAGAACTCTGCTGGTATTAAGGTCATCAGGACCATTGACAGAGTCGGACTTTCCGTTCCACTTCCTGCTGGGGACAACGAATAGTCGAACAGGCCATGATCAAGATAGGAAAGACATTAGTGTCTGTGTACAATAAAACCAAATAAGGGGCAAGTCCTTGTTTAACAACGAAGAGGGCCCGGAGAATCTCAGCTTTATTATTTAGCGTTAGAAAACGATGTCTGATGCTATTACATTTCCAAATAACGTAAAATGCCCAAGTTAAAAGTACGATAATATTAGTTCCCATATACAAAATTCCGAATTTCTCTCGAAAAATTATTACTTTTAAATTATTATGAGAATAGAATACTATTTGAAATATTCTCGATTATAATTATGGGTAATTTATCCTTTATATCGCCAATATCTAAAATCTTAAAATATTTCAAATTCGTTTTATATTTTATTAAATTATAATTTTTCCTTGATATAAAAGTTTAATAAATTAAATCCTTTTAATTTTGAATATTTTCGTATTAAAAAAGAAGCTTTTGAAGATTATAAAATATAAGATATAAATAAATATAAAAATAATATACTTTTCTTATTTCGAAAGAAAAAAGTTATCTATTTATTAGTTTGATAAACAAGCCAATGGATAACCTTTTTCTTCTTTTACTTCGATGTATATATTACTTTATAAACCTTGTAAGCGCGCCCTTACCAAGGGCTATAAAGTTTTCGACTTTATTAGGAGACCCCTTAAAGGCCCCTTTAAGAGCTGCGTAATTACGTAATTAAAGAGTTATAAAAAGAATAGGATTTTGGTGTTTTGGTTTCTAATGGTTAATAGCCTTAATACCTTAGATAGAAACGAGTTCTAAAACTTCCAAAGTCTCAAAATACTCCAAGGGGATACCCTTTGGGACCCCTGGCTTATATTTACATAATAATCGATTCAAATATTAGAGGGAAACCCCTTGGAATCCCCTTTAAAAACTATATAATTATAGGGATATAAAGAGAATAAGATTTTAATATTTTAATATCTCAAAATAATATTTTGGTATTCTAATTATTTTAGTATTTAATAACTTTAATTTAAATAGAAATATATTTAAAAAAAATTTATAATTATGATTTATAGCGCGCGATTATTTATTAATTGACAATATAATAATAAATTTATTTAAAATTTAAAATATATATATATAATTAAATTTTAAATAATTTATATAAAGGATTATATTAATACTTAAAATATAAATAAATTCAAATTTTAATATTTTTTTAATAATTATATACAAAAGATATTCCTTTTTATTAATTAGAAGATTATATTTAACATTTTTATTAAAGTTTAGAAAAACTAATTATTTCTTTTTTAATTTTAATTTTTATATAATTTCCAAATTTTTCGAAAAAATTTATATTAATTTATATTAATATATATTTTGATTTAAACTTTTATAATTAATTAATTTTAATATTAGAAATTATTTCGTATTTTAAATAATTAAATATTATTTAAAATTTAATATTAAAAAGTTTTTTATAAAAATTTTAAATATATATTAATTTTAAATATAAAATATAATACGAGGAATTAAAAAAAATATTTCTTTGTATTTTAAAAAATTTAATCGAAATTATATTATTTAAAATAAAATACTATGAATTATATTATAATTTTTATTTATAATTATAATTATAAAAAGAATAATTAATCAAATATTATATTTTATAAATATTTAATTAAAAATTCTTTTTATATAAAATTTAAAAATATTAAATATAAAATAATATAAAAAAATTAATTTCTTAAAATTTTATTAAAGTAAATTCAATTAAAATAAAAAGGCAAATTATAAATTAATTAATTTACTTTTATATATAAGTTTTTAAAATATTATAAATTTGTTATAATTTTTAATTTTTATTATTATTTTTATTCCCTAATTATAAATAATAATATAAATAGCAAAATTAAATTATAGATACTAAAATAATTAAAGAGAAATATTGAAATAGGCTGCCACTTCTATTCCTGAAGGCTCGGTCAGAAAGGAGTCCGGATAGAAAGCTATATACGCCTTCCACCAGCGAAGCAAAAGCTGTTTCCAGCTCTCGTCAAGCAGCGGTGATAGTATTTGAGTCAAACCGCCCAAAGGCATTCCATTACGCTGAGCCATCTCGGCGTGCTTAAACCAATTCTCTATCGCGTAACGGCAGAAGGGAATTGACTCAAGCTCAACTGCCTCGAGGCCTTCCCACCGGCTACTCTCAATGCGGATGAAGTTGCCGCATGAACCGCCGAGTCGATGGTGTCTTCGCGCCAGCCCGCCGTTTCCCCTATCGGCATAATGATCAAAGAGAAAGAAATCCAGGACGCTCTGGTGGATAAATTGCACCGTGGGCACGTTGCTGTGCTGTTTGACCTCTGCCAGCCCAGATAATACCTCCTGTACGCTCCTCGACATAGCCGTGTCGTCAGGGAGAAAGCCTGCGGACAACTTGGACCGGGTTGGCGCTGACGACATATATTTCTCGTCACAAGCAATGGCGTGACGCAGGTCTTCCAATGACAAGGGCCACATTGCCGATATTATCCAATCGACCAGAATGCGAAACTCGTCAGACTCGCATTTCTCGCGTATGATAACCTCGTATGTGTTGACCAGGTCTCTTGGCAAATTTTCCAAGCCGTACCGGACCTCTCTGCTACTCAAGTCACCCCCCCTATCACGATATCGACGCAAGAGCTCGTGTACAACCAAGACCACCCACAGGAAAACTCCACCAGAATGCTTCACGATCTCAGACACGAGATATGCTTGGGACTTCTGAAGGGCAGGGTCAATATAGTTTGCAAGTCTTGTCTCGGCGTACCGGCGTATGTCGCTCTCATTGCACTCTTCCACGCGGATCTCGAGCCCGTTGTCCACGGCAATTGTTGGGTAGTATCTACACGAGAAGCAGATGCGTACGTCGGCGTTCTCTATACTACTCATCGTCTTGTTAATGTACCGTAGATCAGCTATCACCTCGCGGGCTGTGTTGATCCGTGTATCCTCGCCGTCATCGTTGGCCTCATCGAGGGCGTCCACGACGATGACAATCCGATAGAAGCAGGATGCGGTGGTAAGGCTTGAAAGAAAACAACTCCGCAGGTCCTCTAGCCCCATCGGCATGGCGTTGCGCTGGGCATTGGTGGCCTCTTCTTCCATCCAATACCAAAACTGGTGGCCTGCCATGGGAACTTCTCGCAGCAACTGGTGCAGGAGCGCACGGAACATGCCGACCCGCGATCGTTCCATGTAACTGCCCCTCCGCTTGAAGAAGAAGAAGAGAAAGAGTCGGTCGTCTGGGCCTGTCGTCTTAAATTCCTCCTGGCTCCTCGAAATAATGCTCTTGAGAACTGTAGTCTTGCCTGAGGTGGGCTTTCCCCTGACGCCTAGCATTCCCGAGCGCTCCTTCATCCAATTTTGGTAGGAAGGATGCCGTGGTACCCAATCTAGTGTTCCTTCGGCCGCTGGTTCGATTGTATTAATACGGAAGTCCATCTCGTGGAAGGCTAGCGATCGAAGGTACCCTGTGGCCGCCGTATTAGCACATATAGTTGACACCGCCGAGAGCAGGGCGATTCTCTTACCTTGCTGCCGATGAGAGAGGGGCGTAGACGGCTTCGGATATAGTGCAAATGGTCTTAGTGCCGCTGCAGGAACCTCGGCGACGGGTTCAGACTCATCAAACACGAACCAGTCCTTCGCAAACGGCTTCTTGACATCTAGCGGCTCGTACTTCCTCCCTCGGGACAGCTCCTCGAGGACCTCCTCGTTGAGGATCCTAACGTAGTCCACCAGAGGCATATTGCGGCTTTCAGCGCTGCTTTTCAGCTTACTGCAGGCGGTGAAGTACATCCCGACTAGTGTCATGAATATGTTGCTCTTGTGGTCGTAGATCTTCTCGAGCACGGCGAAGAAGAGGAATTGTGGGATTTGCGACGTTGGGTCGATCATCGGGGAATACTTTCTCGCTCGGAGATAGTGCTGCGTCTTCGGCAGGAACGGCAAGGTCTTGAGCTCTGTATCCTGGAGCAAGATCGGCACGATAGTATAGGGGTTCTTGTCCTGCAGGCTCCTGATCGTTACCATTGCGATCTCAGTCAGAACATGATGGACGCCTGGTTTTCCCGCGTACTCGTCTACGACTTCTTGAATCATGGCTCTAGCCTCAGGGTTAGTGAGGTCTGGATCCAGGGCCGCCTCAATGCTGCCCTGTAATGTCTCCATATACTCCTTCCCACCCTTGTCGAGACAATACCGGCTCAGCACCTGCGAAGCCACAACGATGATCTTGTCGACTGGTTTCAGAGCAATCTTTCTCGGTAGCAGACAAAACTGGTTCTCAAGGACAATATGTTTAGCAACATAGTCATCTTCTGCCGTGTCCGTCATGTTCAGCACAGGCACCCGGTCGGAACGGGCCTTGCAGCCTGCCAAGCCGAAGTTGTTGATGAGCTCGTTGACCAAGTCTGCACCCGCATCTCCATCTGCACGGCCTTTCTTGTCTCGATGAGCGTAGATGATGAAGAAGCTCGGCATCTCATCGGCCCCGAGTGCGCCCGAGATCATGAGGGCGCGCAAGATTCTCTCGAACAGATTTTTAATTACTATTGTGTACAGCTAAGTCAGCTCTCCTCGAGATTTTGAGAAGGCAGCTCACGTTCTTTGACATGGCCATCTTCAGTGGCTGGGTTCGCGCCATCATGGGAGGCTTGCTCCATTGTTTGCAATTCCACCTTTTGCTATCTCATACCTAATGCGTAAGGTTGGCAAACGCGACTTTTAACGTAATCTCACCAACGCCGTGGCGCCTCAAAATCACTTAATCGGATATCGACGGCCTTTTTAAGAATGAAATACGTGCTCTGATCTGATTAGTGGGACATGAAAACCAGCCGCTAGCCACCAACAGGCTAATATTAATTAGAGCGGCGTTAGCCGCTTCTTAAAACAGAGTATGTCATGCTGCGATATTTTATATATTTGCGCGAGAGCATACCAGATCATTGCGCTTGAGCCTCGCATCGTAGAATGACAACAACTTGCGGATGGGCTGCCCTGCTCCTTCCCATCCATCATGTCTGAGGAGACCAAATCCACATCCGAAGAGCTCTCAGGCCAGTGGCGGAACCCGGTCGACATTCTCAGTCTTCTGCTGCTAGTTGGCGGAGATATCGTACAGAAGGCTCTGGCACAGCAGACAGGATATCGCGTCCGGCCCTTCGGCCGTAACGGCTCACGCATCGCTATTGCGCCAGTGGCCTTCTCCTTCGGCTGGGTCGCGTTCGGCTTCACCAGTCTAATGTCGGCGGTCGGCAAGCAGCAGCTCATGCCCACGGTGGAGCAGCCGGCACTCGTCGTGAATTGCGCCAACTCGTTTTCGCGGGACAATCAGTCGTGGCTGCTGGAGCGGTTGCTACGGGACTATGAAGTACGGCACGAGCGGGACAAGGCCAACGCCTCGATGCTTATCGATATCTTTGAGCTCGCGCCGCTCGAAAAGGATGAGAAGCCGGACCCAGCGCCTGACCGCATCTGGTGGGGGGGCTGGCTTACGATTGCCGTGCAGCTGGGCATTGCTGTGGCTCCGTGGGTGGTTTATGGCAACTGGGGTGTCATGGTGGTCCTACTGTCCGGAACTCTGCTGGCACTCATCACGAGTGCAATGCCGCAATGGAGGCAGGAGAAGTGGGCTGGTGCCAGGCTCGACCGGCACAGCGTCCACGCCCTGACCCGGGGGAATGGCCATAGATACGTCATGGTCTTCATCGGAAGCCCCAACTCGTATAACCTCGAGGCGATGGCCACGGCGGAGGCCCAGTGCCGTCCGGAAACGCCAATCATCACATTCATGCTGGCCACGCTGTGGGCAGGTCTCTTGATATGCACGTCGGGCCTGGGAGAAAACTCATGGTTTATGGTTGGCATAGGAGGTCTTGGGATGTTGCAGAATGTGTATGCCGCCGGGGCGTCGAGGTCGCCGGAGTGGAGTGCGCTTAAATCCAAGCCATTTCGGCGCAGGCCGACAATTATTGCCAGGCGAATAGATGAGAAGAATGACAATGACCATGACCATGACGCCGATGTGAATCTGCAAAAGGCGGCGGCGGATGTGGCGGCGCTAGGCGACTGGCTAGACAACGGCCATAGCGCAGATCAGATGCCGCGATGGCTAGACTCCATGAAGGCGGAGGACGGCACTCCGGTGTGGCTCCAACCTGTCATCGAAACGGAGATCGCACGGGCGCAAGGGGCGCTGAAGGAGCTTGAAAAGTGGGTTCCCACTGCCGGACTGACGCTGCTCAAGATCTTTTTCCCCGGAAATCTCGACTACGATGACACTACTGTCCGGGACAATGTCAACAAGAAGTTCTGGAGGCAGGCGTGGCATACAAAGACAACGAGGAGGAGGGCAGAACACGCGAGGAGAGAGGCAGAAGCCGCCTTTGTGCCAAAGGGGGCTTGAGATTTCACTCTAGCTCGTCAAGAGTATCGCGAGTTGAGAAGAAAAATATCGGTTTATTTATTGATATATTAAATTAATACTTATATAAACAAGTAAAGGAATAAAATATTACGAACTAAAATTGAATTTTATAATATAATAGAAATATATATATATTAAATTTTAATATATATTTTTTATATTTATTTTTATTTCTAAGAATATAATTTTTATAAATTATATTTTGTATTTAATAAAAAACAAATTATTAATATATTAATTATTTTAATT
>FJOG01000034.1:19370-30503 GCA_900073065.1 Phialocephala subalpina | reverse complement strand
TTAATTAATTTATTTATTAAATTAATTAAAATAAATAATCTTTTTCTTTTAAAATAAAAAATATATATTTAATTTTAAAAAGTTTATAATTTTATTAGAAAAAATATTTAAATATAAATATTAAATAAATTAAAAATTATTAATATTTTCTTAAAATATTTTCATTCGAAATAATTATTTAATATATATATATATATAATTATATTATTATTATTAATAAATTATTAATTATTAATATAATAAAATATTCAAATAAATAATTTATATAAAATTACTTTAATAAATATTATATTTAAAAATAATATTAAAAACTTTTTAAAATTATATATTAAATAATATATTTATTATTTAAAATAATTTAATTATTTTCTTTTTTTAATAATATATTAATAAAATCATAAAATAATTTTTATTTTTTTTAATATTTATATTTAGAATTTTAAAATTTAATCGAATAATTTCAAATATTAAATAATAATAAAAATATTTTAATATTAAATTTGAATTATATTAATTTTTGTTTCTATTTTTTAAATTTTATAGAATTTGGTAATTAATTTATCAAGTATAAGCAATAATAGAAAGTTCGATAGATAATTAAGTTCTTTCTATTTCTTCAATGGCCTTCCGAAGGAAATCCGCTTTACAATATGGGAATTCCTTATTCTTGGGCCCCCGAGTCATCGAAATAATTCATCGAGAATTGAAAATCACCTTCGGGGATATTAAGCAGCAAGTGCAGGAGTTGAGAGCAAATCGAGAATATGTTTCGAACGAATTGAGGGAGAGGGGGATAACTGGCAAATAGATTCTCAAACGCTTCCCAAAAGCTAAGCATTGGATCGATATATTTTATAAGGAGCCAAACCAAGAGTATATATAGCGCAGGTTAGGCGATAACTCCTATTTTTAGAGTGAACCTTAGATCGATATATAGATCGTAAAATATTAATATGAAATTAATCTAAAGTTAATTCTTTAGTAAATATTTAATTAATATTTATTCCTTTTTATAATTTCTATATTATATAAATTTAATAATTATATAAAAACTTTTTACTTATTTAATTATTTATTTCGAATATTATTATAAAAATAAAGAATTATTATTTAAATTTTTATTAATATTTAAATAAAAAGAATATATATATTTAAAATATAATAATATTCGAAAAAAAATTATATATTTAAATTTGAATTATATATATTCTTAATAAAAATATATTAATATATAATAAATAATTTATTTTAATTTATATAATTAAATGAATTTATTTAATAATATTAAATATTTTATTTTATATAATTATTAATTAAATAATTTTAAAATTCAAATTTAATTTTTTAATTATAAATTTTTTATATTTATATAATAAAATTAATAATATAATTAATATATCGAATTTATTATTCATTTTTCATGTAATGTGTGCGCTAGTACGTGGTTGAGATATCACGTGATGCGGTTTATTAAAGGATGCATAAGGTTGAATAAATAATATTTTATTTACTTGGAATATTGAAATCTTTTGGCTTAGTTAACTAGTGCGATCCTTATTCCCTACCCACGTTACATTTCATTATATACTAAAATATTATTAATTATAATAATTTTAAAAAATGAAATAAAAAAATTTATATAAAATTATATTTTTTGAAATTTTTAAAGAAATTTTTTTAATTTAAAATAATTTAAATATAAAAAACATATAAATATATAATATTTTTAATATAAAACTCGAAATTTTATTTATTTAATTATATAATAATGAAATAAATTTTAATTTTAATAAAAATTAATATATTGAAATAAAATTTCAAATTTTTTTAAATTAAATATTTAAATTATTCTTATATATTTTAAAAATTTACGAATATACTTTTGAATAAATTTTATTTATTTGTTTTTTTAATAAAATTAAAAAGTAAAATTCTTTATTATAATTAAAAAAATAAAAATAAATTATTTCTTATAAAAAGATTTTAATAAAACTTTAAATTAACAAATTATTATATAAAGAACAAAATATATAAAATAAAAAATATTTAAAACTAATAAATACTAATGAAATATTTGCTTTAAAAATCAACTTTTATTAATTTTAAGCGATTTAATCTTAAATTGATTCTCGGATCGATTCCACAGAAGTTGCTGCTTAGCCTGGTACAGCGTATTAAAAACATGAAAAGGAAGGCTATGAACCCGTTTTGTAAACCCCCAACACCGATTTTGTTCGTGTGCCGAGAATCTTACGAGGTTGCTTCAAAATTCTACGAACGCGCCTTTGACTCTTCTGAATCACCAACCGCTTTTGTCGAGACATACTTCGACTTCGTCGAGATATTCTGTACATCCGTTGGGATAATCACTCAACGTTAGAGAAGGAATTCGACATGGTGCATATGTTTGCTCCCCGCAATATCGACGATGACGCCAGACCACGAATCGAAAATCTTGCCATCCCATGGATACGGATGGAATCGAGAATTCCTTTCTCGATAACCTAGAGGAATTCATTGCACAGGTCCTAATGGAATTCGGCGGTGTCAAGAACCTCTATCTTATCGCTCATCACTACGGCGCCCACTCTCGAAATCGCCATGATCACACAAATCTCACGCTCTACGAGCCTGTTGATGCAAAATATCTTGAAAGGCACTACGGTAATTGTTTTCCGCCGAAGGATGAGGACGAGGACGAAGACGAATATGGAAATTACTATAAAAGCCCCATGTCCCCTTCATTAAGAAGTTGAAGTTTGATTGGCTAAAAGTCTCCATAGGAGAACTTGAAAGGCTACGGAATGAACACACCGAAGAGACGCGTGATTCATGGTAGATGCCTACCATTCACTACAAGATTATGGTCCCACGAGACTTTCAGTCGCTTCTGGACTTCATGGAGGACGCACATGCGAAAGCCATCGAACGCTATCGACCGGACTCGACGCTTCCTTCCAGTAATATCAGATCGTGCGCACAAAAGTCACCCAATAAGCGAAAATATCAGCACATTTCGTCGACTACCAACCCCAAACGAACGAGGCAACGAATATGGCAGCTCAAATGGCTGGCGCAGCTATGAAGCCGACCATGGTACACAATATCGAATATGGCAACGACAATTCATGTTGCGATCTCCGCTGTGATGACGAGTGCTGCTGTTGTTGTGATGACTGCGGCTGCGACCCAGGCTGTTTGTTTTGCAGTTGATGGGGTATTATGAATGGACGAGGTGTTGTTCACAGGACGATGGTTAACCCGTTTGGTGCCAGGTGGGGATAGATCTGGAATACGTGGGACATTGATTATGTTGTAACTGTATTTGGGATGGGAGGTAGACATCAGGTGCTGGCACCATTGCGAGAGTTATTAGCTACAAAGCTATGCTTTTACTGTTCCCTACTGATCGTGCTCTACAATGTGTGAAGACAACGCAAGCAGGGCTTGAAATCGTCATTTGAGAAAAGCAAATCTGCCTTCTTTCTAAGGCTGGTAAGAAGGACCGGATTGGAGACTCAATATAGGTTTGTAGCTTGTAAATATAAGCGAATGAATCATCGGCAACGAGAATGAGTGATCGATCAAGTGATGCGAATCATACAGGGTGTCATAACTTCCCCGCGTTCTGCAAGTCTCGTTGACCAAGACAGAAACCTCCAAGCCAACGATCACATCTTCAACTACCTCCAAATCAAGAAGCGAACTCAACAATTCATATTCCTCGCCAAACACCAAGCCATCCGTAACTGAAAAGAAGTTACTTGTCGAGGCAAGATGTCAAACTTCGTCCAAATCAACCATATACCTCCAACCAGCAGATGATGAACATGGCAGCAACACTTATGAGAATGGCATGAACCCTCTGAATGGAATTGATGGTGCAGATTACTCATGTTTCAGCATGTGCTGTGGTGATCAGTGTTGCAAAGGAGATTGCTGCTGCTGTGGAAATTGCGACGGGTGTTGTGATTGTGGCAGCGGCGATGGTGGTGGTGGTGGTGGTGGTGGTGGTGGTTGAATGCGGCGTAGTGGACAAGTTCGTGTTGCAGATCGAAGGGGTTTTGGCTTGCGTGGAGTAATAATGGATGGAGAGGTTTGCATTCGGTGTTCTGTTTGGCGCGAGTTGTTCTCTTAAGTCTGAATGGTCGTGATAAACGTATTTGGCGGCGTGCTCGATTTGGGGAAATTATTCAGGTGGGACTTCGGAAGGTTGAAGTATCCCAATCTGCCAGCCTTTGTCGTTCGCTCTTGTTTGTCACCCATGATACCGGTTCCGCAGGCGAGCGGGAGGAGCAGCAAGACCTTGCCAGCTCATCCAAAAGGAAAGGCTCCTCTCCCCCAATCAACATTATTCAACCACTCAAAGTCATCAATCCCCATTCCGTCCCACATACTCGGATCAAGTTCCGCAACTCTATCGACCGCCGGCACTTCCTCCACAGGCGGGGGTTCAAAAGCTTGCTCGAGCACACGCTTGATAACTTGTGCCATATGTCGGCACAGCTTGTAGTTTCCTGCTTCAGGCTTGATCCATTCGAGGAACCCAATCATATAAGAGAGGTTCTGGACGACCTCCGCGGAAGGAAAATTGAGGTCTGAAGCGGTTTTGGGATGTCGGATTTGCTTGAGTAGTTCAGCACAGAGAATTCCGGTTGAAGGCATTCCGAAGCACATTATCTGCTGAGGGTCAGGATCTATTCCCCACAATCCTAGGGCAAGAGTGGCAGAGGAGGAGGAAAAGACTCACGGTATAATCGAAATCATAGTATTTCGTGAAACTCCGATCCCTCTGCAGCCATAGAAAGACAGTCAAGTCAACCATCTCTCTCGAGACATCAATCAGTTTCTGTTTACTCTCGTGTCCACGCTCAACACTTAAGCGCTCGAGGAGGAAGTGGATTCGAAGATAGTCCATTCGTCCGAACAAGAGTCGCCACAAGAGGAAGTTCGATTCAGATGCTAGGAGGCGCTCTTTGGTTGCGCTTATCAGGTAAGGTATGGCTTGGAATGTTTCAATTGTGCGAGACTTCAGTGAGCTGGATATACGTTAGAAGAGTGGGAGACTGTGGGGATAGGGAGGCGTACTTGACTCTTTCCATAGAGAACTGAGATGGTGCTCCCAGGAAAAGTTCCATAACTTCATCCTGGATCATCGCTGATAGGACAACCATTCTGCAGATGGTTGCATCGTAAACCTTCCCCTTTGTATTCCATCCATTCTCGTCTAAAGCGTCGATTTCCCGCTGCAGGGCCTCGCCCCCTTCCATCAGGACATCATCGTGGAGATCGAGGGGTAAAGGACAAGTATAGTACCGGTGACTTAAAGCCGGCGGCCTACCTATGAACATGGCTATCTCTTTGTCGTTCCTGAATACACAAGCGCTCATACGCTTTGTCATCTCCGATCGTACCGTGACGGTTGGCGTGCCTTGGTAGCAATGCAAGCCAATGGCTGATGCTACGGCTACCAGGTCATGGTGTAATCTCCAAACAGCAAGACCTTTATAACGTCAGAAACTCTCCAATTTAAGGTATAATTTGAACTTACTGGAATCCCCCTGTAGTACAGTCTCAAAAAGCAAGTTCTTATACAGAAGGTTGCAAAACATTGGAGACATAGAATCGCGAGCTAGTTCCGAACAGCGCTCAACTGCGGTCCTCATCCCCTTCATATAGTTCTTACGATCATTAGTGGACGTGTTCTTATCGATCATCTGAGCGTATTCAGAGTCTGGAAGACCCAGCATCCCACATGCAAACATGATAAATAGGAGGCCAACGAAGTCCCATCTGATGTTCTTCCCGGACATCGATTCCAACCACTCAGCTGGATCATCTGGCTCTTCTACGGGCGTCTGGGTTGCAGAAAGGATGTGTCTCGAGACTTTCTCTAGTTCTGAGTCGAGGTATGGCTTCTTAAGAGACGGGCCGAAAGTTGTGAAGATGGAAGCCATTATGTGCTTCACGGCAGATCGAGGAAGGTTCAGGAGGCTGACACTGTTCGCGATGAAGTTGTCCAAGAGGATATGGCAGGTCTTTTCATCTGGAAGCTGTCGTAGGATGAGAACACCGCTGGCAACTTTGTCACACTCAAGTGTAGGCGCGCATTCTTCCATGGTCTCGTCTGGAGAATGAAGCCCAGCGTGGTGTAATGTTGCCGAATAGCTGGTCAAGCCAAGATACCCAGGTTTCTCTGTTGTTCTCGGACTGTTTGTCGACGGCGTAGGTGTCGGAGAGCAGTTTGCAAAGGCAGGACTGACGGATTGCGGCGATGACTCGGTTTTCTGGACAGGCGATTCTCGTCTCTCCTTTGTCATCGGTGCCTCGAGGAAGACGCATGAAGATGGGTTCTTTCTCTTCTTGCAGCGGGCGCAAACTGTTTCCGAGGGTGTGATATCGCAACGGACCTTAGCTTTCCGACAACTCTCGCATGCTGGGTTGAGACCATTTCGGCGTTTGCTGACAGTCCCCGCGCGTCGGTCAATCAAAGATGGAGAAGTTTGTAACATTGCCGCAGTGACCAAGAGCTGATCCGACCGTGAATTTTGGGATTGTGGAACAGGAGATCAAGGACACAGCAGACGAGGCCGTGGGGGCATGAGTTCGGTGTCTCGGGGTGGGCTCAAAAAGCAAAGAAACAATTTGACGAATGGAGTAATTATAACGAAAGAAAGGCGATATTTTACATGTCGCATGCAAATATGAGACATCCAGTGAGCAAACGAAGTCAGAGCAGAAAGGTTTGGGGAAAGCATTGAGGCATGAGAAGAAACCTTGAGAGATAACGATGATGATTGTTCCGTCGGGGTTCGGGGTAAAATTTCGGGGTGGGCCCGTCACATGTGCCACTAATCTGCATTCGTGCCTTCCTTTTCGGGGTTCTTCACTCCGCACGTAAACCCGAGACCACTATCGGGTTCTTCACACACTTGAGCGAGGTTTTCTGTCCAAGAATAAATCGCGACTGTTCATATGTTCTGGCCCTCATGATCAACCTGCGTGGACATCATCCTCATGCCCCTCCTCGGCTTTCTTCGTCCACAATTTCTTCGTCTGATAGAATCCCACACCAAGAATCCACAGCACAACTAAGACGGCGGTCTGGACGGGTGCAAACACAGCACCCCTCACGACCACAAACCCGCTCACAATAGCGAAGGTTGCCGGAATGAGCAAGAGAGGCTTATACGGTCTCTCCAAATCTGGTTCTCGAAATCTCAAAACGATGGCTCCGACGACAGTGAGGAAGAAGAATGAATATTCGCCCAAGCCGTTGAATGTGAGCAGAGCACGGAAGTTTCCAAACAGGATGTAGAGAGTTGAGAGGATACTGGATAGGAGGAGGGCGTTGAGGGGCGCGTCAGATGATGAATCTGGGGATGGTTTGATGCCAACCTTTCCGACGACGGCGAAGAGGTGGGGTAGCCAGTTTGCGTTCGCTGCGGCAACAGTCATACGACCAGCGACGAAGGAGTTTCCGAGTAGGGACCCTGCAACGACGAGACAGACTAGAATCGCAGCGACGATACCGAAGGCTGGGCCTAGGAGTCGAGTGATGGCAGTCTTTTGAATTGTCAGTCTGGGAGCCAATGACAATGAGGAACTCCGGACTTACCACAGCGACGCTGTCGGTTGTTGAAATAACGTCCCATGGAAGGAGGACATAGTAAGCGGCGTTTGCCGCAATGAAGCAGACAATAATTGTTGGAATCGCGGTGTTGATGGCAAGTGGGAGCTGGCGAGCAGGTGACTTGAGTTCAGCTGTGATGTAGATCGCCTGATAAACATCAGCGACCCTTCATTCGGTAGATGTAAGATCTTGGACTCACCTTGTCCCATCCTGAATATGCCCATAAGGCTCCATAGAGTGCTGCAGAGAAGTGCCCGAGAATCTCCCATTGACTCAATTCACTCCAATCAATCGTACTTCCATCAGGCTCAGGAGTATCTCTGTACCCAAACCAAGGCTTCATCAACCAATCTCTTCCTCCAACATCCCGCTTCGAATTGGCCAGCCCAATGATAACAACCACCAGTCCAGCCAGGAACACCCCGAAGATGCTGAGAAACTTGGTTCCAACAAAGAAGTTGTTCAATCGAGTGCTTGCCTTCGTGCTAATCCCATTTGCTGCATTGATGACAAGGAGAATGAGCACGGAGAGCAACTTATGCAAGATGCTTCCAGCTTGATCAGTGACACCCGACGCAGAGAAGATAGTTTCGATGAAGACGATGCTCAGGATTGCGAGCGTTGCAGGCATCACCGCCACGATCCAGGTCCAGGCGGCCAAGAAGCCAAAAACATCACCAAAGATGCGTTTGAGAAATGGCTGAACACCACCTGTACACAGAAATCAGATTTTTTCTCATCTGAAATGAATGGAATTCTAAAGCAACGTACCTTCTCCAGGAATCGCAGTCCCAAGCTCAGCCAAAGTAGCAGCTCCAGTCCAAGCAAGCACCCCTCCAACCAACCACGTGATTAATGCCGCACCTGGAGATGGGACATTCGCATCGATAGATCCAGGAGACGTAAAGACACCGCTCCCAATAACGATGCTTATGACAATGGCGAATGCGTTGATGGCTCCAAGATTGCGCTTGAATGTTCCTTCCGGGGGAGTTGTGGTCAAGAAGGTCGCTGATGTGCCGTATTCTTGCTCATCGGAGGTCGAGAGAAGTGGCCTGTTGGCTCCATCGCTCAATTGATCGTTCTCGGCCATTGTTGGAGTGTGTTGTTGGCATCGTTAGAAAGATGGGAGTGAGGAAGGAAGGGAGAGGGAAGTCGAGGTTTCGAAAAATGGTGTGATTCACATGATGGGCATCTCAGTCTTGATGGCTGCACACCCCTCTGAGGTTCTTCTCACACCTGCAAGCATCTTCATCAATGTCCCCCTTCTTCTTCTCTCCCAAACATCGCAATCGTCGTCTTGAAGATAGGTCAAGGAACCCAGAGGAAATCATAAGAGTTGTTATGTCTTGGGAACTTTATTCAATAAGCTTTTACGTCGATGCGCCCAAGCGGGACCTTGCATGGCTCGTCTTCAGATCCCTTTCCCTCACTCTCGACATTATGATCTTTATCAGATTCGTTCTGTCGAGCTGGCCTGTCGCAAAGCGTAACCCAACTCATTTCGTCAAATGGATTGCACATCAGGGGCGGAGACCTTTCAAGTTGGAGTGGTTTGATTTTCCATATTTCAGGGGTTGAAGGCCTGGAAGTTTAGTGGCCAAGGTGCTAAAACTTGACCACAGCGCTCTCATTCAAGCCTACAGGAAACTCCAACGAACGGTACCGAGGTGGTCCCTTCAACATGTTCCTGCAGGTGTACTCCAATTTCATTCCCTATTGCTGTCATGCGTATGTTTTTTCTATTCTGTTCTGTTCTGTGAGAGACGGATCTTTCATCTTCCCTCCGAATCCAAGTTGAACAAAATGTCACTGAAACCTGGTTGTGGTATGGTGCTTGACGCTAGCTACCCCCTTGGCATCGAAGAACACCAAACAGAGGTGAGAGGCTCAGATGACGCGAAACCACACCATATTGCGCCAGAAGGGAGTGAGTGAGTGTGCGTGTGCATAAGAACAACTGAAAAGCCCAGGAGCGATGTTAAATTATTTACGATGATAGAGGGCAGAATTCATCTTGTTAGACATGCCGAGTCGGTGCACAACGTCGACAAAGACTTCAGTCGCCGCGATCCAGAGTTGACACCCTTAGGCTGTCAGCAAGCGGAAACCCTCGGTCGGACCTTCCCGTACTCCGACAAACTTGGCCTGGTAATCACGTCCCCACTTCGCCGAACAATACAAACCACACTTCTGGCCTTTACGAATGTGCTCGACAAAAGCTACTATGACGAAGGCTCAGGAAAGGGCATCGACAGAGGCGCAGAGCTGTTGCTTGACCCCGATCTTCAAGAGCGCAGCTCCTTGCCTTGCGATACTGGGTCGGAGAGACGTGCTCTGGAAATAGTATTTCCTAGCTTGGACTTTTCTACCCTTCAGCCAGGATGGCTTTCGAAGGAGGGATTTTATTCTGCAGATGACAGTGCAGTAAGCCGCAGGGCAGGGAAAGTGCGAGGCCAATTGAGAGAGAGAATTGTTGCATTGAAGGACAGTGAAAGGAGAGACGTCGTCGTTGTTACGCATGGAGTATTTATGAAGTATTTGTCAGGTGATCCGGAGATTGATCTACCTAAGGCCGGATGGGAAAGTTACACGATTAAGGAAGACGAGGAAAGAGGTAGCGTGCTTGTTCCAGTTTAGGTGGAGATTTCCTAGCGACTTCCATTTTGGAATTTGCCCGCCTTTATCTGATTGTGACCTCGAGAGCAGGCGAAGGGGGTGTTCCTAGGTAATAAATACGATGATTTTATTTTCCGGTGGTAGTAGAAATTTGAATAGTTTTAGATATATTGATTGGCGATGTTTGGATGTAGAAGTGAGATGACTTGGTACTAGAATAACTTCAGTGGAGGAGTCGAGGCTATGAAGATATTCAACGAGAACAATGGTAATCCAATAGTAGATAGGGACTATATTCTATGGAGCCCATTTTGGGCCCCTTCTAATGGATGGAATGGTGGTTAGCGGTTAATTTTAGCCACATTCAAACCTAATCCAAATTGGCTTCGAATAGGTTATATAGGAGCAAATAACAAATCCAAATACGATAGGCCTTTTATCATCAAACCAATGACGCTCTATGGCTAATATATACTTGGTAAATTACGAAAATATAATTTTTGGCGTATTTTATAATATTTTAAAAATTAAAATATTATAATCTAAAAAATAATTTTAATTATCAAAATAATAAATTTTATATTTTCTAAAAAGAAATAAAACAAAATTATATAATATATTAATTTATAATATAATTAAAATATATATATTATAAACTTTGAAATTAAATTTTATAATTTATTTTATATAACTATTCTTATAAAATTTATAATTTAAAAATCAAAAAATATAAATTAAATATTCGAAAAATTAATTTCCAAATATTTATTAAAAATTTCTTTTTATATATATATTATATTATTATTTTATCAAAGTTTTATTTTATAAATCATTTAATATTCTTTTTAATAATATTAATTCTTTATTTTTTTTGTTTTTAT
>FJOG01000034.1:0-18921 GCA_900073065.1 Phialocephala subalpina | reverse complement strand
GTTCTTCTAATAATAATTATTATTAATATTTATTTTATATATTTCTTTTTAAATAATATTTTAATTTTATAAATTAAATAAAAAAATATTTCGAAAGAAAATCAATTATTTTTAATTTTTTAATTAAAAATATATTTAAGTATAAATTTATTATTATGAATATATTAAGTATTTTTATAAAGAATAATTTAAAATAATTTTATAATTTTATTAAAAATTAAAATATATTAATTAAAAAAATTTAATTTGAAAAATAATAATTAAGTAATAATATTTTAGTTTTTCGCTGGATTGGAAAATATTATATTATAATATTTACTTTTGATCGATTATATTTCTTTTTATAATATTAATAAAATAATACGAGTAAACTTGGCGGCGTTCTCGAGGACTTCAAATTAGATATATACTTTAGCTCTCGCAACCCCGTCTTGATCCTTGCCCGCATTTCGGTCTTTATGATTCCGGCCTTCAACTTTATATATAGTTGAATTTTGTAACTATTAAGGATTAGTCTCGAGCCGCACGCATAATCCGAATTGTCTAAATCGATTATTCTTACTTGTATACCTACGCGTGGGCTCCTGATGTATCTTATCTACTCAGCCTCATTACCTTCTAAGAGGATTTCCATGTTCCCCGATTGGCGCACCTTTGAGCATCCTGCATGGCATCTCCATCTCTTGGTTCTCAACGTACAATGCAGCGTGCGGTGCGAGGATGGAATTGTCTGCTTCGTAATAGGGACGCATCCAATTCCACATTTCACATTCCACAGTCCATTGTCCAGCTGGATCTCATTGCTCAAGTAGGCGACAGCTTTGGCAGTTCCACGTGCTCGATTCTGCGTTCTCGATTGGTGAGCCTTTGATGTAAAGGGGCCACGAGGAAAGTCTAGTCTCAGGATTCAAGTAGCTAATTACGACGACCCACGTCGAAGCCCTGTGTACCGAAGGCTGCTGAGAATTTGAAGCTCTGCGTGTTGGATGAGCCCGGCTGCATAAAGGTCGTTTCCATGACCAGTAAGCGACCTCCAACAAACGTGGACAAATAAAACCACGAACCTCTTCACCATCATAAATTTACTCCACTTCACTTTCCTTGCCTCAAACACTGACACCATAACCTCACTATTAAAGCCCGTCGCATTGAACTTGCAACCCATCTATAACCCACACAACTAGTACCTCACTCCAAACATCCAACTATGGCGCCCTTCGGAGACTTCATGAAAGGCGTCGTTACCTATCTCGCGGGGACAGCAACCCTCACAAAAGAGTTCGCGAATAACAACGTCGCGCCCATTATTGGCGATGCAGCTACCAGTATCAAAGAATTTAATCGCGAGAAATTCACTCCGGCTCTCAGTCATATCCTAGATGAAACTAATAAAGTCCTCGATGGGTTCGGACGACATTTGGGTCCCGCCCTCCTCCTGACAGGCGACGCATTGACCGAGTTCCAGGAGAAGCATCTTGGTCCTGCTATCAGTGTTTCTGTCGCCACACTCAACGACTTAGGCGAGAAGGAAATCATCCCAGGTCTCTATGTCACGAGCGCGACGTTGAAGGAGCTCCACGAGAAGCAGCTCAGCCCAGCCCTTGCCGCACTAGCTGAGTTCGGTCGTGAGAAGCTTGCTCCTGCGTTGGATGAAGCTGGCAAGTGGATCCAAGATCATCCTGGGGAGATGGTTGTGATCGCCAGCGCGGGTCTGATCGTTGTTTACCCTGGTCTTGTCACTACGCCTACTCTCTGGGTCCTTGGATTTGGTAGTGAAGGGGTTGGAGCTGGTAAGATTCTCCTTTTCACTTGAATACTTGTGTTATTTTTATTAACTTGGATGGCCTAGACACTGCTGCTGCTCTAGTGCATTCTTACATCGGTGACGTCGCGGCTGGAAGCGTTTTCGCGACCCTGCAAAGTGCTGGCGCAGCAGGATATGGCGTCGTTATCGTTGATGGAGTTGCCAGTGCTGGAGCTCTTACCGTCGGAGCCTTGAAGATCTTTGATGCTATCAAGGGTGATAAGCCCTTGAAGGGGAAGCTCTAAAGGATGAAGGGGGTTTGTGACTAAAGGGCGTCTGGAAGTGCAACATTCGAAGGAGCTTTGAGCGCATCGCTTTAAGCAATGCTTTGGCATGTGGATAGTGGGAACGCACCCGCGTCACATTCTCTTCAGCATGTCCAGTTACGGATGAGCAATGAAGTCTAGGCCGATGTGGTGGTACTGGAAAACTGGTCGCTAAGTGACCTAAAGATTCAAGGACAATATCGTCTCATTTTTCAACCACCATGGAGGTCCCTAGCACTTGAATTTTGATTAAAGTTTTGAAAAAGCTAACAATTCATTTAGGGTGATACAAGTCCAACGTCCCACTCTAAGGGGTACATTAAATTTACCCCGGACTAACTCCTCCCTCTTATTCCATTGCCCTCCTTCTACCCAGATGCACCAGCCGTCCCTTCACAGCTCTTCTCAACTCCCCTAAAGCCTCTATAAGCAGTACCTCATACCTCTGGAGAATAGCCTGCACGCCCCCCCTCCTGCAATCCCCTTTAGGACAGCACATAGCCAACATACCCTTATTTCTCCCCTCACTAGTATACAGCTCTAATTCTAACACACTAACTAAACTCAGCGTATCTAGCTGTAATATATCGCAATAACATCTGCCTTCTTGAGATACGCCAGCTTCTACTTCACTTGTTCCTTGATTCTTCCTACTTTATTGCTTTATGTCACTATTCCTATTGCCTCGCGATGAGCGATATTTCGACTCCAGTCAACGGCTGGGAGTTCTGTTTTCTCCCCTCCTCCCTCCTCGAATATCCTCCCAAAGCTGAAAGCTGTGCATCCTCCTACTCCTTTCTCATCTCCCTCTTTCTTTATAATATTGAGTCTTTTGGCGCAACACCCTTCCATACTCGTGCCAAGACTCTTTGCCTGTCGTTTATACCGTAATGGCTTGCACATGGCTTGCATATACATATCTTCAGGAACAGAACGTGATTTGAATTATGAGCTTCGGGACTGGCTTAGTCTTCGTGAAGTTGCGTTTAGAGAACATTGCGAAGCATCAAACAATTATATAAAGCAAATATAATACCCACATAATTTTTACATTTATTTTTATTTATATTCTAACTGAAATCAAGTCGTCGTCGAAATCAACTTGCCCTCATTTATACAAACACATATATCTAAATTTGCAGCACCACAACACACCCCTATAATGGCCATTCCAGGCTATTGCAACCACTTATTTAATCTCGTCAAGTCCGAATCAACAATGATACGGTGGGTTTGCTCTATATGCTATGGCGGCCCACACTAGTTCATCTATGAATGCAAATATTGCAAGTCAAAGACCTGCCGACTCTGCGCAAACAAAGCTTAAAGCACAACGACCCATCCTCCCTCATATCTCCAACTCCTCGCTATCAACCACAATAATATATATGACTATGCCAAAGTTGAGTTCCGATACGGACGTCGTCGATATACTATTCGAGAATAGTGCGACGACTACAAGGAGACCCATATACATTACACTCTATCGGTTACAGCGATTAAGTTCAGGTATTTACTCCTTGACGTGGAACTCTCGTAATAGTCCCGATTAACAAGACTGTAAGTTGGATGAGAGATAAGGAGACTGTCGTGTACTAGCGATCCAACCATGGAAAACGAAACAATCAAAGAATTAATGATTCCGGGAATGCCTCTTAAGAGCTTTCCCAGCTTTCTACGGTTAGCTATCGAGCTTCAAAATTTGATATAGGAGGTAACTTTCTCCCAATCCCGATTTTTTGATAACGGTATCCTCAGACTCTTGAATCCTCGGGACGGTTTTATGTACTCATATCTGACACCGTAGGCACTATACGTCTGCCGAGACTCACGAAATTTCGTGCAAAGCCGTCTCTATCACACCTTTCTCTTTCGGACATGGCCGCGAGGTTCAAGAAGAGCGATATATTTCAACTCGAAATGCGATACTTGTGTCTATCGGTTCACTGACCTATCTTAGAGATCAGACTTCGTTCCTAGGCCTTGTTCTTTTAGCCACGTCAAGATACTAGCAAATATCAGCCCCGATGCGCTTTCTAGTGCTCGAGGGTACGGGCTTCGAAGCATCAACTTCTTTGAGAGATTCTGTAATCTTAAACGTCTGCTCGTCAGGGACAGGCATCTCAACCTGGCCGGCTCTATGCTCAGGAATAGATGGGATGAGGATCGCTGGAGCAAGGAGGCAAAATCACGACAAGGAGTATAAAAAGCGGAGTGGAAATTGGTGGAAGACGTTTTTAAGGAGCGGGGTATTGAGATTGTGATTTTGCCAGGGATTTCGGAGGCGGAGGGCCACGAATTCCGACACCCCTTGGTGGTAGTCTCACCACCGCTGACTAAGTACATGCCTGGCTGCCTGAGGCCTGAGGCGGTAGGCGGTAGGCGGTAGCGTCACACCGATGCAGCACCCGCATGGCACTGCCACGCAGGTGCAAGTACTACTGGTATTTCTCCTTCTTCTACCGAGAAGATTCTCCCATCCCTCTTTGCGAAATCTGTTCCGGGATTATTTTGCCCAGGGAAGGCTGCGTATACAATTCTTCGATCCCCAGCAGATTTGATATTTGAGTTTCGAACAGCTACTTGCTCTCCAACTCCCAATCAATACCCCTTGCAACTCGGAAATTTGCCAAGCACAAGATCATCCTGGCGATAAGACAGTTCGAAATTCTCGACTACGAGCTTCATTCTTCTCGCTTTATTCCAGAAACGAGGATATGACTCAGGAGATGGCAGAAGTATTCCAATACCGGAAACTTGAACCGCCGGACGAAATTAGGCTCCTTCATCTTTTGCCTGGAACCGCGAACGGAAATATTCATGCCAACATCCTGCATTGTCCCCTTGCCGACTTGTCAAAGTGCGAGGCTCTGTCGTATGAATGGGGAGAACTCACTCGAGAGCACGGAATTCTCTGTAATGGCAAGACCTTGAAGGTGACTTCGAATCTTTTAGCAGCTTTGAAGCGGCTGAGACAACCCCACGTCGGAAGACTACTGTGGATTGATGCTATTTGTATCAACCAAGATGACGTGACTGAAAGGAGTCATCAAGTAGGTCTCATGGGAGAGGTTTATAAGAACGCTGGAAGGGTCGTCATCTGGATCGGAGAGGAAAACGCGTTGACGCGGGATGCCTTTGAGGTCATACCACGCCTAGCCGACTCATATGGAACCCTCCGTCTTATAAAGATTCCCGGAATTGGTGAATTCAAAACCGGAGATAAGATTGGTCAATACCGTGAGCTTGATGCTTGGCCTGCCGTTCTCGAAGTGTTGGCATCACGAACATACTTTTCAAGGCTATGGACTGTGCAAGAGATTGCCCTCTCATCCGAGGAAAGCACCATTGTGGTTTGCGGAGCCCAGTCTATTGAGTGGAAAGCATTCTACGCAGCAGCTAGATATATCTTGGAGCGCAATTATGGCCTCAGTGACACCCAGCTAAACACACTTGGGAGAATCGTTCGACAGAGCCGTCTTCAGACAAGATTCCACGATCCAGCATCTGACCGTCCGCTGAGCCTCTGGAGCTGTGTAATCGCAACGCTACGTTACGATGTCGGGATGCCACATGATCGACTATTCGCTCTTCTGGGCATGGTAGACGAGGAGACACGATCGGAATTATCGCATCTGAGCTACGACAACTCACTTGATCAAGTTTATGGAGCTGCGACGAAGGTCGTTGTAGAAAAAGAGCAACATCTTTTACATTTCAACACCATTGACACAGTATCAGCCGATCGAGGACCGTCATGGGCCTTGTGCATAGAATTCGGGCTCACATACTGGTTTCCTTGGAAAATCAAGGAGGGGGTCGATGTGCCAGAACTCAATGCACCGGTTATCTCAACCCAGCCAATAAGTATAAACGAGAATATACTTACCTGTCACGGTGTCTTCCTCGATACAATCGCTGGCGTCTCAAAGAATTTTTCGAACGAAAATTTCCAGGAAGAAATCCTACAAGCAATTGAATGGATCCAATCATCATCTTCAGTCGCCAGCCGCTATGGTAACTACAAGAAAGGCATTGAAGCAATCTGGCAGGCCTTGAAGCCTCTAGGCCCGCCTTAAACCTTTTTGATGAGATACAAAAAAAAGACGAGGAATACAATGCATTTCTGAGCTGTGTTTCCTCTTGGAAAGAAGAGAGGTCTAGGGATCATAAATTTGTAAAGTGGACCTCACAAATTACAAATTACATTTGTACTTCTCCTGTCTCAGGTGAAAATGCTCGCAAACAATTCTTGCACGATTTGGAGGAGATATACTTTCGGAAGAAGAACAAATTCGCCCCCAGCCAAGGACGGAATCTGTTCAGAAGCACCACCGGTTTCATTGGAGTCGGACCCAGAGGTGACAATGGGGCTGATATTATCGACTCTGCAGTCCAGAAGGGGGACAAGATAGCGATCATTGCAAGAACTAATTGCCCCATGATCTTGAGACCCCGTGACGACGGATGCTACTCCGTGGTCGGGGTAGCATATGTTTCAGGGTTGAGAGTTGGCGGAGATTGCCCGCTTACGGAGATTTTCGACGGTGTTCCGCCACTTGTTGAACTTCGCCTTCGTTAAGAGGGCGAGAACAGCTTTAAGTCAAAGATGGTGCCTTTACGGCCTTTTTCATTAGCGACGTGTCTTTGTGAATTCCATATATTTGAAGCGAACTTGAGAGAGATGGTAGATAGACACGGAGATATTGTAAATAAAACCTTCCAAGCCACAAAGCATCGAACTTCAGCCAGCAGTGCCATTTTACAGGACAACATATCAATAGAAGATGCAAGCCAGAAGCCGCTCTCAAAAGCAAAACGTTTAGTAATCATTCTTTAAATACCAGAGCGCGTCACGTAATTTCCAGTGCTTGCTGGATCGGCACGGACCTGAGAGGTACAAAGCTACATGGAGTATATCAAGAATAGTCAGGCTCTTCAGAGAGTAGAGAAAGAAACTATTGTAACGTTACAATACTTCTTTTGGAGTTATTTTATACTAGTATACGCTCTCGTTATTTTCTTAGCTATGTCATGGATTCGATTGACATGTAATCGAACGGTTCAGGGACTAGGGTGAAGGTGCCTTAGGCAGCCAGTTTCAGGTTATATAGATCTGGACCAGCTCTCTCTCTTTTTCTTCTTTACCTTAGATTCTAAGTGGTTCAGCAATATTAGTCCATTCTTCGCCCTATCGCCTAGTTTGTGATCTTGAGCTATTATAAACTATGTTGATTGTTGGGCAGATGAGGCATTGGTGCCTTAGGCTATCAATAAGGGTATTCCCTCATTCTTAGCCTTAGGCAACTATGCACGTGATCCTAGCTCTCATATATAGAGCCCTTGAATCCTTTATAAAAGGATAACTTTGATCAATATAATCATTCTACCCTTAAGCTACAGCTTCCAATTTCACCTGGTTTGATATTATGTAATATATATACATTATATGATATGTGTGATGTCGGTGGTACGCTCAAGTCCAACGATACGTCACACTAATGCAAGTGTCAGGTGATCGTTGCAGCTGCAAGAGTGTAATTCGTGAAAGAATTACACTCTTGGTAATAAGATTGGCAAATCGCGGGGTTGAAAAGCACTGCCTCGATGTTGGCTCTGGCGAGACATACCATCGACAACGCTCTCTTTTGAGCACATCTTCTTGAGCAGTCGTCACAACGAAGATGGGTACCCACCTTTATGATCTTGCATCCGGATTCCTGGCGAGTAAATGGTTTTGTAGCTCTATCTGCAGAAGCGCGGTGGTTTGGCTCATGCCTTGAAACATGTCTGGCGCTGCTGAGGGTATCGCGGGTTTGGCTTTGAGCGCTGTCAGTGTCGCAGCCTTGTTTACGACTTGCATTGAATGCTTCGATATCATAGTAGCGGGGAAGAATTTTAGTGAGGATTACGAGCAGCTTTGTACCTTGGTAAGTCTTCCAAATCTTGCCACTGAAAAAATGGTTGGCGGTCGAGGCGCTGGGCAGCGCCATATTCACCACCGGGCCTCTTTATGCGTGGGATGAGTGGCAGCGCATGGCTCCTAGGGATTGAAGCTCCTATGAAATAGATATGCTAACCATTTGGGTAACAGTTTTCTCTGCAACGCGCTCGATTCGGGCTTTGGGGCGAATCTGTGGGTGTGATACCAAATCCATGCGATGGGCGCCGTCTGCGATACGATGAAAGAATTGACCGACCGGATATCAGGCCAGGTGCAGAACGAGTTTTAAACAATATCACATCGCTGCTACAGGAAGCGGGTCGTGTGGACGAGAAATACGGCCTGAAAGAAGAAGTCTCGAACAGCTCCGGTCTTTCGACTTCTCGAGGAATTGACGTCTTCAAAGCACCCTTCGATCGATTCAAGAGCCGAATTCGCGTCCATCAGAAGAACACTTCTGCATGGAAGGTTACGCAGTGGGCAATTCACGACGCAAAAAAGTTTGAGGCGTTGATCAATCGCCTCGAAAAATTGGTAGATGGACTGGAGAGTATCACACGGTCTTTGGGGCTTTTGGAGGAACAGCATGCAAGACTCGAGCTGGAAATCAATAGTATCTCGGACACAGAAAGCCTTCGCCTGCTCCGCGATGCTTCTTCCAGCCATAATTCCACACGTCACGATGTCTCGGACGCAGCCAGTCGACGGTTGGTCGTTGTAGCAGAATCTATCACTGAGCAGAGAACACTGGCATCTAGATCAATCGCCCAAAGGACCGGGACGACTTTCATAACGGCGAACAGCAGAACACCCACCTCAATGAGAAGTTTCACACCTTTGATACCAGGGGCGTACCCCGTATCTGCTGATACCAGGTCTCGGGCTCACACTCAATGCAACTCTTCGCGCATCGCTTCTTCAGAAACCCGTCAAATTACCGACCACCCTCCAGAAGCTGATAGGCTAGAAAATAGAGAGTCTATGGAGATTGATTTACCTCAGAATCAACGTCTTTTGAGAAGTCTAGTCCAAAATGCCAAATCACGGAAGCCTTTGAGCTTCGCCGCGGGAGACGCAGATTACGGAAAGCGACTCGCCATAATCAAAGTTAAAGATGATGAGAACTGGCTAAGGCATTCTGGAAACCTTCTTACTCATGCTCATTCTGGTTCTTCCGCTGCGAAAAGAATGTTTTTCGATTTGCGCAACATAAGGACTGGCAAGATTCCATTCGTCAGTGCTGCACCTATGCAGGATAGCCTTGATAGGGTCCTAGCTGGCATTGAAGACCCTCCTGAGACTCCATATGAAGGTGGGGTATTCTGGATTACTGTCAAGCTCTCAGAGATTGATCCACTTGGGCCACCTTTGATGAGATTCCAGACAAAGATTTACCATCCGAATATCTCACCCAAGGGGCATATTTGTGCAGATTACAAGGAGAAGTGGAATTCAGTGCTCTCCGCGGGGTCGACCGACGGTCCAGTCCAGAATCCAGCGGATCTATGGTATCGAAGGAAGTCAGGTGAAACGTTGTGGTCACTGGGGGCGCTTCTCACAGCTCTCTGTGGATTACTGGCTACGCCTGATGTGGATGATCCGCTGGTACCGGAGATTGCCCAGAAATATCTAGAAGACTATGGTGGGTATTGCCAGAATGCGAAACTATACACTCAGCTTTACGCTACAGGTGAAACACCGGAGGAAAGAAGCCTCATTTTTCTCGAAGACGGTCCCAAGGAAGGCTTTGATCACGCCAAAACGATGTTGCCTATGTCCAAGAAAGAGCCCGATGTGGATGTGGTTAGCTTGCAGCGCTCTCTCCGCGAGATATACGATAACCCGTTCCCTAGATCAGATTCTGGCCAATCCCTCGGTTTCGAAGACGGCGATATCAACAGCTATCCCGACGTTCCAGAGGCACCTCTAATTATGGCGCGAAGACTATACACGCCTCATATGGCTGCGTAGGAACCGCCCTAGTACCCGGAGATTATACGGCGTATAAGGTTTTAAATAACTTCTTATTCCGGGTCTTAGCGTTTTTAGGAGTAATTAATATATTTATACCTTCGAATATTATTTAATAATCGGAATTATTATAATCTTTTAATTTTATTAATTTAATATTATTTAAAATACAAAATAATTATTATAAATTATTTGATTTAATAAATAAATAAATTCGATTAATAATAAACTTTAAAATTAAAAGAAATTATATATTAAATCGAAAAGAATTAAAAGAATATAAAGTAATTTTCTTTAAAAAAAATTTTATTAATAAAAAGATTTTATATAATTAAATAAATTTTTTTTTAAATAAAAACTTTATATTGAATTCAAATAAAATATTTAATAATTATTTAAATTATATTTAATTTAATTTTTATTATATTTAATTAATTAATAATATATTAATAATAAATTATTATATTTTGAATATTAATTTATATAATATTTATATTAAATTTAAAATAATTATATAAAAATAATATTTATAAATTATAAAAATAAAATCGAGAAATATATAAAATATATTAATTAAAATAAAAGTATTTTAATAATATAATTTTATTAAAATTTAAAATTATTTAAAAGAAAAAATTAAAAGATTTTTAATAATTAAATAAAATAATTAATTATTTTGTCACGTGTAGGATTGGGTATCCTACTGGCGCAGCCTCTGGCTGGCTTATAGCCACCACCTAAGGCTGCGTAGCCTCCATAACCTACGTAGAGCTCGCGTAAGCTTACGCGTAACGTAGGAGGTCTTACGGGGGCTATGCGATTATTATTCTTAAGCTGTTATTCTGTATATAAAAGCTTTCTAAATCTCTAGCAAAAGGACAAAGATTAGTTTAATACTAATTTGATTTATTATTGCCTCTTTTTATTTTACACCTCACATTCTAATCTCTCTACTTTAAAGGTTAAAAGTTCGACAATAGCGCGCACAAAGCTATGGCTGCCAATAACAGCAACGGAGAAGGAACTCTTACGGGCCCTCTTTCAGCAAATAGTAGCGTCCTTCGCTCTCAAACTTAGCAACTCTCTTAAAACTCTAAAGGAAACGGCGAATCTCTTACCTCTAAGACTCTAAGTAGCAACGCAAAGGCCGCTACTAGTAATCCTCAACAAATTACTAAAAGCCCTAGCCAAACCTTAGACTATGGACAGCAATTTAGCGCTACTCCAAGTATTGCTCTTAGCGTTAGAAATAGAGATACTCTAATTGAGTCTCTAAGTAAATCTTTCAAGTCTCCAGCTAGCTCCGATCGCGTCCAGGAAAGGCCTTAAGACCCTTCCGCCGACTAAGCAGACCAACGCTTTCTTGCGCGACAGCAGGAACAACAAGACCTCTTAAACCAAGTCCTTAATACGGTTCAGCGTTTATAGGCCCAAATTAACGCCAAAAACGACGCGTATCGCCAGCGCGGACTTAAACGGAGTAAATTAATCCCTTACAGAGAATATATCCGCGATAAATACGATCAAAGGCCGGGAAACTCCGCTAACGGACTTCGTGGCTTTTACGCGTTAAGCGCTCTTAATAACGAGAGAAGAAAAGCCTTTAGAAACCTCCCGATTAGAAACGCGTCTCAAAACCCAAGGCCGACTTTCGACCTTCCCCTTAAGACGCCCGTTTGACTTACTTTCGAAGCACTTATTTCGGACCAAATATTCGACCCTCTTTTAAGCTTCGACGTCGGACTTAAAATACAAAGGGAAAACTAAGCAAAGTTTATTACTCTCTCTCCGTTTTACGAAGGAAAAAATATTATAAAGCATCGAACTTTTTTCGACGCTATAAAAGACGTTTTTAAAGCTCAATTTTTCACGTATAACTCCCACCGATTAAAAGTAAATACTACGGCAACGCGCTTTAAAATAGACTCGAAAATAAAAAATAAATAATCTCTCCTATAATCCTCCGCTATTAACCCTTTTAGGGTCCGAATATTTTAAGCAAATTAAAAGTTTTAAGTATACAATCTTATCGCGTTATTTTAAGAACGCGAAACGAATACTTTCGCAAAGCTTTAGCGTTTCACTTAAAACAATAATAAAAACGAGATAATATCGGAAGTCTATAATCGTATACGCGAATATAAACGAGACTTATTAATGCACAAAGAAAGTAACTGCGTATAAATCCTTTCGAACGTTATTACGAACCCTTTTACGAAAGGACAATAATATAATAAGACTAATAGGATTCTTCCTTTTATAATGGACGTACTTTTACGGGACTTTTAAAAGGTTAAACTATAATCTAAAAACCTTTAAAAATAAAAAGAGTTATTTCGATTATAATACGAAAAGAAAGCGAAACGATAAAAATAATAACGAAAGTTACGACTCCTCTAAAAAGCTTAGATTTAATAGTAGGAAAGATAAGGGCAAACGGGAGTTACGTTCTTTTAATTAGAGTTTTAGCCTCGGTAAACTATTTAGCTTTAACTCAAGAAACGGTAATAATAACGACTCGAAAAAGACTTATTAGACTTATAGTAAGAAAGGATACTTCTCCGGAGATTCGCGCTACTCGAAGTACGCAGAATAAACTAAAGAAAACCCTAAAAAGGCTAAAGCTAAAAAAGATTTCCTTAAAATTAAAAAAAGCGAGAAATTAATTAAAGTAATATACAAAAAGGCTTTTAACGTAATAAAAGAGCTTTCTCGAACCCTTTTCGACTCGGGAAAAACGCAGTTAAATTTTGAGCGTAAACCGATTTAATAAGACGCTTATACGCTTTTTTATTCGAGGGCTTTTTAAATAAAGAGATACAAGTACCGAATTAATTACGAAAAAGATGGGAGATATTGGCGCCGATAATTGCTTTATCGATAATTATATAGCGAAAAGGAATAATTTTGTTTTTAACGCTAAGTGCGACGTATTTTTTGCGATTTTTAACGGATACGTTTTCTAGGTTTCTAATTACTACGATTTAAACTTCACTATTATTAATAACTATAGGCAAACTCGTGACTTTAAGTAGCGCTTTTACGGTTGCGATAAATCGAGTTATAAGATAATATTAAAAAAAGATTAATTTATTAAGAAGAGTATTAGTATTTACGACTAATTAACGGGGAGATAAGTCTACGCGGCAACTTAAGATAATATTAAAGTTTTAAGCCCCTTCGAGTTTACGGAGCTTTTTAAAACCGAACCAAATACCGAAGTCTATATAGTCTTCTTTAGGAGAGGAAAATGCGATTATTTAATCAATTATAAGAAGTGTAAATACTTAAGTTTAAAGGTAGAATTACTTACTTTTTAAAGGTTAAAAATATTAAGGGTTTTTATAACTATTTAAAAGTAAGAGATCACTTTACCGGAGTATTTCCGGGGCTATGAGGATATCTTCGACGAAAGGGCAGCCTTTATCCTTCCCGAATAAAGTAGATACGAGTATGCGATTGAGATAAAGGGTTAAGTGCTTTACGGGCCCCTATATAACCTCTTAGAATCTCAATTCGCGGCATTTCGCGATTATATCGCAACTTTTCTCGAGAAGGGGTGGATATGCCCTTCTATTAGTTTTACGGGAGTTTTTATACTCTTTGTACCCAAAAAGAACGGAGGCTTAAAGCTTTGTATGGATTATAGAAGTCTTAATAAAGTGATAATTAAAAACTAATACTTTTTACCTCTAATTAACGAGACTTTAGACCGCCTTATAAGTGCTTAAATCTTTATTAAATTAGATTTAAAAAACGTTTATCACCGTATACGAATTTGGGGGGAAAACGTTTAGAAAATAGTTTTTCGGACTTATTACGATTACTTTAAATACTAAGTAGTACTATTCGGATTAACGAACGCGCTAGCAATTTTCTAAGCGTATATTAACGGAGCTCTTTCGGGTTTATTAGACTACTTTGTCGTAGTTTATTTAAATGATATTTTGATTTATTCTCGAGATTTTATTAAGTACGAGTTATATGTATTTCAAGTGATGGAAAAGCTCTGCAAATACAAGCTTTACGCTAAACTCAATAAATGTGAGTTTAGTAAAAAGTAAGTGGAATTTCTTAGGTTTATTATTAGTTGCGACGGAATATACTTAGACTCGGAAAAGGTCCGGATAATCGTCGAGTGGCTTAAATCAATTTTTTTTCGAGAAGTTCAAGTTTTCTTAAGGTTTACTAACTTTTACCGCCGTTTCGTGCACGGGTTTTTTGGCGTGGCTATAGGCTTCTTAAGGCTACTTAAAGGCATAGAGAAGGGCGTAAAGTCTAGAGAGTTTGTATTTATAACGGAAATTAAATAGAGTTTTAAAGATTTAAAGGAAGCCTTTATTAAAGCACTATTTTTAATTTATTTCGATTTAGCGAAGAAAATTCGTTTGGAAATTAACGCGTCGAAATTTGTTATCGTAAGGACTTTATTATAATAAAAGGGTTTAAAGAGTAATTCGAAGCGTTATTAGTACTTCGTAGCCTTCTTCTCTCGTAAGATTAGTAACGCGAAAAAAAACTACGTAATTTACAATAAAAAGCTATTAGCGATTATCGAGAGCTTTAAAGAGTGGCGATATTACTTTGAGAGTATTAAGTATACTATAAAAGTGATCACTAATCACAATAACTTTAAATACTAAGTAAATACCAAGTATTTAAAAAAGCGATAAGCAAAATAAGCTATATATTTTACTTTTTACGACTTTGAGATTATCTACTGGAAAAGCTCGTTAAATCTAGTAAATAAATCAAATCGCTGATTGGATTATAATAATAAGTTACTTAAAGAGGCCCTTAAAGACTCTTAATTTCTTATTTTCTAAAATAAGTTGAAAAGGAAGTTTGTAATTGTAATTTGCGATATTTTAATCGGATTAAAAGTATCTTTAATTATATGACGCTTATTCGCGACGTATAAGTCGAGTTTAGCTTTAATTGATGAGCAAAGAGATCTCGATTAAAAAGTTTAAACTAATAATTTAGAAGTAGGGACTAAAGACTTCCGAGACCCCGCCCTAAAAGCTATAAACGATTATCTATCTATAGACAAAGTTTCTAATGGGGAGTATAGTAATTAAAACCTCTAATTATTAATAGATTTAACTAGTTGCAAATAATTAATCCTAAGATCATAAATATGTGCGGTAACGCGTTCGAGTACCGCGTTAATACTTTTTATTAACCCCGTTATAGACCTCATTTTGCTGTCGCAGTAAAACGATAAGTATAGCAAATTAATACGGGCCGATAAAACGCGCAAAAGAAACTCTTAAAGGCAGGAAATTTGGCAAGCCGATAAACAAGGATTTCTGCGTTGGAATAATAGAGTTTTTATGCCTTATAACCCCGTACTTAAAGCCGAAGTCGTAAAGTTTCATTACGATAACCCCTTAGTAAGCTATTTTAGCGTAAATAAAACGCTAAAACTTATTCGAAGAGCTTACTACTAAAGAGAGCTTAAAGACGACGTTCGTGATTATATTCGTAAATACGACGTTTATTAGAGAGTTAAAGCTAAGCGTTACGCGCTTTACGGGCTTCTTAACACCTTACTACAACTTGTTGGGCTTTAATCGGAAATATCAATAGATTTTATTATAAGACTACCCCCTTGTAAAAATCTTAATAGTAACGACTTCGATAATATACTTGTCATCGTTTACTATTACTCAAAGATAGCTAAATATATCCCTTACTATAAAACCATTAATACTCCCGAGTTAATTACTTTATTATAAGATAAAGTTTTTAGTAACTTCGGGACTTTTAACGGTATTATTTCGGATTAAAATAGCGTTTTTACTTCAAAGTTTTAATCTACACTTTATTTTTATCTTTTTTACAAGCAACGGCTCTCTATAGCGTTTTATCCTCAGATTAATAAGCAGATTAAACGCTAAAACTAAGTGCTTAAACACTATTTACGCTACTATTACAACGTTAAAAAAGATAACTAAATAAGTAAACTCTCGTTCGCAGAGTTTACTTATAATAGTTCGAAGCATTAAACGCTTTAAATAACCCCCTTTAAAGTCGTTTACGGCTACAACCCACGTTTACCATAAAACTTTGAGGATAGACTTCAAAGGGAGGTACTAATTGCGCGATAACGAGTAAAAGCTTTAAAAAAGGAAAAAAAGACCTTTAAAAGCTTTAAGATCGCGCGCAAAAAAACAAAGAGAAGTATTACAATAAATATAAGCTCGATAAATATTTCGCAGTAAAGTTATAAGTTTTATTATTTACGAAAAACATCCGATTAAAACCAAGGAAATTTGCCTTTAAATTCATCGAGTTATTTCAAATCGAAAAGTGTATTAGTAAAGCCGTTTATAGGCTCAAATTACCCTCTTTATACTCATAACTCCACTTTGTTTTCTACGTTTCTCTCCTTAAGGAGTATATCGCTAGCGCCGGAAAATAGCCGGAAGACTTCCTTATAAGCGTCAACTCGGAGCTCGCTAATAACGATAATAAACAAGAATAAGAGGTAAAGACTATTTTAAATTATAAATAAAATAGTCGTAATTAAAACCGCAAATATTTAATTAAGTAAAAAAGTTAGCTAGAAAACTATAATACTTAGTTACTAACTTACTTCAACCTTAGAAACGCGAAGGAGTTATTAGATTCTTATAATAAAAATCATAGTCTCAAAAAAGCTCAATTACCTAAGTACCGCAAGGGCCCCGAACTACCCCCCTCGACAAAAGACCAAGTAGTAAAAAAGCTAAAACGAAAGCGCGGTAAACCTCGGAAATACGCGTAAACTGTTTGCTTTTATTTTTGTTTTATTTGTTTTTTAATTATATAAATCGATAAAAATCTATTAATTAAAATCTATTTCATTATATAGTGGTTTAATAGCCCCGAGTATCTCGCTGGAAAAAGTCTTATAACCGAAAAACGCCGCAGAATTTATACGCCAAAAAGTAAAATACTCTAGAAACGCCAAAACTTAGACTTCCTTCTCAAACTACCGTAGTACCTCCGCAGGGATACTATTATTATCCTCCTTCTCTTTATCGATAATAGAGTGCTAAAAAGAGTTAGTAATAACTACCGAAGTCAATTGGACATATACCGCAAGTCAAAAGGAGGCGTTAAAGCCTTTAATAACGGTAATTAATTCTCTTAAGATTTAAAGCTTTATAATCTTAGCGCTAAAAGCGCTAGGGATACTAAGCTCATAAGCGTCTATCCTCATTTGCGTAGTGATTTTCACACTAGTAATATAAAAGTTTCTAAAAGATTACTCGAAGTATTAATATAACTCTAAGGGTAGTAAACTAATCGGATTTACTTCGAAGGCGTACTACTCATTAAAGACCTCTTCCAAAAAAGACTCCTTATTTACTTTAATACGCCGAGAAAAGTTAATTAATTCGAACTTAACTTAAAACTCCTCTAAATCGAAGTTAAAGCAAAAGTTATAAGCTATATCTTCTAAAAAAGCCTTAGCGCAATCTTTTAACTCACGGAACAGCGTATAGAGTTTATATAGGATTTATACTAATTAGTCATATCAAAAGTACTTTAAAAGCCAAATATACCTTCTTACAAAAGCTTCCCTTATTATTACACTTTTCACAATTCTTCGAATTAAGCTTCGACTTATACTTATACTAGGGGTCTACTATCAAGTACTTAAAGTAACGGAGATAGCGCCCGACTTTAGGCTAGGCGGTATTAGTCTCCTTATAAAGACGTTTATTTGGGTTGATTCTTCCGGCACTTTTACGCTTTTTACCCGCAGTAAAAGCAAAAGGAGTAGACTAGACAAAAGTAATCGATATATCGAGCAAAAATTGGAAAATCTAAGGAAGCTTTTAAGGCTTAATTAAAGAAGCACGAAATGATCTAAAGAGACTAAGTATAAGGGGAGTATCGCTCGGTTATATAAAGGGGCTCGTAGCCTCGCTTCGCGACCTTAGGGAGTCATATTGTACCGGATTAGGAATAGATTACCCCGATTCTAATTAGTCAAATGGCGTAAAACGCCCGCGATTACGGCTCGAACACTAATTAGCCCTTTAATCACGACGCTCTATTGAGAAGACGCGATGCGAGAGTTATACTATAAGGGCCTAAAGTTTATTTAAGAGGTTATTTGTTTCTTTTAAAGTCCAAAGGGTCTCTACTAAAGCATGTAAAGGTCTTCGTACTACTCTACTTGTGAGGGGAGTAAACTACTACTTTATTTACCAATTAGCGGGGCAGTTATTACTATAGCTATTATAGAGATATAATAAGCTCTCGCTCCCGGTTTTAATTTACGAGAAGATCTTTTTATTTATATATTCTTACGATACGCTATCGGTAAACTATTGAGATTAACTTACCGATCTAATAGAAACAAACTAATCAAAGGGCACTCTTATCCCGTACTTGTGTAGCCTAAACCTCATAGAGGACGTAAGGGTAGCGGAAGCTTATAGTAACCGTTACGGAGAGTTAATGAGGCCTATAATAAAGATTTGATACTAAAGACAATATCGTAGGGAAGGGGAATCGTATCACGTGTAGGATTAGGTGTTCTATTGGCGCAGCCTCTGGTTGGCTTACAGCCACCACCTAAGGCTACGTAGCCTCTATAACCTACGTAGAGCTCGCGTAAGCTTACGCGTAGCGTAGGAGGTCTTACGGGGGCTATGCGATTGTTATTCTTAAGCTGTTATTCTGTATATAAAGGCTCTCTAAATCTCTGGTAAAAGGATAAAGATTAGTCTAATATTAATCTGATTTATTATTGCCTCTTTCTATTCTACACCTCACATATTCGAATAAATAATAAAATACAAAAAAATAATATTAATTAAAATATAAATATAATAAAAAAAGTAATTATTCGTATTAATTATAATTTTCTAAAAGAAATTAATAAATATTATAAAAATATTTTTTATTTTAAATATAAATTATTAAAATATTAT
>FJOG01000027.1:842692-870880 GCA_900073065.1 Phialocephala subalpina | reverse complement strand
AAAATCAAATAATTTATCGAAATTAAAACTTTAATTAAAAAAAATATAATTCTTTTTTATTATTATTTTTATTAAATTTTTTTTTCGTATTATAATCGAAATAATTCTTTTTTATTTTCTAAAAAAATTTGAATTATAATTTAAAATTTTAAAAGTTTTATAAAAATATATTTATTATAAAAAAGAATTTTATTAATTTCTTATAAAAAATTTATAATAATATTTAAAAGAATTTATACGCGATTATTTTCTTTATATATTAATAAATTTTATTTATACTTATGTATATAATAATAAATTTCTAATATTATTTCGTTTTTATTATTATTTTATATAAAATATTAAAATTTCATAAAAATAATATAATAAAATTATATATTTAAAACTTTTAATTTATTTAAAATATTCGAATTCTAAAAAAGCTAATAATAAAAATTATAAAAAGAATTATTTACTTTTTATTTTCGAGTTTATTTTAAAGTATATTATTATAATATTTATTTTTAATTAATAAAAATTAAATATAAAAATTAAATTTTAAAAAGATTTAATATTTCGCGATATTTTCTTTTCGTAAAATAAAAAGAAAATAATAAATTTTATTTAATTTTCTTTTTGTATTTTAAATTTAATATTAAAGTTTAAAAGAAAATCAAATATTTAATTCGAAATAAATACTTCGAAAGTAAATCGAACGAATATTTTAAAAAGAAAATCAAAAATCGATTTTAAGTTTTAAAATATTTTTTTAATTAAAAAGTTTTTAGAAATTAAAAAGTTTATTTTAAAGTTTATAATATTAATTCGAATAAATTTTTTTATATTTAGAATACCTTTTTTTTTTATTAAAAGCGTTTAATACGTAAAGATTACGAAGTTTATTAGTAAGGTTTTTTAGTTTTTAATTATATTTATTATGAATATACTTTTTACAAGGAATTAATTTATTTCGTTTAAATTCGCGCTAGCGATATATATCGTTTTTAGCGTTAATTTAAGCTTGTAAACGCTAAATTATATCGAGAATTTAATTTAGAAGGTTTTATTATTTTTATTATCGCGCAAGAAAATATTAATTTATTTGGCCGGTAAAAAAATTTCAAAGTTTTTCTTAGACGTAATTAGAATTAATTAGAAACTTAAAAGATTTGCTTAAAAATTCAATTGGGGTATTTTTGTTTCTAATATTAAAAGTAATACTTAAAATAATATTAAATTATTATCCGTAATTTAAAATTTAATTAAAGTTTTTAGTAATTTGTTAAAAATTATTAGTAATAATTCTTATTTGCTATTTAATATTTTAAAGATAAGAAATTCGCTATTTCCCTTAGAGTTCTAAGAGAATTATTAAGTTTAAAAGCAAAGGATATTATTACTTGCTAAAAGAAAACCTATAAAAACTTTTTCTTTATTATTATTAGCAATTATAGTTTTATGCGCGCTATTATCGAACTTTTAACCTTTAGAATAAAAAGATTAGAATATAAAGTATAAAATAAAAAAAGGTAATAATAAATCAAATTAATATTAAACTAATCTTTATTTTTCTGCCAGAGATTCAAAGGGCCCCTATATACGGAATAATAATCTAAGAATAATAACCGTATAAATCGGGCCCCCCAAATATTAGCCACCCCTTATTATTAGCCACCTCGCTTAATTCATTACTATTTACTTCTAACTTTAATAACTTTTTTATTCCTTAATTATTATATGAGATAAAGTAAAGGTAATACTAATAAGGCTATTAGAATCTAACGGTATATTTAGGCGGTTCCTAACCTTTATTTATACTTTATAAATAGCCTCGATATCCGCGAACTTGGAATTTAAACTAATAATTACTTTTTATCGCTTTTTAGGCTTAAATTATAATACTTTAGCCTTAAGTTACTTAATTCGACGCTCGTATTATATAATAATAAAGTCCTTATTATTTAAGCCTTTAACTATTTTCCTAAAAAATACCCTAGTAATTACAAGGTTAATTATTTTAAATCCCGTGACTTATTTAGTTTATTCTCGAATATCTTAACCTTTTTAAGGAGTCTAAAAAGTAATTAAAGATATATTTTAATTCCATTTAAGTATTAAATCCTTTGCTAAAGTTTCTAGAGTTTTCTCGGCCGCTTTATTATTATTTTCAAGTAATAAACGGTTTATAAAAGGCTTTAATAATTTAATTAATTATAACCCTAAAACTAATTAACCCATTTTATAATTTGTAACTATTAAAGCATTTATTTAAGCTTACTTATAATAGTCCAAAAAGTTTCGCTTGCCAAGAGGGGTTAAATCGTTCAAGAGAGCCAAAGTACTAAGTTGCTTTTAATAAGTATACTTTAAAGGAGAAAATATAAATAAATCCAAAGGTTAAAGCATATATAAAGTATATAAAGGCAAGAATAATAAATAGATATTATTCGAATAATATGCTTATATGAACTCTAGTGTCTCATGATTTCTATAGCCGTCTAAAATAAGTAAATAGGGCTCCTTAGGGTCACGTGGTACCGTTTGAGGTATAAAGACTATTTGTAACCATTTAAGAGTAATAGTATCGGTAATTTACTTATTATTAGTTATAGTAAACTTCTAGCTTTAGTAAGGCTTTAATCCCATAGGAAACCACTATTATTAGACTAATTTACCCTTAAATATAACAAGTAGATATAAGGACTTCCCAATTACTAAGATATACTCGATAAATGAAGTCTAAGCTTTAAATCCTAACTATTTCTTTTGGATGAAACGGGTATAAGTACTCCCTACTACTAGTCTATTCTCTCCTTGGCCTTCTATAATCCCTGCTTTGTTTATATTCTAACGGTTCTCTGGTTTAATGGCCTTAATAATTAGAACTTCCAATTTTTGAAATTAAGCCTTAAGAATATTAGAAGTAATACTATTAACGCGTATAAAATCGATCTTAAATTGCTTCTTAGTCTTAAGAATAAGATTCCGGCGAAGAAAACTAGCTATTTAACGTTTTCCTAGTAGTAAAGCATCATATCGAGCAGCTAAAATCCGTTTAGCGAAGGCTCGAATCTATGCATATGTTAGATTTTGGCCTAAGGCTTCTTGAATTAGTACCCAGTCTGTAAGACGTTATTCCTGAACTAGGGCAAGCCTTTGCAAATGTGCATGAGATTCTAATCGAGGGACGCGGCCTAAAATCCTTTGCTAAAGAGTGCCTCGTGGTATACCCCAGTCGAGATTAGCTTTGCGCACGGACTTGCCATTAGCTATATCTCTAAGTGCATATTAGACGTCGTCTTCGGTATATAAAGAGTTTATGATCGCGTCTAGCTGTTTGCAAAGTTTAAAGAAATTTTATTAAAGAATAATTAAATTATTTAATTCTAAAGTGGGTAGGTAGGAAGTGGCGGTGTATTAAGCGAGGTGGCTAACAACAGGGGGTGGCCAACATCCTTATTGCTCCCCTTTCCCAGTCCGTGTACCCTGCTCTAACGAAGATGATCTGCGAGTGCCCCTTCATTTTTGAAATCGCCCTCCCTCTTCCTTTCCCTATTCAAATTTCTCTCACCTATTATCTCTTTTATGCTTCCCTAAAACAGAGCTCGTATTGTTCAGGAAGGGATAGCCCGTGGTACATGGGAACAAACAAAGTATCAGATATATAGTTAGCAGAATATATATTCCCGTATTAGCCATTAAATTCTTATTGCTCCCCTTTCCCAGTCCGTGTACCCTGCTCTAACGAAGATGATCTGCGAGTGCCCCTTCATTTTTGAAATCGCCCTCCCTCTTCCTTTCCCTATTCAAATTTCTCTCACCTATTATCTCTTTTATGCTTCCCTAAAACAGAGCTCGTATTGTTCAGGAAGGGATAGCCCGTGGTACATGGGAACAAACAAAGTATCAGATATATAGTTAGCAGAATATATATTCCCGTATTAGCCATTAAATTGATGTATAGCCCAGTGTAATAAAAGAAATTACTACTACTATGAATAATATCCCCTTTGATATAAATAAAAATATCGACTACTTTAGCACAGAAGCTAGTTTGCGGGCGAAGTGGGACCAGTTATAAACACTATAAGGACCGTTGTATACCTAGTTGTCTTCCGTCAGTTAACGATGCTTGATGATCCGATGCAGGAAACTGTTGTCCTTACGTTGCACCAGCTACAACCAACTCTAGCATTTTACCTCTCGTGAGCAAGGATAAGATCGTAATAAAGACACTTGTGGCGGCGATCATGATTGCCAATCTAGCGGTCAAACTACTAATAGCGTTGCAGATAACGACCGGAACTAGAAGAAGTAATATAATGAGCGGGGTTGAGATCGCACGGGCCAACAGGTTCGTCGAGTCCCGAGTATAGATGTGAACGTGATGGTCTCGAGATATGTTGGAACGACCTCGCTAGGTCTCATTAACACCTGCTGTTCAATAGTACAGTTGACCGTTCAGTAATGGCCTACTTTAATGAGGTGCATCAGCCTCTGTGATACAAATCGTTCCAGCCACGACACGAGACCGTCATTAGGCTGAGAGAGACATAGCAAACCCTCACGGCGGTCCAGGAACTCCATCTCCTCTCTAGAAATACAGGCATTACCCATGTGCCAATTTTGAAGGCTTGACACATCTCGGGGATGTGCGGCTCCGAACGCTAACATCCGAGAATTCCTTTCTAATAAGTCATCTACACGGATGATGTTGCTCAGTAAAGAGGTGTCTGATACGAAGGCCATTACTCACCATAGGTTCCTAAGGCATCCCGGATGTCGGAAATAACAGACTGCCTTTCTTCGTTCTTATCTCTGCGACTACTTCCTAGAAACAGCGGCGAGCCCTCATCTCGGTCAATATTGTCCAGCTTCTTTTCTAGCAATGCCACCCGATCCTGGCTCAGGAGCAAAAGACGAGTCCGAAGGTTGGAGAAGCGCCGGAAGACCTGGAAGGAGTCGTGCGATGCCATGAGGGCTGATAATCGAGGGTATCCTTTAGGGTAATCCTCGACTGGATCTGGTTACTAAGACATTCTAGGTTCCCAGCATTCTAGACGTTTGACATACTCTGAAATCTTTGCAACTCTCCATCCTTATTATGCCGAGGACTTTGCCCAGATAAAATACCATGACGGGGGAGCAGATTCCTTAGGAACCCGCGTCTTCGTTTTGAAAACGTGTCTGATAAGTCGCCTCCGGAGACGAGCTCAATATCGGTATTACTCAGCTGGTTCGTCATATTGACCGACGAAGGACGGGAAAAGAGTCGTTACTGACATTTTCACTTGAAAAATGGAATAGAGCAGGACGAGGCTATAGCGACGTTAGGCTTCAATGGAAGTAATTGCTAATTCAGAAACGTCGCCCAATGGCTAGGCATCTTCCGTAGTGGTGAGTTGGCATAGCTTCCACATAAACCCAGGTGAAGCCAATTCGTTTGCGGCTAGCTGCATGCATCTTAATACATTGCAGCTCTAGGCCCAGTAGTTTTCCACACATACCGAGTAGACATGCAGATATTCCATTGGGTCGCTTGGCGGTGGGAGCAATCTTCTCTGGGTTTCAATGCATGAAAAAAAAAAGCATGCATGTCCCCACGTGCCTAGGGTATCATTAGCGCCACAGTCAGAGCCCAGGGGTGTTACAAAACGCCCCGTTCTAATGGCGCTAATCTCACCTTTAGGACTTACAAATGCTTCCCGGTGCCCGTTATACTCTTCCGTCTCACGAGTTATTCTCCATTTCCACACAGGCCGTCAAAAAAAACAAAAACAACCGGGCTCAACTCAACTGGAGATAGTCAGAACATGGCTTCGGAGGAGAATATGTGAGGTCCCATCTACTGAATACGGATATGATTGGACACTTATGCTCCAGAAGCAGCGTCGAAATGGAGGAAGAGTTCATCTTCCCTGAGGATGGTGCAAGGCCAACGATTGACCCTCCACGAGATGGGAACTACAAGTTTATGCCAGATGACAAAGTCTGGCTTTGTCCTTCGGGGACTCAAGATAGGGAAGGCCCGTACTTGATTGAGAAGACAGAAAATGGAAAATACTCTCTTTGCGACGAGGATGGGAGAACTGCCAGGGGTGGCGAGATGTTTGAAGAAAAGGATTTGATCTTGTACGACTATTTTTCTCAATCCAGGTAGCCCTTTACAATCTGTTTGTCTTCCTTGACGGATAAAGGAAGAGTACTTGTTGTTTTTAGCTTGGATTTAATTCCAGTGACCTTAAATTCTGCTTCCAAATCGGCATCCATAACCTGTATTTCGGGCTACATAGATGTCCTTATCAGGAAATTCTGAGTCGCCCATTTCCCTTGATGACCATCACTTCTCGTTTCGCAAAAGCCTCTGATAAATGTCCCCAGAAAATTTGACAACTGGTCAGGGTTGCTACGCATACTGCCGTCACGAAGCTTGGGAAGAATTATTCCAGGAAAAGACGTCGACTTGCTTGTGACGAAGATTTTCATGATGTCTTCGCATTGCTGTTGATCGGCCGCCTGGACAAAATCGGGAACTTCCATGCTCAGAGCTAACTCGATCTCACTGTCTGGATGGTGCCTCGGGGGTATTTGGAGAAAGTCTCCCCCTTCGGCCTCCCACACCACGTTACACACTTCCCACGACGGCCGGAAATTGAAGATGACGAGGTAAATTAAACTCTCACTCAGATTCTTGACCGTGAGCTTCCAGCTGCTCTGATGCTTTAATTCAAGCCAGCCGTCTTGCCCAACGCTGCCCTCTGCTTGCAATAAGAAAGAGCCTTCAAATGCCGGATCCGGCTCTTGGTTTTCCATACTTTCGAAAAACTTGAAAGTCGCTAAGTGTCCAAGCCTAGTGGTTAGAGTATTCAGGGCCTGATAGCTATCCCGCGGGATAGTTGGCAAGCTGGGGATCTTGTTTAAAGCGCCGTCCTGGACCTCATAGTCATTTTCGGTGTTGAGGATGACATTGAAAAGACTCGACTCTGTTTCTCGCTCTTCCGCCGAAAGCTGTAAAAAAGAATGAGATTGTGCGTCTCGTAGCAGCTGTTCTCTGTCCAAGTCAGGCAAGGAAGGCATAAGACGCATCGGAATCTTGCGAGGAGAGAAAGAGGTGAGTGGTTTCGCCTTCCAGGTTGGCCCACTCGCAATGCGTTTGGCGTCAGCAGGATCGACCACGACTAGGTCCGACGTGAGATTCTCGACTGTCTGAACTTGCATCTTGATGGACTTCTGGTTCGGTATGTGCTTAGGATCTTCCGATGCGAAATACGAGTATGCATCATACTCATCCTTCTCGTGCACTCCATGGGCTTGACCGGCGCTGAGAATGAGGCGACCGTCCTTTGCGTTGCGGAAGACAGCGACGAAAGGTATTCCAGGGCCATCCATGAGACCTTGAAAAAAGGAAATGTCTGTACTGCCGTAACGCATTGGAGTTTGTTGCGGGTACCTTGCATGAAATCTGGCTTGTAGGTACTGATACAGCGACTGATGCGTGATTCGAGCACCGCCCTTTCTCAAAGATCGCAAGGAGTAATCAAGAAAGTAGCTGAGAGCTCCCCGTCGAGCTCCATTTTGAAACTCAATCTCTGAAGAGGTTTCGTTAGGACCACAGGCCGTGATAATTGTGTAGCCTTTGGGATCCAACAGCCGGTCGAGTTTCAACACCGAGTCGCGCGTATTGTCCCTGGGTTCCCGGCCAAAGCGATTGCCAGCATTGGATTCTGCATCTACAACAGGATCGTACTCAATGAATCGAATGTCGCTACCCCTCAATTCATCAGTGCGTACTACGCCTCCCGAAAAGCAGCAGTCTAGGACGAGCGTAACGTGCATCCCATTCTTCGTCATCAGGTCCAAAGCGTTTGCTAATTCCGTGCTGCGCAGGTACCTTGCTCCTCGAGCACTATCATGATAAAGGACCAAGGCAAATGGCCCCTCACTACCGATACGAGTTCCGTGTCCCGAGAAGTGAATGTAAACGTGCTTGGATTGCCCGCGCATGCCCTCTTCGATCACATCTTGAAGTACAGAACACACGTTATCGAGGGTTGGCAGATTTCCTGGGGCTTCGATCGGAGCACTTATGGTATCCTCATCTGATGGCTTCGTGGCCGTGAGCTTGGTAATTTTAACTTTAGATTGCGACCCAAGATAGTCGTTGACAGCAGCGATATCTGGGACAGCTCCTTTAAGTGATCGATCTCTTGGACGGCTTTGCTGATCACCTTGAGAGAGGGATATAGTATCAATGCTCACGCCGACTCCGATGAGCACAGCCCAATGAGTCCAGGTCGGCTCTGAGTCTGCCATCTAGATGATAGGTACTGCATTTAAATCTTCCGATGGCGACTGAAGTCTGTAATATGACACCGAGTTTTGGGACCTGGCCTCCTTGTGTTTACTACGTATTCCCTGAATTAGGTATCTATGCATGATGTAGGCATTATTGAGGGCTTTCCTGCCCTCGAAGCTCACCTCACGAAGTCGGACCGATCTCATTAGTGCCATGATACTCAGGCCAACGGACGTTGCGGGACATTGCGATTCGAGGCGTCAGATCAGTAGCCTCAGCTCTTCAAGTGACAGACTGCCATCGACTTCTCTTTGCTTCCAGAATTTCTCGTATAATTGCGAACATCTATTTGCCTTGGGTCGCAAAATCAGCCTTGCTCACCGTGTATGTCGATTCTTTTATTTGATTGGTTGATTTCGGTGAAGGGCCTTGGACACTACACTACAAAGTCTCGTTGGGCATCTTGCGGAATGCCTGCAGCAGGTCTTGCGGCCCGACTAGTCTGCCTTGGTCAATCAAATGATCAGAATCAGGCTCCTCGATCACAACGAGACAAATTCTCCTTTCGCTCATCGAGCACGATGAAAGCGGCCTTCAGCTACGCTAGGGTGATTCTTCCCACACGGAGTTACACGGCAGGCGCTCTTAGCTTACAGTGGCGGCAACGTCTGCCTGCAAGTGGCGGGAAACTCTAGTGAGGCATTAAAAAAGTGAGACAGCCAGCTGTTTTGTTCACCGCCAACTCAATTCTTTCAATGTTTCGTCAAGCACGCCATCTGGCTCACTGGGCACTCCTTCGATCAATTTCTTCCGGCTGCAAGTGGCCATATGAAGTGTTTTACATCTCAAGCGAAAGCGCAATAGTTTGCGGGGATAGGGCTGGCGGTAGTTGCATTTTCTCTCTGGAAGGTTCAGTATGCAGGCTTCCCAGCCAAACGAGATTGTGCAGTGCAGCCTCGAGGCGACGTCCTTCAAGAATTTGGCAACTCGCAATCGCTCTCTGCGCATTCTGACCAGAACATACCACTTTTCTCTCAAGCATCAATAGCGATATCCTCAAACTGATGTTGTCCACTCTCATAAGAGCATTCCATATGCAATTCTCAATTCCAGTGCATCACCATGTCTAGAGATAATTCAGAGGGCGGGTGAGTTGCAATCTCTGTTAGCTGCGTTTCCTCACCATATACGACATTTTTGTTCTAGGATATCTAATCGCTTGGGATATACGCCATGCCTTTCGCTTTCATGATTATCGATATTGTAACACTGACATGTCTGCCAGATTCTTCGCCGATCTCTCTGCTGCCTCAGAAATCGGAGATATGGCAGTTGACCTGTCTGAGACAGGCGACCTCTCCGATCTGAACACCGCTATCGATATGGTCCAACAGGTCATTGATATCGCATACGCACATGGAGTCTACCCAACTCAGCAAGTCATCAATATAATGGGCATGCTCTCGAAGCGATACCAGCATACTCATAATGGAGCGGACGTGGAACTCGGCATCAGTAACGGCAACACTGCTTTGCGAACCATGAGCCCTATTGATCCCGGCCGCCGGAGTCTGCTTATAAACCTCGGGACCCTTCACTGCATGCGATATGACAACCGGGGAACGACGGAAGATTTTGACCAAGCCATCACGTACGTCACTACCGCCCTCTCCATGTCTCCCTGGGACTTCCCTCTCCGACATGATCTGCAATACAGCCTTGGGACGTGGTTTCTTGATAGGTACCATATGACTCAAGATGCCACATATTTGGATCGCTCTGTCCAGGCCCACGAGGCTGCGTTGAGACTCATCCCCGCTGGACACCCTCAGCTCGCTTCCCGGATGGCTACGCTAGCAATCAGTCTCCGTGAGAGATTCGAGCGCACCGATGACATAAATACTCTCACCCGCTCCATCATTGTCATGGAAGAAGCTATACGTATCACTCCCCACAACGACCCGGATCGACCGCTTAGACTGGTCCAGTTCGGCATCTGTCTCGGGAAGCGCTTCGAACGGATAGGCAACACCACGGACCTCGAGGAAGCAATCCGGCTGTCCGAGCAAGCGGAGAGGCTTGCCGGCGTTGGCCACGGAGATCGTGCTACCATTCTCAACCAGCTTGGGGGCTGGCTTGGTCGACGTTATGAGAACACGCGGTCGGTACCTGATAATGAGCGTGCTATTGCGGTCGGCAACGAAGCTCTGTTGCTCTCACCGGATGACCCGCGGGTGATGCATAACCTGGGCAACGCTCTTAGGCTACGTTTCGTGAACAGCAGCGCCAGGGCCGATCTGGACGACAGCATTAAGCTCGATGCCAGGTCTCGTGAGCTCCTCCCAGCGGGCTCGCCTGAGATTGTTAGTGCTTTGTTCAGTCGTGCAAAGGGTTTGATCGAGCGTTTCCGGCTTGTTGGGTACATTGGAGATCTCGAGGATGCTATAACGTCCAGCAAAGAAGCAGTGGAGATTATGCCGAAGAATCGACTTGAGAGATTTAACATAATGATGGAACTAGCGGTATCTCTTAAACTCCGGTTCGAGCACTCAGGCCGTAAGAGCCACTCAGGTTCTACGGAAGATCTTGATGATGCTATCAGTCTCGGTGAGCAGGTCCTGCGTGAGGCCCCTCGAGACTATCCTGAACGGGCCGATTGGTTGGGAGCCCACGGAAACGCTCTGGGCGCTCGCTTCGAAACTATGGGCGACGCCAAGGACCTCGAGGAGGCAATTCGGCTTACCGGCGAAGCTGTTGCCATAGATCCTCGGAACGATCATTCGGTGGCGGACAAATTGTCCGACTACGGATTCTGGCTTGGGCAACGGTTTGAGCAAACTGGGAATACCCATGATCTTAATAAGGCTATTGAATTGACCGATAAAGCTGTGAAGGCCGTATTTATTACCGATACGGATAAGGCCCGTTTGCAAACTAATCTTGGGAGGTGGCTTGCAAGACGGTTCGAACGAGTTGGTGCCTTAGGGGATCTGAATCAAGCCATCGAGGTCACTAAGCTCGGGGTTGATTTAACGCCCAAGAAAAATATTGACCGACCCGCCCGCTTAAACGGCCTGTCCAACTGGTACAATCTGCGGTATAACCGTGAAAACCGGATAGATGACCTCAACAAGTCGATTGACAATCTGCTAGCTGCTCTTGATGAGACACCAGGTGGTCATCCCTGGGGACCTCTTTTCATGCTAAGCCTTGCCGATCGGCTCCACACTCGAGGCCTGACTGGAGGTGGTGGCCGTAAAGACGATCTCGACGAGGCTGTCCAACAATTTGAAGAGGCCTTGAAGCTCTTGCCAGAGAACCATTATCCCCATCGGCTTTCCGCCTTCAACAACCTTGCAAATACCCTTCGAGGCCGATTTATTCACTTCGGCCGGAATTCGAATTCTACTGACGATATCGACCGCTCGATCAAGATGCTCACGGAAGTCATCAGCACCATGGATGTGAAGCATAGCTTGAGGGCCGGCGTACTGTTCAACCTCGGGACCTCGTACCAGGCTCGATTTGACCATGCCGGGAATCCATTGCCCACAGACCAGGAAGCTGCCCTACGTTCATTCATGGACTGCTTTCGCCGTCCTAACTTTGCACCCTCCTACCGTATCGAAGGGGCTCGGCGAGCCGCCATAATCCTTGAATCACTGTTGCGATCGCAAGAGGCAGTTGAGTTGCTGAAGGAAGCCATAGATCTCTTTCCAGTGCTGAGTCCTCGATCCCTGTCACGCTCCGACCAACAGGAGGTCTTGGGCCAGATTGCTGGGATTGCTTCCATGGCAGCTGCGATAGCCTTGAAGTCCGGAACTAGCTACTACAGCGTTTTGACGCTTCTGGAGCGTGGCCGCGGAATCATAGCCAGTCTCTTAATGGAGACGCGCATGGACCTCTCGATGCTTGATTCTGAAGCGGCATCCGAATTCCTTAAGGCTCGGGAGAAGTTGGACGCACTACACTTGGCCGCCGTACACTCAGCCGCCGACCTTACCTCTCCGGACATGGATGATGAGGTATCGCGTTCCTACTGGGTATCCAATTCCCAGAGTCGCTATGCAGCGGAGGAAGAACTCCAAGCCATCATCAAGAAGATCCAAGCCGATCCCAAGACACAAGGCTTTCTTGGGCCGCCCTCAAAAGATGAGCTGATGGAGGTTATAGGCGACGACACTATTGTCGTTATCAGCGCGGCTTCCTATCGCTGCGATGCTTTTGTGATCGATAGTCAATATGGAGTCAGACTAGTGGAACTGACGAGGTTGAAGCTTGAAGACATCGATACCTGGGTGAAGCGCCTCAGATCTTCACGTCCATTTATTGATCTTACTATGCTGGAGTGGCTCTGGGACGACATTGCCGGCCCCATCCTTGAGAAACTTGGCTTCAACCGATCACCTCCCGACAGGAACCTCCCTCGCATCTTTTGGATTCTCACCGGCCCTCTAAGTCATCTACCAATTCATGCAGCAGGATGGCACGCTAAGAGGTCCACGGAGACTGTCATGGACAGAGTAATGTCGTCCTACAGTTCATCCCTGCGAAGTCTAGTCCACGGAAAGAAAACCAATTTAAGGAATCTTGGAAAGGCTTCAGACCAAAAGGCCCTATTAATCGGCATGGGCAAGACGCCGGGCGGCTCAGGGCTGGCAGACCTTCCTTTCGCCGTGAAAGAGGTTGAAAGGCTCGAGAAGCTGTGTTCATTACTCAACCTAGATCCCATCAGACTCTCGTGTCAGAGCCGTGAAGCTGTACTGGCACAATTGGCTGGCTGTATCTTGTTCCACTTCGCCGGACACGGCCATTCGGACCCTCTAGACCCGTCTCACAGCGGGTTGCTTCTCGAGGACGGCCTTCTTACAGTTGCTGATTTTCAATTTCACAAGATGGGAGAACAAGCCCCATTTCTCGGCTTCCTGTCTGCTTGTTTGACTGGCGCCAACGATGTGGATAGGTTGGTCGATGAGGGAATCCACCTCATCAGCGCCTGTCAGCTCGCCGGGTTCCGCCACGTGATTGGGGCTCTCTGGCAGGTTTTTGACGACTCCTCCGTTGAAGTTGCGGAATCGGTGTATGAAGGCATTGCGGAGAGGGAGATGACCGACCGCTCCGTCTGCGCTGGGCTGCACAGCGCCCTCGTGCGCCTTCGGGACGCCTGGATCGCTGAAAGATCTTCAATAACTAGTGATGTCGCCAGACTCCCCACCACTAACGCTGTCGAACTAACCGTACTCGACAGTGAAGTTGAGGAAACCGCTGGTGAGGGGAAAGACGGAGAAAGAGATGGTCGACTGCAACTTAGAAAGGCTCCTGCCGTGGCACTTGTGAGAGCTGACTGGATTCCGTATGTGCATTACGGCCAGTAAGTTGGCATGCTAAGGGAGAGTACCTAGTTCGTTGAGGATGTGCTCTCTGCTGTCCGATACGAAAGCTTTAGGTCAGGCCTAGAGCAGATCACGCAGCAGGCTTTGGAAGCCTAGCTGATCGCGCAGTGTGCTAAAGAGAAGTTCGAGCCTTAATTTGTGCTAGATCGTGATCATTACGGCGACGTCAAATGGTGGGCACTCAGATTCGAAGAAGGTGGTGCCGGTAATGGAGAACAAAGCACGGCGAGGGGTTTTGAAGGAGACGAGGAACAGCTTGTGGTCTTCCCCCGGATCTATTTTATAGCAGATGGGGATCCTGATCCAATCACCGACGGAGTCGTACTGATGAAATCGCAATTAATAGCGGCGGCGGAGGAGGTGGACATAGAGAGGAGGAAGCCATCAAGTCCCACGGCGGGAAAGGCGACGGCAAGATCAAGGCCAAACAAATCCCGGAATAAGTCGATTTCTATGAACGGGGGGAATGATTTTCTATCTTAACCGACCTCGTCAAGCACATATTGAAATGGTTGAAGCTGCTGCTGCACCTCTCAGGAGAATAACCTTGAATGCCTTGAAGACCGGGAATAGGGAGGAGATTATTTGATGTATCAATATAAGATGAAAGATAGCACACGCCGACCATCAAACAGAGTTGCACAAATGCAAAGCCGCGCAATGTGGGGTCAAGATGTTCAGTGTCTGGACCTTAAGCAGTGCTTATCGCTATGCAACCACATGCGAAGAATTAATGCGAATTGCATGCACTTTTAAAATATCTCGTCAATTTCTACGTACTCCAGTGCAAAGGCTCCTTTGTCAGTTCTCGCAATCTCTCAGCCATCAGTACGTGAACACAACACCATCAGTCATCATTACCGAATGCCATCAACAAGTCGGCAACAGGATTATCAGTCTAAGCCTTGGTAACTGTCTCCGGCTTTACATATGGAGTCTCAAATGGAATCTCGGCCTGTGGAGTGATTCTTGCCAAGTGGCGACGTTCGCCAGTAGACCAATCTGCCGTTGCGGTATGAACAGTGATACGGTTCTGGAGAGATTAGCTATGCTTATTCCGAGAGAATATGGTCCACTCACATCCCAAACGACAACAGTCTTTGGCTCCCAGCTGACACGAGCTTGGTAGTCCACTCCTCGGCCAATGTGGTTCAACAAGAATGCCAAAAGCGCGTCCGACTCCTCCTTCTTCAACCCAACAATGCTGCGAGTGACTGTTATTGTCAGCATAGAAGCGAGGATTCAGTGCGGGCTCACTTACAACCAGAGTTGACAAACAGCGCCTTTTCTCCAGTAGCGGGGTGAGTTCTGATGAGAGGGTGTTCATGCTTCACAGGCTCTCGTCGCACAACTCCATCTCGGTCTCGGCTGAACTGAGCTTGCTCGAAACCTGAGTGAACAGCCTTCAAGCCATGCAGTCTTTCCTTCAAAGGTTCCGACAGACGATTGTATGCCTCAACTTGGTTGGCGAACAAGGTATCTCCACCGGTCTCTGGGCTGTCAAAGATGTACAAGAACGTGGTTCCAGGAGTCTGCAACTCATACGTAACATCAGAGTGCCAGCTGACACTGCTGTTACGGTTTGCTAGGAAGGAGTCAAATTCGCTGCCAGTAGCACCATAGCGGTGAACGATGTGGAGTTCTGGGAAGTCTTCTGGACTGCCACTCGTTGGATGGATGTGGTGACGTCCGAAGTATCCTCCGAAGTCGAGAGCTTCTTGGAGGGGAAGGTCGGCGAAGTCCTGGTCACGGAAGGCTACGACTTTGCGTTGAGCAACGAGAAGAGCAAGCTGATCTTTTCCGGCAGCAGTGAGCTTGCTCAGTTGGACGCCAGTGACTTCGGATCCGGTGCTGGGAGTGAGTTTCTTGATTTTGCTGCCTTCTGGGAGGAGGTCCTTGAAAGTGGGGTCGGCACCCTTACCGTGCTCAACGTGAGTGAATGGCTCCAAAGGGGGGTACTTCTGGCCGTGGTTCCAAGTTGGGAGGTATTGTGGGTACTGTGAAATGGTCAGAATACAGAAAGATGGGGCCGAGATGAGGAGTAACCTTTGCATCTGTCTTTCCTCCTTCAATTTCGATCTGTCTCTTCACCTTGGGTGCATCCTTGGCAGCCTCCTTGGGAGCTTCAGCATTCGGGGCTTCAACCTCTTTTGGGACTTCGACCTCCTTGACAGCTGCTGTGGGAGCTTCTTTAGTGATCGCAAGCTTCTCGATACTTGCGACTAGGATATCCTCAGGAAGTTGCTGGACGGAAGGTGCCATTTTGATAGTTGTGGGTTATACTGAAGGAGGCGTTGCTTGAAATCTGTCTGGAAGTTGCTCGCTGATGTTGTTTTCTTAAGAGAGTATCAGGGAATTGTCAACATATTTATCCCACTCTATGCAAGGAACAAATCGCGTGAGCATGGAAGTCGCGATCCGTATCTTTAGCTTGGTTTGGGCTCTTGGAGCTCATTTGCTGTCAACATGCATCCACAAGATAACGACGTCAAAGACGTGACCTCTCACCATCAGCTTGAAACGGAGATAAGTGATCTTTCCGACATCCGTCTGAACTGTTGTTCAATCCTTGGACCATTTTGAACTTCATCCTGGCATGAATACTAATTCTAGTATTGAAACTACGCGGATATCGGCACAGAGAGATCATTTGCTCTTTTAAGTGAGTCGGCACTGGTTGATGATTGGGGCCTGAAAAGCCTCAGGTTGTGTAGGCGTAGTGCTAAGAAGATTGGGGATAGCGTCTGTCACCATTGATGCAGCAAAAGCTATCTTGGATGGACATTGGCGAGACAAATGCTTGGGTTTGCTAACGTCGGCGATGATGTGCTCTGAGCTCCAAATTGCACAACGAGGGGTTCTAAGCGAGAGATACGAGTGACCAAGATCGAGGGGGGAAGCAAAGAGAAATATATGTTTGTCATGTTTGTTATCAAATCAACAAGACAACAACCCTTTCCTTCGACGATGGCTCGAGGGCGTGGTTTAAGCATTCGCTACTCCCTATCTTTCTCGCCTTCCGGTCTGGCATCGCTAAATGGTGGGGTAATTATTCGCTACCCCTTTTCTAGGAGGAGAAACTTGGAGCTGTGATCTTTGCTGGGCGAAAGAAGCAAACATAGGACCCGGCTGTGCTTCAAGCTTTGAAGGCTTGAGGACTAAGCTTCGAATCCGCAGGAGAAGGGTTCAAACGATTGAAATAAGGAATCCCTGACCTGGGCTGCACCTTTCTGCAGAAATAGAGATGGGATGCCTTAGTAAGCTGGTCCGTGCAGCAGCTCAAGCTCTGTCGCAAACCTCGCATGCTAACAAACTTCACAACTTTAACAATCCGCCAACCATCCGCAAACCACGTCGAAGCATCCCCACTACGTCTCGAAATTCGACAACAATCTCAACTGACTTTGCGCATTAGTCATCGGCATGGCAGGCGAACCGGAACAAAGAAGGCCAAAGTTACAGTACCTTGAATGTTTCTCCCCTCTGGAACACTCAGTATTCAGCGAAGGCAAGGCACGCAACAAAAAACGAGTCATGGATGCTTAGTTTATTGGCGGGTATAAGTTTTCCACTGCAGACCGTAACTTACATTTGCCAGTACGAATGATCAATTTCTCTGCGTTCTTTGCACACCGGATCCTTCGAAGCCCAAGAACACCTGCAAAACCATCTGCGAAACTCCTCTAAACCACACCGTCGAATCCTTAACCTGCAATGACACTATGCGATCAACACCTGAAAAAACAATCTGCCAAAGCTCTTCCCTTCCAACGATCACCTCAATGAACGAATTAGCCAACAGCCAAACCCAGCACCAACAGACCATATCTCGATACACAATGCTCATGCCTGACTTGACGCTTCACCAGGCCCATCCATCGATCCAGAAACGAGCGAGCCTTTCAAGTTCCACTTCCTAATGCTTATCAGACAGTCTCGACCGTCCTTGGCGTGACGTGTCTCGCGGGTTACAATGTAGATTTCATTCTTCCCCACCGGTGTTGGGCCCCGCAGTTGTATTGGATCCTCTGTTTCGACGAAGTCGGCTCCCGGTTTGCGCAGAAACAACTCCCAACGGTTGACACCATCTACCATTACCTCCTGGCACACCAATCATCTGGGATTTCTTGCACGATTTTCACTGGTCGTAGCCCTTGAAATCCGCTACCATCGTTAGAAAAATCAACATCACGCAGGAAAAGCGAACATACTCTACTCTACGATTGACATATCCCCATACACAATTGGTATCGCTCGTGCCGACTTGGGAGGTCTGAATCGAGAAGTAGCTTTGACGTGGTTGATGGGATGGAGTCTCTCCTCGTCACCCAAAACGAATCCTTTCTCGAGGCGTTTTGCGGCATAATCGAGATATGTCTTTAGAACGTATTGAGGATGCGCGAAATGAACTGCGGAACGCCTTCGGTTGCGCTTGGGGCCCGGACAGCCGACCAGTGCTCTGTAGATGGGCTCTCGATCGGAGCTGTCTGTTGAGCAGGGCCTCCATTCGCAGACAGTAATTGGGAGGTGCTAGCCATATCTGCTGAGCAGTCAAGCCATGGAGGCTGGATACATATTGAGTGCAGTCATGTGGACAAATAGTGATGGGAGGTCTTGTGGCTTTCAGTGAAGGCCTTTGAGGCTTTTCAATGCATGTCTGGCCTGCGGGATAGCAGCAATCATATGCCATGGAGGGAGATATCAATGAAGCTCATTCAAGTGGATACCAGCTTCTAGAAGCCCTTCAGTCTGTTTTCCTCAGTCCCTCAAAGCCAGCAGGATACAGGCTGCGATTTGCAGCTAGAGAATGGTGCCATAATATTTCTTTACTTACTTCCACACCTAGCTTTCCGCGAGCCATGTCTGGGGGTATTGAATGCTGCATTGATATCAAACTCTTTTGGACTCTCTAGTGGAGCTATAAATCACTCATTTCGGTTGTCGAGTCGAAGAAATTGAACAAGAATTTGGTTCTGTCACTAGTCCACGGCCCAAGTCTCAAGGCCTGCGTGAACGTTCCCCATACCGAGAGACCTAAAACTGGGCACATGGATCCGGCCCAGCAGTAAACAGGATTTTTCCGCACCTAGGGTACGGACCTACTGTAGTGTATCAGTGTGCTTCAGAGACTCGGGACTGCACAGAAAAATATCCCTCTAGAGTCTAGCTTTTGCATTCGCAGTTCTAGATTTCACTGTTTCTCTCAAGTGACGGAACTATTGGTCCTTCACGACATTGATTTTCATCTGGTCTTGGTGGTGCAGGGTCGGAATGTGACTGGTGGATAAATCTTGGCATCACCCCCGCATCCCGCCCCCCGCATCAATGTACGGGGGTATTCATACCCCAAGCTCCCCACTGGTTCAGCGCCTGCATTAGTGTCAGGGGACTCAGGGCAAAGACATGCAAGAGCAAGGTTCAAATATACCAAAAGGGAAAGCTTCTGGAGTTCTCAAATTAACCCCGTCACATCTAACCCTTCTGCGCAGCGCCTCCACCGTACAGCTGTAGACGTTAAGCTCCGTTTGAGCCTCTAGTTTGCAAACCCCATCACGACCCTCGTTAGCCACATGGCCAGAAATCCCGAGAGAACGGCTCGCCGGCGACAGAAACAGAAGTTTTTCCGGAGGGCAGGTGCATCGAGCTTGGATCTATCCTCTCCAAGCGTTCGGTAATCTATATATACCTCCAGCTCTTGGCGTTGCTCGAACGGCAGAAGATCGTCTCTCACCTTGTCTGACTCTTCAATCTCAAAAATGCGGTGCTCATTCGTATATCTTGTTTTGTTTGCTGGTCTCTCGCTGGCTACTCAATGTATCAATGACTCTTGTCAACAGATTTTTCAGGAATATGGAGCTGTTGCAACCGCATACTGTATCCTGTACAAGGAAATACAGGGTTTGCAACTTCCAAGTTTCATGATCCCATGGGAAAATCATCCAGCGAGCATTTCGAGTGCTTGTTCATGCATCACTTCAACCACATCAAAGTCGAGCTCCACCTCTAGCAGTATGTCTTCCACTCCGTTCCCCAGAATCATCTGAGAAGCTGCTCAATATTCCTAGCAAGCTCCAAATGTGTGGCCACCCCAACAACTGTCCTTTCGATATCGACTTTCACATCTCGGTCGACCTCCATCTCATACAGCACCGTAGTTTCAACTCAAACCATCACACAAACTGCAGTCGCTACACGGACAGTCACACTCCCGGCATCCACTGTGACCTCAACGTCTCAAATTCCGATTTCAACAACGATCATCGACTACAGCACAATTCTGATCACAGACTTCGTCACTTTCACCTCGCTGGGAGGATGCTCTACTACAACAACATCTTCAGACTCTCAATCCAGCTACTCGAATAGCTCAAGCACTTGTACGTTTCTTGGTCGTCATATTCTACAGCTGAAGACATTTATTGACGTGTTTCTAGCCGTGTCATCCACATCAAGCGTCCCGAGCACATCAAGTAAGTTTGCCTGATCATCCAAGAACGATTGCTGGCTGACCTGCTGTTAGCTACCATCTCGAGTACCATCAGCAGCTCTTCAACTACCGTCTCTACTCCTTGCACATGCACAGCCTATTCTCAGATCGCCCCAGCCGTTGCAGCATGCACGCAAATCACACTTCAAGACATTAGCGTCCCTACCAACAGTAGCATAAACTTGGCAAGCTTGAAGGCTGGCTCTGTGGTCACTTTTGCTGGAACAACGACTTTTGCATTTACTAATTCTTCCACGTTTAATCCCATCACAGTCGGGGGTGCTGGCGTCACGATTCAAGGTGCTCCGGGCTCAATCTTGGATGGAAATGGACAGGCATACTGGGATGGACAAGGCTCAAATGGTGGGGTGCCGAAGTAAGTCCCCCCCTTCTCTTTTGCAGGCTCTTTTCATTCGGACAGCCTTGCCTGGAAGGTTCCAGACTGGCGAGATGCAACGATGAAGCGAATGCTGAAGGAAAGAGCGAACACGAAAGTGCATGCAAAACTTGGACATCGAGAAGCCGAATCATATTTCAGAAACTGACCTTCATAGGCCAGACCACTTCATTGTTGTCAACAAGATGACGGCGAACTCGGTCATCAAGGATCTCTACATCCAGAACTATCCTGTTCACTGCTTTAGCATTTCGAGTTGCAGCAATCTTTTAATCACCAACATTCAACTCAATAACTCAGCTGGAAATGCTCCCAATGCGATCAGTGGCGGTCTTGCTGCTGCACACAATACGGACGGATTTGACATATCAACCACGAGCAACATGGTTCTCTCATCTAGCACGGTCAATAATCAAGATGATTGCGTAGCCATCACAAGTGGAAACAATATCATTGTGGAAAACATGTACTGCGCTGGCGGTCATGGCTTGTCAATTGGGTCTGTGGGCGGGAAAAGTAATAATAATGTCACGAACATCCTGTAAGATTGATTGTCCCCGTCCTCAATGAGCTTTCACTGACCCAAGATGAAGCTTCACGGACAGCACCATCACCAATTCTCAAAATGGAGCTCGCATCAAATCGAATTACAACACCACAGGCTTCATCTCCAACATCACTTACTCCAACATCGCAGTCAGTGGCATTTCGATCTACGGAATTGATATCCAACAAGACTACCTTAATGGTGGGCCAACAGGCATTCCAAGCAATGGAGTCATCATTACCGATGTCAACATCGTGAATTTGACTGGTACCGCACTCGCCTCAGCCGAAGATTATTACATCTTGTGTGGAGCAGGAAGTTGTAGCGACTTCACCTTCACGGATGTGAGTGTTGTTGGAGGAACTGTTGCTAGCAGCTGTAATTATCCTCCCTCTGGATGTCCTGGATCAACCGGAACTTCCACATCAAGCTCAGCACCTTCAAGCACGGTATCTTCAACGACTGTCCAAACTTCTTCGAGCAGTACGACGACTTCCTCAAGTGCTCCTTCATCTACCTCCACAACTCCCTACGCACGCACATCCCCTGCAGCAGGTGCTGTCGTTGTTGATGCTACTGGAGCAGCATCTGGCTCTTACCTCACAGTTCAAGCGGCCGTGAATGCCTTATCACACACCTCGACGACGCCTCAAAATCTCTTCATTTACCCTGGAACCTACATGGAGCAAGTCTACATCCCAGCTCTCAAATCAAACCTCACCGTTCAAGGCTATACACTTGATGGAAGTTCATACGAGGGAAACACTGCAACAATAACATACAACCTTGCCCTTCTCAACACCACGAGCGATGACTTGACAGCTACAGTCAGACAATGGAACCCGAATACAAAGTTCTACAACCTGAACATCGCCAATACCTTTGGGCACGTCAGCACCAACGGCCAGAACTTGGCTTTGTCGGCGCACACAGGCAATCAAGGTTACTACGGGATGCAGCTCTGGGGATATCAGGACACCCTTCTCGCAAATACTGGAAATCAACTTTACTCCAAGAGCTTGATCGTTGGAGCTATCGACTTCATCTTTGGACAGACCGCCACAGCTTGGCTGGATCAGGTTGACATTCGAACTATTGCTACAGGCTGTATAACGGCATCTGGAAGGGCAGATGCAACCAACCCTTCCTGGTATGTGATTAACAATTCAACGGTAGCTGGTATCAACAGCAGCATTGCCGCTGGAACCAATTACCTTGGTCGACCTTGGAAGTAAGTCCTTCATTTCCCCGATTTCATCAACATGCTCACAATACATAGTTCCTTCGCTCGAGTTGTCTTCCAAGACACAGACCTAAGCGATGTCATTGCACCCGCTGGATGGCGTCCTTGGAGCACTGCTGTCAATGGAACAACGAACATTGAGAATGTGACGTTTGCGGAGTACGATAATTATGGTGCAGGAAGTATTTTGGAAGAGGGACCAAGAGCTACCTTTAGTGAACAGCTCACGGAACCTGTGGCAATTGAGACGGTGCTTGGGGATGCGTGGACGGATGAGTGGTGGGTTGATGAGGAGTATATGTTGTAGAGTGATGTGGCTGATGGGTAGATGATCCACTAATGATAATGTCTCACTTTTGATGCGCAAATGTCCCAAACCTTCCATTCAGTGCAGCAGGTAAGACGTGATTGACGTTGTTCAATTTAGGTTCTGCCATGGCTCAAGCAGCCGAACTGGTAGTATCCTGTCCAGCTTTGTATCAAGATCTCTCGACAGCGAAGGAGTGCCTCCATATTTCCCACCACTCGATGCCAATTAAACCTCCCTGCCAATCATATACCGCCATTGCAGATACAAAGAACCCCCACGCGAGGCCGGGCTGTTCCCAAACATGTCCAGCCTTTCGTCGAAGGCTTCTTGATGGTAGGCAGGCTATGTTCGAAGCCTCGGGACGTAGATAAGAATAGTTCAAAACTGCGCTGAATGATCTATAGTCTTGTCAGAGTCTCTTTCCACTTCTAGTGCCGCACATCCCATTGCCTTGAGACGTACCAGTAAAAGCATGCAACTGCTAGTTGCTTCAAATCTCGACCAAGCTCCCCTCGGCACCGAAAGCCAAGCTGGGAAGGCTTGGAAAGATCGTAGATGGTGTTTTCGAAATATTCCGAATGGCACTTAAGGGTCAATAGCCTGTCTGATCATCATTGCCAGGCTTTGCAGCATTGTCGCCAAAGGAATTTGGGGGAGGCAGGATGTTTTTCCACGCTGGCCTCCTCACCTACGTCCTCGCCACCTACGTCCTCGAAAGCCACAAAGATGGTCGAAAATTGGAAATTGGAAATGCAAACTTCTTGAGGAAATATGAAAACGTTTCTTTCCATGATGAGGGTAGTTCAATAGAGCTGTAAGTAATTATGCAGACAAAATCGTGAGGTGTTGACCCATGTTCAGCTTGAGCTAATTTCCACGCTAAACCCTTTTAGTCCAGGCTGCCCACGATATCGGCTTCAACGATTTTTGTTTTGAAGTTCTTCTTTCTCCTCAAGCATCATCGACGCTATCACCTCGAGTTCTTCTTTTCCCTCTTTCTTCAATCAGATCTCGAATTCTACCAAGATTGTAAGTATTCTCCCTGTATCCATTGCCTTTTCCCATTTCCAAATCCCCTCCGCAGCTCGTGTCAACAACCTGGCTGGAGCCCGCGCGTCGGTCGCTCTCCCGATCTACCCCTCCTTCCAATCTACCCCTCTTCCTCCCTCTTCCACCATCTCAGCGCGTTCTTGAAGCTTCACCGTTCAATCCACAACATACTGATTACATATAGACGATGGCGACGATATTCACGAGTGCTGGCTCCGGCGGCGGCGGCGGCGGCAACGGTGGCAAGGTAAGCAAAATCATCACAGCTCGGTTTTTATCATCTGCTAACAGCGTGTCAGGGAAATAATAACAGGAAGCTCCCCCAGGAGCTGTTCGTAAGAATCCCTCTTCCCATGTTTTCGATCTGGACAATTTTAGTTTGGAATTTAAAGCTCACCTTCGCCCAGCCTCAGTATGTACAACGGGAGGAGGAGGAGGAAGAGAGGGAAGAGGAAGAGGAGGAAGATGATCGTCAACCCGCCAAGGTAAGTCTATCCAACAGTTATCTGTGCTGATCATGATCTTCAAACGTTCTACGATGCTGATACAGTGTTTAGAAACGTGTCAAACGCGTCAAGCATAAGTCAAGCAAGAAGTTCGGAGAGCGTCAGGCTCAAATGCAAAAAAATTGGCGCAATCGGTCCGATGCTCAAGATCTCGGAATTCACGGCCACAGACAAAACCCCGACGATCCAAAGTTCCGAAATGCATGGAGCAACGCTCCTCAGACCGGCAATCAGTACAAGGGAAAGGCGAGTAGGGGAGGATTTGGAGGCGGTGCATACACTCCTGACCCCGTTACATCGCGCTCAGACCTACCTTCACTGGGGGCTGATGGGCGTGATCCGGGAGACGGACAAGCTATGCTATCAATGAATGTCCCTTCGGTCTCTGAATTACCTAGATCTTTGCTTCCTCCTCCTCCGGCACTTCGTTTGGCTACTCCAATTCGTACGCCTTCGATTCCGCCTTCGATTCCCAAGCCTTCGATTCCCTCGCCTTCTATCAATTGATCCGTTGCCTTCGCCATCAATGCCCTCATTGAAGCTTTAACGAGGCGGGCAGTAAATTGTGAAGTAGCTTCAGGGATAGGAAGCACCGAAATGAATGCTTCGGACGGCGACACAAGTGGTGGCGGTTGGGAAGCTGCCATGATTGAAAGTGGCGCTCGGTGAAACATGGGCTACGGGCAAAAAGAATGCGATAAGGGCTTATATATTCTCACTGGGCAAAAGAGCACGTTTAGCAATAATATGCTTTGTAGGAAGGTCTTCCTCGATGGAACTTTCCATGTAAAAATGGCTACAGCTTATATATACACTTTAAAGAACATTCCTTGCAAAGTCTTTCCTTGAAAGATATGAAAGTAATAACGCAATTTAGCGCGCGTAAACTTGGAGAAAGAATTTCATTCTCTAATTTCTGGATTATAAATGACTCTGCTCTCTTTACGCTTCTAGTTCCCCTAAAGGAAAAAGAAGTGGCAAAGCAATATTCAAGAGCTAATAGGAGGCAGCGGCGGATCAGCTTTCTTCACCAAATTCTCCACATACGCCTCCCACCACAACCCCGCACCTGGTGCTTCCACCCCATCAATCGTCGGGCCACAAACACCGTCCGACTCTCCACTTGGCTTCACCCAAACAATGCTATCGATCAACGTACTGTTTGTCTTTGTCGTTGGTCTAATCCCCATTCCTGCGTCCACGTTGCACCAATCTCCCCAAGTACCGCGGGTATTCTGGAGGCCACTCCGTCCTTGATCGATGATGAAATGCGTTGGATGCATTGGTGAGATAGGGTGCGAGGCTGGTTGCGTAGTCGAGCTCGTCATACGAATTGGAATATTGTGTGTAATTCGCTCGGGGGTTGGCAATGTAAGGGTTGTAGTTTGAGACGTCTGTTGAGAAGCCTCTGATTGTCGCATTTTTGGTGAAATTTGATGCTAGAGTCACGACTTTTGCGAACTCAGCAGCAGCTGAGATCTTCGTTAGCATTTGGAAATTTTTGACCGAATTGAAATGTGCTTACCCAGAGGTAGACTTCCATCCCAGCCCAGCCATCCACCATGCGCAGCGTCAATGTGCAGCGCAATGTGGGGAGATTGAAGTTGTGCAATTGCGTACGCGATTCCTTCTTCATAACCAGAAGATGCATCTGCGCAAAGTGGAACATTTTGGTTCGTAATGACGTTCCCCAGACTGTCGGGCTCGAGAATGACAGCGAAACACAAGTCCTTGGCAGCTTTGAGAGCAGCGGCGTAGGGATCAACGAACGAATGTTTGTACAGCTCTAGTCCATTGTCGTCGAGACCGAATTCTCCAGATGTTTCGCCGGCCAGGTAATCCCGATCAGGCAGATTGTACAGAACCAGCTCAACAATCTGCTTTCTCCAAGCCCTTCGTTGCTCCTTTCGTGCTTCGGCGACGCGATGTCATAACGAACCACTCGCGTCTTTACTAGCGCGATCTCTCACTTAAGCTTCTCTCGCAACCGTCTCTAAGAATATCAGCAGGAGAGTACATGCAACGGCAATTGCCTCGAAACAGGTCTTGGAATACCTCAAAACTTCTTTGATCGCCCGTCATTTTGCTATACCAAACATGCCTTCTATTTTGCTAGGTACTTACCGGCTTCTCCGAGTGCAACTATCTTCGTATGTGATTTTGAAGGGTGTAAACGGAGTTGATTCTTCTAAATCTACGTGAGAACTCCTCTTATGAAGGAGCTTCGAACTAGCTGACAAAGAAAACGTGATGTCACGTGCTGGATAACCCTTATCACACGTAGGGCGTGCACATATCAGCATCATACATCCTCAGCTCGCATGCTCTTCCCCCAAAAACACATTCAACGACTGATCAATATGAAGGCACCATATGATTTTATAGAGTAAGTGCGATCATGGCAATCTAAATCGCCAGGCTACGAGCACCTAATTCGGCTCCTCCGGACTTCTCAGTCTCTTTTCCTTTTCTCACTTCAACGAACCCTCATTGCTCTCGACAAAATCCTCGGTACGTCTCATTATGGACGGCCAAGCTGGACTTTTGGACAACGATGTCTACGCTTGCTGGCCGCATATGGAATCTGGGCTCTCAATCCAGCAACGAGACCAGTGAAAAATGTCCTATCTGATGAAACCCGACAACAGATTCCCAAACTGAGGCCCAACAAGCACACATCCCTGGTCGTCATACCTGCTTGCCCAGACAAACTTTGGAGATGCACTCCATGAAGAGGTGAAGCCGGAACCATGTCCCTGTTTCTGGCAATGGATAGGTGACATGCCTTCTCCCCTCGAGGACACGACACCCATTGCCGAAAGGAAAGCAGTAATGTATTTCGTCTGCGGAGGAATGGTCCAAGGCCACCCCCTTATGGCTTCGTTCTCATTTGCAGTTGCAAGTACCACTAAAATCCCAGTCTTTGGCGTCAACTTCCGCAAATGTGTCACGAAGAAAACAGCATTTCCAGCAGCAGTCCAAGACGCCGTAGCAGCCTTCTTCTGCCTCCAATCCCTCGGCTTCTTACCGGAGAACATCTCCATCATAAGCGATTCTAGTGGAAAAGGCATCTTTATTACCACTTTTCTCTATCTCAACCGACATAAGCTGCTAATACCTAGGAGGGCGATCTTAAGTTCGCCTTTTGTCGATCTGGTCGATAATTTCTACTCGGATGCCGAACTCTTAATGCTCGATTACGTGAATGCTGAAATGATGAGTATGTTTTCGTATCAGTATACGGAAAATAGGCCTGAGCTTAGAAATACGCTGCTTTCACCGGCGAGAGGGGGGCTTCCGGAAGGATATAACTTCAAAGGATTTCCGAGGACATTTGTAGTGTGGGGTAAAGTTGAGATCTTTAAGTATGGGATTGTCAGGTTTGTGGAAAGTTTGAAGAAGGCGGGGGTCGAGGTTGATGTACTGGAGGGGAAGGATTGTGTGCACGATTACGTGATATTTACGAAGGATAGGAGTCGGGAGGGTGTATTTGGGAGGATCCAGGATTTCATGAAGGTTGATGATGATAATATTCTGCGACGGAAACTGACCGACTCCACCTCTAAGGTTAGACTCCGCAACTGGTACTGACTCCATAGTAACTGACGAACTTCGAGAGGTAGGCGGAATACAATGGTGTTCATTGTTTACCAGAATTGACAAATACTTGCGATTGACTTGGGACTACGCATCGCCAGTCTCAGGTTGCGTAACCGAGATCCACTCTGAGTACATAGATACACCAAATGCATACTCGAATTTTATAGGTTATTACTTTTTTAAAACTTTAATTAAATTATAATTATTTATAGAAATTTATAGAAATTAAAACTATAAGTAATTAATATAATATATTGAGTTTTAAATTTCATTTAATAAAATAATATAAATTATTTATTACGAAATTTAAAGTTTATTAAGAATTTTTATAATATTTATATATTTTTTTAAAGTTAAAAATAAAATAAAAATAAATTTTT
>FJOG01000027.1:807223-818346 GCA_900073065.1 Phialocephala subalpina | reverse complement strand
TTTATTAATTTGATAAATAAAATTAATAATATTTTTAAAAAACGAAAAAATTAATATAAATTATTAAAAATTAAATTTTTTTTTAAAAATAAATTAGAAAATATATAAATTATTTATTATTATTATTTATTTCGATTTTTAAAAATTTAAAAATTACTTTGGAATAATTAATATTATTATTTATTAAAAATTAATTATAAGAAGAAGAAAAAAGTTTTTATTTAACGAAATAATATTTAATTATTAAGAAATTATAATTTTCAATTAAATGGAAACCAATAAAATTTATAAGAATATTAATTTATTTATATATATTAAAACGATTTAATATATTATTTAATAAGAAAATATTTTATTATTTTAAAATTTTATTTTATTATAATTAAAATACTTTAAACAAATTTTGATTATAAAATATTTATAAAATATAAAAATTTATATTAGAATTCTAAGTTTTTAAATACGAAAAAAATTATTAATATATATAAATTAATTAATGCGATTTTAAAAAAAAATTTGATTATTCTTCGAAATATTAATTTATTTTTAAAGAATTTATTAAATATTTTATAATTTCTTTAATTAATTTTTTCTTTGGATATAATTAAATAATTTTAAATATTTAAAATCGAAATATAATAATATTTAGAACTTTTTTATAATTTTTTCGAATAATAATACTTTTTATAAATATTATTAATTTCATAATTTAATTCGTTCGAATTATTATAATTATTTTAAAAAATTATTTCTTTAAAATTATTATATTATTTATTAATAATATTAAAATAAAAAAACTTTATATAAATTATAATATTAAATTAAATTAAAAAATTTAAATATAAATTAATATTAAATTTTAATTTTATTAAAATAAAATAATTATAATTAGATTTATTTATAATTTTAAAAGATAATCCCTTGAAATTATTAAAATTATTAAAATATTAAAATAGAAATAATATAATAATACTTTGGATATAAAGACTTTTATTAATATTTATATTTATTATAAAATTTAAATTAAAAATTTCGTGATAATTATCGAATTATTATATATATTATTTAAATAAAGGGAAAAAAAGAAAAAATTATATAATATTTAAAAATAAATTAATTATATTAATTTTTTATAAAATTTATTATAATTTTATTAATAAATATAAAAAGATTATTTTTAATATTAATATTAATTTCTAAGAATAAAAAAAATATTTTTAAATAATATAATAATAAAAAACGAAAATAAATTACTCGATATAAATTTAAATTTTAAAATTTTATAAAATGAAAATATAATATAATTAAAAGAAAATATTAAAAAATATAAAAGTTTTTTATAAAATATAATATTAATTATATAAAATATTTTTTATTTTCGAAATAAATATTAATATTCTAATTATATACTTAAATTATATTATAATAAACTTTTTAAAAACATTAATTACTTATTAATTAAATTAAATATATTTTTTTAATTTCGAAATAAAATATATTAAAAGTATTATTTATATCGCAATAAATAAATTCTTTAGAAAACTTTTATAAAATAAAAATAATATCGAGAATAAAAAGAATATTAATAATTTTATTATATTAAAATTTAAATAAATTAAAATAATTTGAATTTTAATAAAAAAAACTTAAAATTATTCGAAAAATTATTTTAAAACTTATTATTATTATTAGAAATTATATATAATTTATTTTGTTATTTGAATTTCTAAATCGAAAATAAGGGATTTCCTTTAATCGCGGAGTTAATAACCCTCCGGAGTTAAATATTAACCACGTGATTACTAAATTCGTAAATAATAATTATATTAATAATATTATTCTTCCGTTTAATAATAATTATTCTAATTACTCTCAAAATATTTTTTAATATTTAATAATTCTAAAATAATTAAAATAATTCTTAAGAATATAATTTTATAAATTAATTTAAAATTTTATTAATTATAATATTTAAATAAATATTATAAAAATATAATTAAATATTATTCTTTTTAATTCATTCTAAATAATATTAAATAATAAAAATATTTTAATTAAATATATAATAAATTAAAATATATTTTAAAAAAATATTATTATATTATTAATTATTATTATTAATTATTATTATTAAGAAAATTATTATAAGAATATTTAAAATTTCGTAATAAATTATCATAATTATTAATATAAAACTAAAAAGAAATAAAAAGAAATCTTTTATTTTTAAAAAATAATTTTACAATTTTATTTAATTAGAATAAATATAATTAAATTTTTATAATATAAAGGATTTAATAATTTAATTATAATAAGAAATAAATTTTCCGGATAAATTAAAATTAAATTTATAAAGAATTTAATTTATAATTCTAAAATAAATAAAATAATAAAATGTAAATATTAATTTATTATTATATTAATTATTTTAATGAAAAGAAATAAAAAGAATTATTTAAAAAAAAATTAATTATTTTTTTTATTAATCGAATAATTATTTATATATTAATCGATTATATTTTCTTTTTTATAATTTATAAGAAAAAAATAATTTTATTAATTGAAATTTAATTTTTTATATAAAAAAACTTTTCAATTAAAAAAAATATATAATCGAATTATATTTTTTTAAAATATAAATAAAAAAATTAAAATATATAAAAAAAATATAAAAAAATTAAAATTAAAGAAAAAGTATAATTATAAAAAAAATTAAAAATATTTTAATATTTATTATTAAATACGAAAAGAATTAATTCGTAAAAGAAATTTCGTATTAATATATAATATTAAATTTATTAATTAAAATAAATCGAAAAATATAAAATTATTATATAAATAATAAAGTTTATATTAAATTTATTAAGTAAATTAATTAAAAAGAAATTATTTATTTAGGGAAATAAATAAAACTTTGATCCGAAGAATATATATAAGAAATTAATTAAAAAAAATTCATTAAAAAAATAAGTATTAAAATTTTTTGAATAATAAAAATAAAAATACTTTTAAATTAATTAATTTCGATAATAAAAATAAAAGAAATATAAAAGAAAAAATTATTAAAGAATAATAAAATAAAGAAATTATTTAAGAAATCGAGAAAAAGATAAAAATTATAATTCGTATATTTAAATTTAAAAAATCCGAAAGAGAAAAATATATACGATTTCTTAATAATTAGAAAAATAAAGAAAATTTATTAAAATTTGAAATTATAATAATATTTTAATTAAGAAAAAAATCTTATTTTTTTATTCTTTTAATTATAATATCTTTTTATATTTTTATTTTATTTATTTTCTTTTATATATATTTTTAAATTTTATTTTCTTTTATAATAATTAAAGATAATTTTAATATATAAAAGGATAATTATAATAACTTTTTATTATTTTATTTTGCTAATTAATTTATATATAATATATTATTATATAAATAATTAAATATTCGTTAAAACTTATAAATTAATTATAAATATAAATATTTAAATAGTTTTTCTTTAGAAGAATTATTATCCTTTTATAATATTTTATTAAAGAATTTAAAAGTTATTTAAAAGATTATTTATTTCTTTTAAAATTTAAAGAGTTCTTATATGATTTCGTATATAAAGAAAATAAATTATTTTTTTATTTATTAATTAATAAAATAATTATTATTATAATTATTATAAAAATATAATAAACTTTTATTTTTAATTTTAATTTATAAAAATATTTTCCCGATTATATATTCTTATAATATATTATTAACTAATTATTTAAATCGATTTACCAATTTAATAAAAATAAATTAATTACGGGATATTTATATTTCGTATTTATTTAATTCGAATTTTATAAAGAATATAAAAATAATAAAGGTTTATAATAGTTATTACGAAAAATTAATAAGATTTATAATAAAAATTTAATATTAAAATCAATATTATAAGGAAAAGGAATTTTATTATATATAAGATTAAATATTTATTAATATAATTTTTAATTGGTTTATAATTACTTTTTAAAATTATTAAGCCTTTATAATTTATATAAAACTTATATAAATTTACACGCAAAATAAAAGGTTTTATAAAGATTATATAATTATTATTCTTAGGTTATTATTTTATATATAAAGGCCTTTTGAATCTCTAATAAAAAATAAAAATTAATTTAATATTAATTTAATTTATTATTATTTCCTTGTATTTTATATTTTATATAATTATAAAATTAATATTCGAGACTTATTATTATTATTAATATATTCGATAAATATTAAATATTTAATAATTATAAAATAATATTTTTAATAAAGATTTTTAGTTTTTAAATTAAAATTAAAATAAACTTTTTTATAATTTCGAGGTTTATTTTAGAGATTATTAATAAATTTAAAAATAATATAATATTTGAAATATATATATATATATATATAATAAAAATATATAATAATATTTAAATAATCAAATATTATAATTTAAATAAAAATTATTATAAATATATTATAAAAAGTTTAAAATTAAAATTATAAAAATAATTAATAATATATTAATTTTTATTTTATTATAATATAAAACCAAATTAATAATATTTACGTAGATTTTTGCTCGCGTAATTTTACTTTGAATTTATTGGTATTAAAAGGATACTAAAGAAAATAAAAAACATATTAAATAATTTGCTTATTAGGTCGAAAGCTTATAATGGAGCGAATCAAAGCATAAGATACAAATTCTCGGGAGTTTGCAAAGCATATTCTATCGTGGATCATCCATGCTAAAAGGCAACTTATTATAGTTGAGCTTTAGCACGCCCTTGCAATAGAAGTTGGCAAGCCCGAACTTGACGAGGAGAACCTCCCATAAATTGAAGATATAGTCTCTGTGTGTGCTGGATTAGTTACGGTCGATGAAGAGAGCAAAATCATTCGGTTAGTCCACTATACTACACAGGAATATTTCGAGCGGACCTAGACTTCGTGGTTCCCTAATGCACAGACTGATATAACGAAGATCTGCATCACCTATCTATCATTCAATATTTTTGAAGCTGGCTTCTGTTCATCAAACGAGGAGTTCTACGAGTGGTTACGGTCGAACGTTTTTTATGACTATGCCGTGCGAAATTGGGGACGCCATGCTTATGCAGCTTCTACAGAGGTCGAAGAGTTGATTTTAAGTTTTCTTCAGAATGAAGCCAAGGTCTCCAGCTCCAGTCAGGCGATGATGGTTGGTATAAACAGTCAACGCGCGCCAAAGGAGATAAAGGGGCTACACCTTGCGGCATGGTTTGGATTAACGAACACAATAATGGCCTTACTTGGGGATGGGCATGATGCAGATGTCCAGGATACGGGCAGACGGACGCCGCTGTCGTATGCGGCCGGGAACGGGCATAAGGAGGTGGTGCTGCGGCTGCTGCTCGGCGGCGGCGCTGATGTCAACGCGGAGGAGTGGGGCCGGTATCACGACTACGACGACTCCGACGACTGCCGCATCTTCAACGACTACAGCGACTATAGTTGGACGGCGCTGACGTATGCGGCTAGGAATGGGCGCGAGGCTGTTGTCAAGCTGCTGCTCGCGAAGGACAGAGTCGACATGAACTCCAAGAATTCTGCTGGACCGACGCCGTTACTGTATGCTTCGCAGAGGGGTCATGAGGCGACAGTGAAGCTGCTAGAGATATGCACTAACCTGGAGACTAAACCTAAATATGCTCGGACACCACTATCATATGCTGCAGAGAGGGGTCACGAGGCGGTGGTGAAACTCCTGTTGGAGAAAAGCACTGAGCTGGAAACTAAATCTAAATATGGTCAGACGCCGCTGTTATATGCTGCGCTGTGGGGTCACAGCGCGGTGGTGAAGCTGCTGCTAGAGAAAGGCGCTAAGCTAGAAACTAAAGACACTGGTGGTCGGACGCCGCTGTCATATGCAGCAGAGAGGGGTTATGAGGCGGTGGTGAAGCTATTGCTAAAGAAAGGCGCTGAGAAACCACAATCATAATTACGAAATCTTTATATATTATGTACTGTATATTTTGTGATAACTTTGATAGAGAAGGTACTAGGGGAGCCGATGTCTATATACTATTGAATGATGCCACGGAATGAAACTACACCAAGAATATTCATAGAGACTTCAACTGTTCACGTAATACAGTAATATGACTACTAAGATCTATGTCTCTCCTTTAGCCACTACTTATACATAGCATGCTATACGTTCGTCACCCATACAATCAATCCAATGTCAACCATCGTCTTTCGACCAATTTAATATACAGTACAGTAACAGGGATAGAGAAGGCAAAGAATTGTCATCCTAGAGTAACAATATGTCGGTACAAGAGCACGAGCGAGGTCAAATACGACTTGGGTAAAGTGATTGTTTACAAGGAGAGAAAGAGATTCGCAAGGAAAGTTCTGACTTAAGCTATTTACACAATGCCTTGAAACGAAGTGAAAGGGTTTACTACCCCGCAGGCAGGAGGCTCGCTGACGGCGATGGGTGGATCGATTGCCGCACGCAGTACTAAACATTTTTGCCAAGGCGAAATTCACGTGTTGACGAGACTATACCGAGTTTGAGTCAGTGTTAAACCTCTCCGCCCAATAGAATGGATCATTCGCGGTGATGGTTTGTCCGAGGGAAGCTAAAGCTTCCGTCATCGTCATCTCGAAGGTCGTCCCTAACCGCGGCTAGCGCAGCCTTTATTCGAAGGATATAGTAGCGATTCGGTTTCGTGTATGTCTGCCGTGGGCCAATCTTCGGCACGCTATCCAAAGCATTGTCTGATTAGTGTCTCCAACCACCCAAAGAAGCCCTTGCGTAGGCTCGCTTAGAGGGCTATGGCACAGGGTATAGTTTGAGGATCCTTATGTGTAATTGGAAGGGTTTACAGTCGCTAACAAAATCGGCTTGCCCTTAGATTCACTGTGAAAGTTCCAGCCCCCGCTCCCTAAACATGGATACGTACAAGCGCCTTACCAGAAGCTAGACGCTCACAAGGTCCTTAGCGAGCGACAAGTAGCTTCCACGATACCACTTCTTGAGCTACTGTACTCTGTACAGAATTAACAGATTCGATACAGTACTAACACCCTATAAGAACCAGATATTCGCCGTTATAAGAAGAATCCGACGTATCACGTGGCTTTGCCATTCCAGAGCCGATTACACGTGAATACCATTTTGCTGACGCACACACCTTCTTAGCTTCACGATGTATGTTTCCGTCGTACCTACCGAAGGCTGTTAGACACTGGATAGCTAGAGAACTTCAGAGAATGGCAGCTTTACAAACTCCTACTCTCCAGATTTAATATCTCCTTAGTTCGGCTTCATAAAACTAGAATGGCCAAACGCAGCCTCTTCTGCACGTGCAACGTGGCTTATGCAGCTATGCCTGGAAATTTGCCTGATAGGTGCTAAGGCAGCCTCGTGAGGCTGAATCTTAAGACGACATCTTTTGTCACCTTTACGTTAACGACCTTCTTCTTTCAGCATTCTCTCCCTCATTGCAATATCTCGAAAAGCCTTGGTTTCGGTACAAGTGACTTCGTTACCATTAATGCCGCACCTGTGCGAGGCTCTGGCATACCTCATCTTCATTCACTGCAACGTCCGCGACACTCTATGTCACACAGCCTTTACAGTAATCCCTGGTTTGACCAATTCCAAGTTATCTCCGGTGCTACAAAGTATACGCTAGAACGGTGCCAAAATGGTTAGTCTATGAACTCTATACTCATCTCTGACTAACGTCGTGAGCTACGAAGCCTCTGAGACAGTTATACCCCGACCCGAATACCGAGAGCACAGCAAGCAATGCAGCAAGAGTCGAGTATGTTATAATTACTGTCACCCGACCATGCTAACAATATCTAGCATTATCGCCGTTCACGGCCTAAATCCCCGAGGCAAAAATGACCGCGACCACGTCTTGGATACATGGCGCACACCTTCTGGTTCCCAAGGACACCTCTGGCTCCGCGACGATCTCCCTCAACACATCCCCAACACGCGCATCTTCCTCTACGAGTATAACTCTACTGCGATCTATGGGAAGGATAAGTATACATTCATAGACAAAGCAGACGAATTACTCGAGGCGATAAGAATAAAGAGCAACGGCATAGAGTTAAGGCCGATTCTGCTTCTGGGTCACAGTATAGGTGGGCTGCTGATTAGGCAAGCGTTAGTCAATGCACATAATAATCCAAGATACACGCCAATCAAAGATGCCACGACAGGGCTGGCATTCTTTGCCACACCACACCACGGGGACTTGATATCGATGAGCCTAGGAGGCGTGGTGGCTAAGATTGCGGCGGCTATGGGGTTTCAGAAAGGCGACAACGTGTTAGAGACGCTAAAGGACGGGAGCATCTTCTCTGATATCATGCAAGAACATGGGAGACACCAGTTATTAAAGTACGATATTATCTCATTTTGGGGAGCTCAAGATAACGTGAGTCAAAGGTCATAGTAAACTTGGCGTGTTTGCTAATTAGATCATATATTAGGTCGTACCAGCGAAGAGCGCACGACTTGACATGCCTGGTGACCGCGAGAACGTCGTGAGGTTGAACGCAGACCATAGCGGGGTGTGCAAATTCGGGCCGACTCTCGAGGATCAAGACAACTTCAAGCTGGTACGAGGCAATATCAAAGCCCTATACGAGAATGCTCTTGAGATCAGCAAGTTTAACATTATGAATGCTGAATCAATCTATGCAGAGTCTACGCAGTCGGGATTAGGCGAAACTGATGGAATATTTTCTCCCAACTTGAGTCGCACTAATTCGAGTGTTACACTGAGCTCATTGCTTTCGAACACCGATATCCCCGAAACAATTGTGGAACAATTTCTGGCAATCCTGGTGTGGGACGACGTACTTCAGCCTCTGTATATTGAAGCCTTTCAGGGGAAAACTCCTCATCAGAGAAAAAGGTTTGAAGCGAAGTTCGTGGTATTGCTGGAGAGATATCGGAACGATTTAGTCGCTCAAGGCCCGGATGATGAAGAGAAAAGGGCAGTCTGGCTTCTTCAACGGCAGAGGAAACAATTTGCGCGATTCATCAATGAACTGTTTAGCATCTCCGGGAATTTGGCTAGCCTTACTTCCCAGGAGCCCGACAAACTTGCCGAGACTGAGCAATACTTGTCAAGGCTTAATCTGCGAAATGATGGTGTGGAAGGAGATCAGACTGATGGCGCAGACGACAATGGAGCGGACTCTACTGACGAAGCTCTCACTCCGTATCCAAATTATAAACGGCTCAAGAGATTTTTGACAGATGGGACAGCTTTTCATAATCTTCAAGAGGGTCTTCGTCAGCTCGTGCGAACAGAAGCTTCTGAACACCTCTATACTATATTAGAAAGCGAGACAGACCAAGAGAATATGGTGCAAAAGCAAAACGTCAAGGACATTAGTATCAATGAGAACGAATCCGAAGAATTCAGCAAACCTCTGACTACCACGAATACTGACATGGCTCAACTCCAGTCTATTCATGACAGGCCGGCAGATCACATATTCATGGGAAAGAGTCACGAAAGCACGGCAGAGACAGCTCCGGACCCCAGCGCTCAAAGATCCGAATCCGAGAATATGCCAAGGGCTTCGCCGCAGATTGCAGGTATTATTCCACCAGCGATTCTCCACCGAGAAAATAGTGAACCTTCAAGTCCAACAAGCAGTGAGCCATCAGAAAGAACACACCTCCTATCAAAGCGAAGACCTAATATACCGTCACTTTCTATGTGGAAACAAATTGGACAACCATTTCTTTCGATCGCAGAGTTCTTTGGTAGGGAGAAGCCGCTGCAAGAAGGAAAAAGGCGGGTGCGATGGACATGTGTGAGTTTGACCTATATTATATCCAATATTTATTGCTTATCCTGCGGGCAGCGTTGTGGGAAAAGATTTTATTCGGACTACTCTGATTTCCCTGGGATGGGAGAGCCACAAAACATTCATTCTGGCGATGTCGCAGTGGATGCAGCCCTTGCTGCTCAAGCATGGGGTAACAATCTAGAAAACAGCTCCCAGTCAATTCAAAACAGGCTGTCTTCAGGGAATCAAAATATAGAGGAGGAAGCACAGCAAGATTCCCAAAACGCAGATGTCTTGCAGACGGAAAATCACGAAAATCTGGGTGCACCGCAAGAAGAAGTTAGCGAAAGTTGGATTTTCCTATGCATTCCGTACAAGGGAATCGGGAAGGTAGCACGTTTACTAGTACACGATCAAAGGGACGACAAAGCTCTGTTCACAGCATTTCGACAAGCATACTTCAAAAGGAGAGGCTGCTGGACTCGTTTTTGGAATCTCAAAGCCGTAACGAGGGTTGATTTTGGAATGGTGAGCATATCTCCGCATTTGAAAGGCACCGTGAAAAGTAGATAATAACAAGGTTGGGTAGTTCCACTTGATTGGACACGAACTTGCCGGAAAACCAACTCCTGGAGTCTGGCCATGTTTGGAGCTGCCTCATGGAAGGGTCAAGCAATTATGGTCATATAAGCCATGCCCAATCACGACAAACTACAAGGGTGAGCCAGAACCACCTGTCCCGAGCTCCTGGATGCTTCATCTGTGGAACTATCCAGACCATACCGTGGTGTTAGATGAATCGACGCCTATAATTGGCAGTATTTTCAGCAGGACCGGTCCCCGAGATACCCCACAAGCAGATGATCCCGAACGTCAGAATGAAAGGCGAGATAGAATAGGGCTAAGTCACACCGCTGTATTGACCGCCACACCGAAGAAACTTGCGTGGAGCGTGCCACGCGCCGGCAATGAATTCCCTAAATTATGGGGTTTATTTTGTGAAGAAGGATTTAGAGTGTCGTGGATATTTTTCGCTATCTTACTCGTTTACCTTTCCGCAAGCCTTGCATTTGCTGTCGCGTGGTATATGGAGCATCGAACTGGGCCGCAGGCGGGCTTAGGGTCCTTTGGTGTCGCGAGCTGGATGGTAAGTTTGCTAGCGTTGAGTATTACAGCATGGTTTGCTGCAGTGAAAGATTAGAAGAGGACGTTTATTCATGTTTTGGGGAAGGGTTTCTTGCAAACGAATATTATCAGCAGCGACTTCTGCGTAACATGGAACCCCC
>FJOG01000027.1:789658-807179 GCA_900073065.1 Phialocephala subalpina | reverse complement strand
TATTTATTATATATAATATTAATATAAGGAAATTAAAATTATATAATTATTATTATAATTAAAAATATAAAATAAAATAAATATTATTTATTATTTTTATTTTCGTTTTATATTTAAGAATTCAAAGTTTACTTTTTAATAAAAAGTAAACTTATATTAAATTTATAATATAAAATACGTGATATTTATTCTAATAATAATTAGAAAATATATTTACGCAAAATAAAATATTTTAATTCGTAATAATATTCTTTAGATTATTAAACTCGAGAATAATAATAAATATAAATTCTTAATAATTTTAAGAGTAATAATATAAAGATCAACGAATAAATATTTATATAATTCTAATTTATTATTATCGAAATTAAATTCTCCAGATAATTCGCTAATCGAGTAATCCCGATCAAGCAGATTATATAGAACTAGCGCCTCAACAGTTTACTTTCTCCGAGTCCTTTATTGCTCCTTTGTACTTCAGCGATGGTTTGATTAATAAGGCTCAAGCCAGAGATAGTGGTGATCCAGACGAAGGTGCCGGTTTTCTGAACAGTTCGCGTTCTTGCTATGTTCAGGGTATCATTTTTCGCGAGGAAAGATGCGACGGTCTGGTTGAGTTCGCCGGCGTAGAAGGAGTTGGCAAAGTAGTTCTTTCCCAAAAATTGGTTAACATTCTTGCGTGCTTCCACGTCGTCGGCAGCCGGAAGGGCTGAGACCAGGAAGGGGCAACCAAGAGCTACGAAAACGGGTTTGAGCAGAATTATGGAAATGAAAGAACGTGCAATTCTACTAATGAAAGAATGACGCTTGGAAAGGATGTATCCAGGTATTTCTAATGTCCACGGACATCGTTTGCTAAAGCCAATACAATCCTATCGAGCACGCCTTCATGGACCTTACGACCGTTATTCCGTCGCATATCACCATCGTGATTCTAACATGAAAGAACGTGACCGATAATGCATTTAAGATTGAAGTCAAATATATATCTCGGCTGGAATATGAATCTCGCCAAGGAAGAATGTCCCAACTTCGCTTAGCATGTTACTTGCAAAAATAGCTCACGGCGGCAAGCTTCCGGAGAGCCTCTTAAGAGATCTCGATATTGCAAGCTCCGAGATCAGATGAAGATAGATTATATGGCCCATGCAAGTTATGGCGGGACAGATGAGGTTGTATTGATGGCTTCAGAAGGAGGCGACGCGGGTCGTGATGCCGTCCGTTACTTTCATCCGTGCCGCGCAGTCAACGTCAAAAGGCATGATGCCAAGAATGGGATGTAAAGTAGGAAAAGGCAGACATAGTGTAGAGATAGGAAGAATTACCAACATTATGATCGCTGGGTCACCGCCTGCATGGTACGATGAGGAGTGTGCACACGATTGGCTTTGGTCACGTGCGTTACCCCTCTCTCACACATTGCGCCTTCGCAGCAAGTAATGGAGGCTCCTCTAGCGAGGACGGTTGTTTCCTTATGTAACAAAGGAATGATCAAAGTTATCTGGGACTGACTGGGACTTAGCAAAGCACCGAAGAGCCCGAATGGAGGTGGTAAATATCCTTGAGATTATTTTAAGCCTTGTATTACTTTTGCGGAGATAAATACTAAGGCGAATAGTTTAAATCGGGATCTAAATAGTCCTTGTTAAATATTAAAATTCCCTCGCGCCCAGTAAATAATATCCTCGTGTAATAATTATTAGATTTAAAAAACGCAATAAATATAATATATAATAAAATAATAAAATTAAAATAAAAAATATTAAATATTAAATATAAATTAAAATAATTTATATATATTTTTTCCGCTATATTATATAGGATATTATCGATAATATCTAATTAATATTATAATTTTCAAATATATTTATTTATTTATAAAATATTATAATAAATTAAACAAATTAAAAAATTATAATTTATATATTTTTTATTATTATTAATATGAAAAATATACTTGATTTTATAATATATAAATTAAACTATATGAAACTACCGCAAAAAGCGATTCTAATAATTAATACTCTTATAGAATTATTATAATTATTTATATAAATATAAATTATAATTAAATTAATTATAATTAAAATATTAAAAATTAAATTATTACGAGTATAATATTCTTTATAGTATTTAACGTAGTAAAATTAATAGATTATAAGTAATAAGATGAGTAATTCGCAAAGTTAAAATATAATAAAATTATTTACAAAAAGGAAAAAAAGGATTTTATCAAAATTAACTTCGGAATAATAACTTATATATTCTATCAAAGTTAAGGGTTTATATTTACAAACTTCTAAATATTTTTATATACTAGTAATCTATTATAATAAAAATAAATCTATAATCGGTTTTTGCGGCCTACCAAAATATAAAGAGCAGTCTTACAATGGTATATCCCTCAATCCACTAGCGGTATGGCCTTCCTCTAGTGATGGCAAACGTGTCGATGGAATAGAAGTCGATTGACTATCGAGATAAGAAGGCAGCAAGTCCCTAGATAAGCTGTGAATAGGTCAGCGAGATGCCTATTGACATAGGCAGCTAGTTGAGATAAGCGACTTACACTCGCAGAGGTAGTAGCAGCTGTTTAAGGACCCATAACGACTTTGCAGTTAACTACAACGTATTTCGCACCACAATTATGCATACAGATGGCGGTAGACACACCTATAGACCTCAAGAGCGAAGTATTACCGAAGGTATATTGGCGGAGGAGATATGTAGAGTAAAGTGGCGACTTGTTTGCATCGCAGAGTCAGCAAAAGTACGGAGCAGAGGCAGCAGGCAGACTTACTAAAGGAACCCGAGTGAGATCAGCTATGGGAGAAGGTATAGGAAAGGCACTACAGACGACGAATTATTGACCTGGCGAAAGTCAGCGAAGGCTTCCCTGGTCATTAGAAGCAGCGGGAAAGATCTGTAGTACAGTATGTCCTTGTGCATGAAAGATTTATCGTGTAAGAGTGAATCCTTAAGAGCAGTCAACACATCACGCGTGGCCCTCAACCTTTCAACATCTGTCATGGGAACACCGTTAGAATGATGCGTTGCGCCGAGTTAGGCGCGGCAGTAAGCCGTAACAAATCGGGAATGATGTCGTTAGAGATCTTAGACTCTGTAGCTTCCTCGGCCCTTGAAACCTCTCCATTGTCTTCAGCTTCTTGTCGTCGGCGCTCAGCTTGGCGTCTGGCGTACTCGTCCCAATTGGGCGAGGTCCTACCGTACCAAGCTTCATATGGAGTCATGCTATTGGGTAGAGACTCATTTATCGTAGTGTTGATAATCATAGCAATCTCTGGAAGGAAACGGACCCAGTCTCGGGTGCCAGTTGCAGTTTGGACAGCTGCGAGTCTGCGTTTGAAGGTGCGGTTAGCGATTTCAACGGTTCCTTGAGTGTCTGGGTGGTAGGCCCTGCCCCTGATAATAGGGATACCGCGCGCTTTGCACACTTGTTCAAAATCACGAGGTTTTTGGCCCCGGAACTCTGTTCCATTGTCGTAACGTCTAGTCCAGTTAGTATTGTTGAATGCAACCAAATCTAGGTAGAACTTACGCTCTGCGCGGGTTGCCATATGTTTCAAACCAGTCCTCGGCATCTGCACCAGTGGTTCCAGCTGCCTTGTCTGGAAAGGCCTTTAACCAAATAAACTTGGTGAAGGGCTCCTTCTTTTGTGAGACCCAATTCATATTTCCATCGCTCTCCTTGGTAAAGTCCATGAGATCAACGACAAGCTCGCGCATAAGGCCTTTTAAGATGATAGGAGTGATAGTTAAATCTGCAGGCTTGAAAGCTACTGATAGCTTACAAACATTGCAACGCCTCTTCGCCTATGTCACATCCTTTTTGGTGATACCATAGTACAAGTCAGCACATCGTTGGTAAGTCTTTAAGACTCCTAGAAAGTCAGAGTATCGGCCAAGTCAGAAACCTCCCCCCTAAATTAAGCGAGTTCAACTTACCAAAATAGTGCAAAGCAACATGCACTTTTTGAATCAAGTCCATAGTATCTCTATCACAAGCCGCATATCTGACTTTGCTAATCTTGCCTGTCTTGTGGTCAAGTTCAGGTTTCCAGTAAATCTGATTGTCTTGTAGCTCAAAGTGCGACAAAGTCCAGTTTTTCAGATTGTTGTCAGTGTTCCTCTCATCCTTAGTAGCGCCCCTGGTTCTAGCGTGAGGGTATTTCAAGTGATGGAGCATGTTAAGACGCTTGTTTGGGGACAAGATAGAGCGGCTGGAGTTGTCCTTGAGGTATTGGAGCCATTCATCCTCAAGATCTGGCCATGGTTGCACGGGTGGTCTAGTTGCTGCCGGAGCCGGGGGGGAAGACGGCATAAATGTAGAACCTGAAGGGGTGGTACCTGGGCGAGAGATATCAAATGATTTCAGCGTTGGATCAACGTACGAGACTGGCATATTATCAAAAGGAAGGGCCAAAAGAAGTGAAGGGGGGATTTAAAACGAATAATTTAAGTAGGTGGTAATGCAAAGTGGTGTAGAGGTTTGGCGAAGTCCAAAGGCCAAGGGGATTTTGCTTAACTTAAATGCGAGCTTTGCATTGCACGGAAGATGCCGATATCCAAATTGTAAGGCAAATGGCTGGGAGAGTGATATGCCGATGCTTGTCTTAAATGCTGCATGTCGCCAGGATTCCAGAGGCTTTTAGACAGTTATTGTGATAGTATATCTTCATGGCTGACCTAAAACATCGTATCACGGGAGTGTACAGTAAGGGGTGACGCCTTAATAACGCCTTAAGGTGGTTGGTTCGGGTATTTGGCGATAAAATAGGGGGGCTGAAGGGGGGCTGGGAGCGGCTGAGGGCCCCTCGCATATCACTTGTTTCGAGAAAACGCCCTAAAAGCTCTAGACCATTCATCTTATCGTAATCTATTCATGAAAAGTGATACAATTCGTAAACAGCTGTCAAATCTGACTGAATGACATGGTGTTTCATGAATTAATCGGGATTATGTGTCACAGAGCAGCTGCAGGTGGTGTGGCTGAACCGGGGTTTCGGACTACTTAAAGAGTTAGAAAAGCCGATAAAAAGTTGGGTTTAAAATTTGTTTTCTTAGGACCGCACGAGCTAGTACGGACAAACGGGTTTTGCGGAAAAGCAAATTACAATAAAGTAGGAACCCTTTTATAATTTAATTAAACTTAAAAAGTAAATATAATTAAATAATTAATATAAATTAAATATTATTATTATTATTATTTAAATAATAATTCTAACCAAGGATTCTAACTTATGAAAAATGAATGGACAAGTAAGTGAATGAGTCTCATTTCTTGCTTTGTGAAGGATAGTGATTGACTAAATACATGAGATCGGTAGGTACGATAGGCCGCAGCAGGTTGCCGTCTCCCACGTAGCTGTGGAGAGCAGCCTAGCACTTGACTTCCCACGTGATCGGAACTGATAGTTTGGACTGAACTGAACTGTTGAAACCTCAAACTGAACTGGACTAGACTGAACTGGACTGAATTGGACTGATAAAACTGATAAACTGATAAACTATTAGCCACACTACTTTTGAGAGTTACGAGTTTAGTACGCAGCCAAGAGACGATTCAAAATACCGCAAACCGTCACGCAAAAGCTCTGGCCCTTGTTCTCGGAAGGCGACCTTCTTATCACCATTCCTCCAGCTACGTAGCACCAAATCCTCCGTCAAGTCGTACTCGACCAGAACCACGTCCTCAATCTCCAGTTCCAAAAGCAGCGCCCGCAGTACTTGTACACCCGGAAGTAAAACATGCCACAACCTTATCGAGCGGCGATATCGAACGCGCTTGAACAACCAGTTCGAAAATCTACTTCGCGCAATTCCGGATGATGTTATAAAGGCACAGGTTGAGTTCCTTCGAGAGGGGTGCGATGACTCGATGTCTCTAACCTCCTCTTTTATTTTCTCTACGTCATCGCTATAACTCTTAACTTGCTCCTTTCCACGAGGCTTGTTCTTCTCGACTTTGGTCTTACGAGGGGACTTGGGGTTTTGTGGGCGTGGACAGCGGCTGCGTTGTCTATTTTCTTCTTAAAGCGAGAGTAGCGCATTCGTGCTGCATGGCCGTTGGTAATTGGTTGCTGAAGAACAGGGTCACTAGCCACTTTGTTCCAGTCGATCTGTTTTTAGAAAATGTTAGATAGGGTGAGGTAGTTAGAAAGGGCTGTGGTACTTACACTTTTTAGACATTTCTGACTGAGGATGGCGTAGAGGAGCCGTACGATGGCATTATCGTTCGTTACGGCTTGTGACTGTTTCTGCTCTTTCACCCTGAGCGTGCTCATCAGGCGGACTCTCTGGAAGTCCGCAGGCGTTGGAGGGGGGACCTTAGGGCTTTTGGCTCTAGCGTTACTCAATTCTGCAGCGGGCTGTTCATTGGGGCTTTGAATAGGTTCAGGTTCGGATTCATCAATCTCTGCTATTCTTTGAAACCACATCTTGCAAGAAGTACTGTACACGCATTAGCAAGCACTTCTAGGCCCTACTTTTGAGTACTCACCACTGGGTTCTGGTCTTGGCCGAATGTTCTGACTTGGTGCCACAACGAGGACAATGATCGCTGTTAGTACTGAGATCAGAGAAAATCATGCTCATATCGACCTTTTGACCTGGGCGAAAACAAAACGAGAATTCGTTTTCGCGGCTAACATCTCTTCCCGTCACTCCTTCTTCAATGGCGTATTCTCCTTTTAGAACTTTCTGATACCCAGGGCGTTCCTCAAATCGTTTGAGGAGAATGATATTGAACATCTGGTCAATTATGTCAGTTCTAAGTAAAATAGTTAAATGTTAGGAGCTCTTACTTCCCAGGAGTTCACCAGTTCCAAAGGAATTGGGATCCGAAAGCCTAAGGCATCTTCCAGCGTCATAGGCTCCTGCTGCCAACCTGTTCCCAGGCCTCGAGGTGTCGACTGCTGCAATGCTATATGACTTTGGAAGAGACCTAAGAGGTTCTTGATATCAACAGTCATAGAATGAACCTGTGTTCTAACGTGAACGATTAGCAGATCACGTTCGGTAAAGCTCCGTCTGAATGCTCACAAAGATACAACGCCACTCTTCACATTACTCAAGATGAGATCCGATGTCTTCGACTGTATTTCAATCTTTTTGTCAATGTCATCTTCTTCGACGCATCTCTGACCCAGTTTCCAGATCCTGAACCCGCCAAACTTGTGCCGTACTTCCTATCAACATTCCCCCGAAACGCAAGTAATGTGTCCCTCCAATCCTTCGCAACGTCTTTTGTAATCGTGCCAAGTTGGTCCAACTCCGAGGACGATTCATAGTTCTGCCATAACGCAACAACCTGCCAATGAACCCGTCAAAACAAGATCCTTATTTCGTTTCATGAGGAGCGGAGATATACTCATCTTCTTCGACGCATCTCTGACCCAGTTTCCAGATCCTGAACCCGCCAAACTTGTGCCGTACTTCCTATCAACATTCCCCCGAAACGCAAGTAATGTGTCCCTCCAATCCTTCGCAACGTCTTTTGTAATCGTGCCAAGTTGGTCCAACTCCGAGGACGATTCATAGTTCTGCCATAACGCAACAACCTGCCAATGAACCCGTCAAAACAAGATCCTTATTTCGTTTCATGAGGAGCGGAGATATACCTGCAACAGCGCCTGATCAAACGTCTGCAGTTCTTTTATCAAGCCTTGGTACTCCTTCGCAGATCCTCTGGAGTCGGCCAAGGCCTTGGCTAACGACCAGGCGATTTGGCCAACAGCGATGATATCGCCAACACTCCCAAAAGTTATAGGCATTGGCGCTGGCTATTTACAGCCTCGCGGCCATCGCAATTCCTTGAGGAGTCGAAAGTTGATTATCGCGAGGATTGTTGTGGTAGGCGATGCTTAATCAGCATGCGCTAGGGGTGTAGATAGCTCGCAGCTACTACGCTTCTCAATGGACACCCTATCCCTTACACTGCGGTGCCGCGCACACTAATTACCGAGGAATTAAAGCAACTTCAAAACTGTGCATTTTACTACACAATTATATCAAATCAAATTCCTACATAGAAATTAAACTTTACGTATTGTGCTACATATATTAAAAGTTTTTATTAATTTTCATAAAATATTACTACGGTAATCGTAAATTAAAAGTAGTGAGTTCTCTCGCTTAAATCTTTTTGGTGGGGAGGTGTGCGTGCAGCAGTGTAAGGGATAGATAGGTATGCTCTGGCACCCTCGCTTCTGTGCCGCGGGCTCGCTTTCTAGCGCTGGGCTTGCTGGGGCAAAGGAGCCTCGGGAGGTTCGCGAGACATGGCACTATCTAAACACGAGACCTTTTTCACTCATTGCAAACTTAAATTTGTTTCTGAAATTCGTCGTCTCTTGCTTGTGAGCCTGGGCGCTCCGGGTCCTGCTCTCCGAGACTGGATTGGAGTATCGCCTATATCGCGTAGTTGTCAGGCTCCACATGTTTCTGCTGGTCTTTAACACTGCCACGTTTTCTTCCACTCCGGGTTATAACGATGCAGCCTTGCTGTATGCCTCACCCAAAAAGCCACGTCAGGGTGCCCATCAGCTTCTCTAAGCTCCCACTATTGCACTGCCCGGTTACCTTCTTTATCCTAGAGACTTGCATCAATGATCACATAGACTTATCGTTGTTGTGATACCTACGATGAGACTTGGGCGACCTACAAGTTGAATTGTGTGATAAACTGCTTTACACAACTTCGCTCCTTCCAGAGTATACGCAACAGAGGCGATAGCCGTGTGCTTAGGGTCATCTAAAACGCTGCATACGAATGACAACTTCAATCATGGCATGCAGAACTAATATTGAGGATCAAAGCAGGTAAAAAAAATGTATTTCTCATCGCGAAACTCCAAATGTTTGCACAGCCTTTCAATTGGGAAGGCTCCGCACTACTCGCAGGCAACATATCTTCATTTCTCGCCTTCTACTAGAGACACTGCTGACTATTGAAGTGTGCAATTGCAAGAACAAGCTATCGAAAAGGCTCGTGAAGCTTTGTCACGACTACCAAAAGGCAATGTGATATTCGAACAATGCATTCGTGACCAGCGTTCTGTTATCGACATCGTCGCATCCGTCGTACAACATGTTGATATCTTCCATCGCAAGCGGTCCGCAAGAATACTCCGAAAATTTCACGACAATACGAGATGGCTGGAAAATATTTCTGGTGTGATTGATGTGGTGACTCAAACTCAAGCTGGGATAGGATGTCCATTGTGGGCACCTATCAAGTTTGTTCTCCTGGTACTGCGCTCCATTATTACTGTGTGTGTGCTGTGGATACTGACCATAACGATTTCAGGTTTCGAACAATCAAATCGCAGTTGTCGAGCAGGCTTCGAACCTAGTACTTGTGATGTCAGAACATCTGCCACGGCTTGAGATATATGGGAGACTGCAGTCGGATCCGGTCTTGCAAACAGCCCTTCTCAACGTGTTTACCGACGTCGTAACATTTTCTGTGAAAGTTTATCACTACTTTAGAAGAAGTCTTCCGGGTAAGTGAAACCGAATGATCCGCGTCAATGATAGTAGCTGATTACATACGATGGTAGTCCGACTAGTAAAGGCAATTTTGCGCCCTTCGGGTGATGAATTTGGAGAGGCGTTAGGCAGCCTTAAGAGACACTCAAATATTGCCGATTCAACAGCAGTGGCTATCGAGTTAGAGCGAGCCTCTAAGTTCCGCGAAGGTAATGTCTCCCCTGCCTAAATCTTATATATATATACGCACATCATATATGTGTAAATTATACACTTCATGTACGTACTAACAAGAGATCAGATGCGAAAATCAAAGATCAGCAAAACCAGAGACTTCAATGCCGGAATTTGCTCCAGCCTGTTGATACCGAGAGAATCCTGGAAGAGCATACTAGAACCAGGCTGCATGGAACCTGCAACTGGATATTGACAAACTCGACGTTCCTTGGGTGGAAAAACAACATTTCTCAATCGAATAACGATCGAATACTCTGCGTCTCTGGTGGTCCTGGCTGCGGCAAAACCGTACTGTTTTCTTCACTCGTTGAACACTTGAAAGACCAAGAGACGGTCTTATTCTTCCCATTTCAAGGAAACAATGAAAGCCGACGAGATATAGGGTGCCTAGTTCGAAGTCTACTATGGCAGTCACTCCGATTCGCGGATGAGAGAGGCCTCAAAATTGTGCGTGACTTGGTCTTGGCTGGCTCACTTACAAATTCTGGATTATGGCAGGCATTTAAAGACGTTATGGCGTTATCAAGCGCACCAGCCTTCTGTATTATCGACGGGGTCGATGAGTGTGATGACTCAATTCAGGTTTTACTCGATCACATTCTTGATTTTCTCGATTCAGGCACCAAGTTTCGCGTGGCCTTCTTCGGACAAGCACTTCGACTTACGCCAGTAATTGGTGTTGCGGCTTGGAATATCAAGATAGATTCCACACTTGTTCAGCACGATATCGACATATATATCAAATCCCGTATCAACCAGTCAGAGGTTCTTAATAGCTCGCAACTAGAGGATTCAATCTTCAAGAATGTGCAGGAAGGATCTGGCTGCGTTTTTCTCTGGGCTAAGTTGATTCTTGAGGACCTTTGCAACTCGGCTACAGCAGGAGATATTATAAAGAGACTCAGCCATCTCCCACGAGGACTTGAACAAGCCTATCAGCATATCCTATCCCGACTTATCAATCGTCTTGATCCGCACCAATTACTACTTGCCAAATCCTTGTTATCCCTCGTCGTGGCTTCGTTCCGGCCTCTCACCGTCTTGGAAATTCAGCATGCCTATGCCTGCGGGTATAATCACGGTCCCTCCCACGAGCACAACTTGCTTCTACAGCCTAAGAACCAGATCCTTAATGTCCTAGACGGTCTAGTAACTATTGTGAATGGCCATGTACAGCTTGTTCACTTCTCCATTCTGGGCTTCTTGACACGACCTCGGGAGGAATGGCCATGCAGAGATGACGAAGATAGTTTACATTTCAGACTGAGTTTGGAAGAGTCTCACCGCTTTCTCGGCTCTATTTGCGTCGATTATCTAGGATCTAGCGACTATAATATCCCGATGTCTGAGATCGAATCACGCTATCCGTTTTGGAAATACGCTACTAGATACGCCTTCAACCATATGTACCGCTCTGGACAAGCTTCTTCTCCTCTTCTGAGCAAGATCGGTGACTTTGTTAACTCAAAGCAATTTGGTCCTTGGCTTGAATACTTAGCCATGTTGACCCTGGAGGATAATTCATTTTTCCTACTAGACAGTGAACTCACAAGAATTGCTTCCTGGCTCAAAACCGCAGGCTTCAACAAGAAGAGGCTAGAAAAAATAATTTTTCAGCGAATCCGTCAAGAGCTTGGCGAGCGGGGGAAAAACTTCGGTGAAGAAGACCCTCGCACTGAGCAATGCCAACTGTTTCTCGATTACCTCGAACTCATTGGTTTCGCGGACGAAACCCCTCACGTTGAATCTACTAGTTCCACTAGGATATGCTCATCCGCACTCCCTTCTAGTTTGCCCACTATCTTGAGCAACTTTGATAATATCGCCGCTTTGTCGCTACCACGCCAACTCCATCTGATTGTTCGCTTATCGTCACATCTCAAGAAGTTGAAGGACCTCCCAGACGTTCTTGAAATGCTCTTTCGCCTATTCTTAGGAAAGGCATCGCTGCTTCCAGTTGCTGTTGTGTTAGCCATTAGCAGCTTCTATGAGGCGGTAGGGAAACCTGACAATGCGCTTAGTTTGTACGCTATAGCACTAAAGAGGGTCGAGGCCAAGGAGATTCCTCCAAAATATACCATTATAGGTCTTATCGCCAATATTCACTCTCAGGAAAAAGGTTTTCCATAGCTTTGGAGCATTATCTACATGTGCAAGTTGGCTTAGAGAAGCTTCTCGGTCTCGAGCATCTCGATACTTTACAAACTCTAAGTGAAATTGGATATTGCTATTTCCAGCTAGCTAACTACCAGCTGGCTCTCGAATCTTTTCAGCAAGCCTTGATTGGCCGAAAGAAGATTCTCGGCCTCGAGCATCTCGATACTTTAGTAACTCTAAATGATATTGGGTGTTGCTATTTTCGATCGGCTAGCTACCAGATTGCTCTCGAATTTCAACAGCAAGCTTTGGTTGGTGAAAAAAAACTTCTCGGCCTCGAGCATCTCGAAACTTTAATGACTCTAAATAATGTTGGAGATTGCTATTTCCAGCTAACTAACTACCAGCTTGCCCTCGAATTTTACCAGCAAGCCTTAGCTGGTCGAGAGAAGCTTCTCGGTCTCGAGCATCCCAAAACTTTACAAACTCTAAGTAATATTAGAGACTGCCATTTCGAGCTAGACAACTACAGCATGCTCTCGAACCCCACAAGCTCGGTGATAACTCGCAATTCATTCGATGATTCCCAAAGCGCACACAAGCATACTTGAAATGCTGAAGATATTGGTTACGCATGAGCAACTGAAAGGAAAGATGCATTGTGGGCACACACAAATAGAGAAATTACACAAACTCCGCCAGGTATTCCAATGTCTGCGCAACAACCGTCGAACAACTCTTTAGTGCCCATCTTTTCGAGTCCCTGTGACGCTTGAAGGACCGACGCTTGATGAAGTGACTTTTGAGGATGAACTAGATGCTTTCGACGATGACAAAAGGGATGAAGCCTTTGTTGATGAAGAGCTTGATGAGATTCCTGACGAAGAACTGTAAGTAATTGTTGAGGACATAGCTGCGGCAAGTGACGAAGAAGACAAGATCGACGAGGAGGGTACAGTTGAGAATGTCAAAGACAGGAGCAAAGGAGCAGCCGATGGCAATGCACCAGCCAGATAAGACAAGGATGTAGTTGATGATACAATACCAAACGTGAAGGTCAAAGAGAAAAGCGAGGATGGAGATGATAAGTTGCTGTTAATAGTGATGATGAGGATGAAACCCCGTACGAGGAGGATGGCACTGCAAGAGAAAGCGACGTGATGAGGATAGAGGCGATGACTATGAGGAGGTGATTGAAGGAGACAAAGATGAAGATGTTAACATACTTGATGATGTGCTGGTTTTTGATGAGCTGGAGATCTTAGATGAGCTGGAAAGCTTAGATGAGCTAGAGATCTTCGAGCTGCTGCTGGATGTCTTGGACGATGTGCTTGTAGTTGATACGCATGTTGTGCATGCGGCAGCGGATCCAGTAAATTGAATATCGGTGGTTCCGCCATTTGTTGTGAATGTAAGCAGAGCAGAGCCAACGCCAGCAAAGCTTGGCGACCAAGTAACCGAAACCGTGAGCGTTGAACCGGCTGCGACTGCAGCGCCATTGGCGGGGAAATTTGAAGAGACGAAGTCCTTTCCGACAACTGTGGAGGCTCCTGGAACCACAGCTACTGGTGGTGAGCCAGCAACATTTGGATTTGTGTATGCGAAGGAAGTCAATGTCAGAGCACCAGCTCCATCGTTGGTTATGGTGAATGTCTTAGTGACAGATTGTCCAACGGTTGAGGAGCCAAAGTCTAGTGTGTAAGGGCTAACAACTGGGAATCCTCCTGAGGCGACAACCTTTCCGGACAGTGATACCGTCGTCGTGAACCCGAGGGAATCAACAATGCTCAAAGCAGCGCCTTCCGTCCCAGGCACCACTTGAACTTTGTCGATGACTCTAGTATCCTCGAGAGCTTGACTGGTGAGGTTCATCGTAACTGAGACGGGGAATGAAGCACCAGCTGCGATAGTAGTCGTCGGTACACCAGCGATCTGGAAGATGTGAAGGCCAACTGAGGTACTCTTGATTGTGAGAGCTTTGGTTCCGACGGTGCAGGTAAGAGTGAGGAGCGACGTTTGGCCAGAGGTTACGGACCCGAAGACAAGAGGGCTAGGGGTGCATGCAATGGAAGGCGTAACCACTGCTGCACCTCCACCAATGGCGAAGATTTGGTTGGTGACTGTGGAATAGGCCTTTGCGTTACCGAAAGCAACTCTTTGCATCTTCTGGATTCTGCCTGTTGCTGGGTATTTCAAGGGGGTAAGGATGCCTCCGACTGGCACAGCATTGTAAGCTACGATGCCTTGGTTCACATCTGCCATCCAAACCTGGGTGACGTTAGATCTTGAGACTTTCTACGGGATATCAAAATACTCACGATACCACTGCCTGCTTTCCCATTCAGCGACGTGACGGTTGGTGGACCGCGACCAGCAAAAGTGAGAGCACTTTGGCCTGCATAAGTGAAGTAGGGCTTGCCGCCATTGAGTCCAAAAGAGTAAGCGACTAAAGGCCCTGGAGCAGTGGCAAAGCTTTGAATTGGTCAGCTCATTCACAGAACACAAGGAAAGCCCACATACTACACATATCCACCCTCGCCTGGATAACTAGCCACACCGCTCAGAAGACTGACAGACTCGGTGATGACCTGAAGCACTAGACAGATTTAGCATTTCTTCAATGGGGTGGAGCGTTTAGAACTCACCTGCATCACCGCCGCCAGATCCCATGTTGAATCCTCCCAAGTTGTTGGCATCCATGACATAAATCTTGCCGCTCTTCCCACCGGCAATAAGGATTCGACTCACGCCGCCACCTGAGAAGTACGGGTCGAGGAGCGCAGCACCACTACTTCCGAAATCCCTGTCGCCGCCGTTCAAAGAAGCGTACTCATATCTGGAAGGTGCAGGAGTTAGCAATTGCTCTCTGTAGAATATCTCGGGAGAATGGCTCAAGTGATACTCCAAAACGGGACGGAATTTGGGCCCTGATGTACTCACGGTTCGAAATAATCAGACTGCGTGAATACTCCATTAGCACTGACAGCCATATCAACAGTAGCTTGTTCGAGGGTACTGATATGGCTCTTTCCACTGGCGGGAGCTCCTCCACCATTATCACCACCGTTGCCAACCCCATTCCTGGACAGTGTTAGTCTTCTTTGCGGAAAATCTCAACAGACTCACCCAGTGACGAAGAAGATTCTATTTCCTGTGGTGTCTGTCGCAATACCAGTACCGGATTGCCAGATGCCAGCCTTTCCTCCCTGTTTATCAAAATCTCGGAGTCAGCTTACTGTTTTTAAAATAATCTAGACAGTGCAGATGTATGTCTTAGGAGTGAGTCTGAAGCACCGCTGGGGTGCGTACAGAGCAACGCACTGCTAAGACAGCACAAAAGATGGAATAAACCTCCGAGAAACGGACACTTACTGTCTGGGTCAAAACATTGAGTGGTTGAGGGCTAGGTGCTCCAGGGCTCGCCATCATTGCCTGCATATTAGTCACACCACCTGTCGTCTTACTGACTCCAACGAGCATTCCTGTATAATTGAAATTGTCGCAGTGTCCAGCGAACCCTGCAATCATTGTGTTACCAAGCATTGTCAACGAGGCTCTCTGATTCGACGTTCCCGCAATGAAATATCTCGTGGGATCATTGTTCGCAGCACCATCGATTATCGTAGGGAAGCCGGAAACGTCAGTTAATCCAGGAAGTTGAATGGCATAAAACTTGGCTTGTGCTGCGTTGTATTAGCATGAACATTCGGCGCGGAAGCGGTATATGAAGCTTACCATTGAGTACTCCTCCACTGCTAGCCGCTGGAGAAATGTCAGCGAAGCCTTGACAGATGTATACTCACGAACATACCTCCTTTATAACCTTTCGAGATCAAGTACATGATATCGGTTGCAGGATCAATGACAGGTGTGCCAATTATGCCAATCGTGTTAGGGATATCTCCGCATGATGTGTCCGAAGAGAGATAAGGAGGGTCCAGAGTTCTGCTCTTGATTGTAGCGCCGGTTGTTGAATCGAGGATCCTGATGTTGTTCTGGTTCGACACAACGATGACTTGCTCCACTGTGCTACCAGGCGGTGTCCATACTAGAGGCTTCGCGTAGAACATTTCGTTGGTGTTGAATATCGACCTCCATTGCAGGGCGTACGATGGGATGGCAGCTGGATCCATATTGTGGTTGGCCAGATACCCAGAATTTGCCGGATCCTGTGCAAGTATTAGTGGCTATTGATCCCATTGAATGGGGCACACTCACAGTATCCTGGAGGAAATCTGTAGAAGCCGACGCATTAACGGCCGGCAACACTGCCAGGCCAAGGACCTTGAACCACTTCATGATGAAAACGAGTGACTGTACGAGTAACGACTGTGATGGTTTCCCACGGAAAGAGTAACAATAGGAGAAACCTGGCACGCGACAAAAACGTGAAGAGAAAGAGAAAAAGCTTGCCAAGGTGCCAAGAAAAGAGGGTGAAGAGGGGGAACCACCGACTTAAGATCTCCTCAGCAAGAACGCCCAGAGCAAGCCGCTTGTTCAGCGTCGTGGGAGGCGTCAATAAACAGAGCATGGCGGCCCTTGCTTTTTTATTCGGCGAGTGGCCGAGTGCAAGTAGGACAAGTGGCGTCAAGCATCTCTGAGTCGTAAGAGTAGGTAGCACAAAGTTAGCGAAGGGATTGTATCGTGAAGGACGAAAGTGTTCGAGAGAGTATTACTGAACCGAGCCATATTGACTGACAGTATTTCCGCAGAAGAATTAGCAGTCACATCAAGTAACTGGGGTCAGATGGAAGCTGAAAACCTGAATTCTAGAGATCGCATGCCAATGAGATAAGCGTAAATAGAGCGGGTAGTTGAGGCTCCCCGGCATGTCACTCCCGAGGATCTGTTGGCTTTGTCTCACCCAGGCTTTCGAGAATTGCCCGATATAGCGATTTTTTTTTAGCTCAGCCCAGAGCGGATGCGCCTTGGGATGTCATCGAGTTTAAAGAGGAAATTAGAGTCTGGCCGTCATGCAGGAGGTGTTCTTCGCCATTGGAAGCTCCTGCGTCTTCAAGACCGGGCATCAAATGAGCAACTCTAATTCGCTTCTAAGGTGGAACATCTCGACTAATCTTCGCTCTGTCAAAAGATAAGCATTCGCAAATGCAGGTCCGGGGCTTGAATGTAAGGGTTTTGTATGCATGGCTTTATTTGGTTTGGACGTGTTCGGAGACCATTGACGAGAACCACCATGGGGCAGCGATCTCGAGGTGAACTCATATCAAATTGGCGCCAGGATGATCGTTTATAGACTCAATACCGCTCATCTGCGGTGGGAAGCTGAACAGGCAATCATTGAGTTTTGACAGAGCCTGCAGAGTCGAAAGTCGGCTTGGTCCTTGGAAGAGGGGTAAGGCCCGTAGGGGACCTGGTTTGAAGGCTTATTCACAGTCGATGATCTTGGGACTCGGGAACTTGTGTAAAAGGGTGATGGCTTGAAAATTCGGGTATTCGTCTGAGTCGTGGCCTGTGGTTTGGTGGAGATGGAGATGGAGATGATAAATGAAGGTTGAGGAAAGAGCCCGACGCGAAGCTTGAGACGTTGAATATTTAGCGTAAACATCACCTGACTGGCTGCCTAGGGCTTGAAGGCGCCCGTAATCGAAGCCTGGAATGAAAGGGCGTCCCTATCGCAGCCCCTGAGTTAGGCGAGCTCACGCATTGGGGGTTCCCCCCT
>FJOG01000027.1:753220-789245 GCA_900073065.1 Phialocephala subalpina | reverse complement strand
CAGCTGAAGTCAATTGCATTATGATCAAGTTATCCCTGATTATCCTATTTCTATTCTAATATAACTCATGTTTGCGATATCTCGCTCTTTGTGGCTCTCACAAGAATCCATCAACAGCCTCCGCCACAGCACTCAAGTCCTCCCAGATATGATAATGTCCAACCTGCGGCAACACAACAACCTTCAGACCAGAGATTTTGCCAGCGTATCCCTCCAGAACCACAGGTGGGCAAAATTTATCCTCGTCGCCGGTGATAATCAACGTCTCCGCCATGGCGTCTTGTACAGGCAGCGCTTCCGCAGCTTCTCCTAACGCAATGCATCCCTTCGCATATCCTTCAACCTCCTGTGCCAGCAGGGACGTTCGGACAGCAGTCACAGCGAGAGCGTTCCCTGTCTTAGATTTCGAGGACGTTCCAACGATCGAGAATAGCTCGGCCACGGGTGACATTCCCGACCTTCGCACGGTCCGGGCTCGCTCGATACATTCGTTCCGAACGATCTCTGGGAAAGGCGACGGTGGTGGACCCAAGAGAATGAGCTTTGAAACTATCTCCGGGTGCTCGATAGCAAGCTTAAGAGCGATGAGGCATCCTAAGCTGTGAGCGATGATGGTGGTCTCGGTGAAATGCGAATGCTCGGCAAGTGCAAGGACATCTGCTGTATAGCTCGATATTGATACTGTTGATTCTGCGGATGTTGGAGAGTGGCCTTGGCCTTCGAGATCCAGAAGATGGATCGAGTAAGTCTTCTCGAGCCCCAGGTGCGTGATCAAGGACGAGAAGTACTCTGACGAGCTTCCAAGACCGTGGAGAAAGAGCATGTGAGGTCCTGTAGGAGTACCAAGACGGCGATAGTAGAGCTGCTTAGAGTTGAGCATTGTGAGGTTCGTCATGTTGGGGATTTTGTTGCTGGGTAAACTGGTGAAGCTTTCAAGAGTTTAATTCGCAACAAATTTTGACCGAAAGCTATTATATTACAAGCAACGCTGGTATACTGCGCAGATATCATCGTGATATGAAACGAAAGATGCTTTGTAAGAAATTCCTAGCTGACCATTGCAGCAGCAGATGTTCTACCCCTCCATTTGCCAAGACAACGCCCTCTCACATCATCCTGCACAAACCATCCACATTTTCCTCTTTTGGCACAATCATTCAGACAAGTACATTTCAGCTGAGGGGACGTTCAAGCTTCCTCCAGTCTCTCGTCCAATTGCGCTTCGGAGGTTCCCATCACAGAAATCACCGTTTGAAATACGAGCACTTGCTAGATAAGAATTCCGTTTCTTGGTGATGGTGATGGGTCTCGGGAATCTGCGGTACGATAAGATAGTTTCCAGACAGGCAGTCCCACATTGATGAACGCACCGCCAGACGTCCAACAATATCCCTTTCATCCAGACAACTTGTGCCACTCCAACTCAATCTAACAACATCTCTGCCAAGAACCACCACCTCCCCTTCGCGAACGAGCGTGATAGCCTTCTCACACACGCGCTGTCAACAGAGATGTTGCTCAAAGGAACACATCCCATCACCTAGAAGGTGCGTCCCAGTCTCGACCCCACCCACAACCTCCTCGTCCAGATCTGCCATCTCGATGTCCTTGTGTCCCTCCTCGTCTATGCTCCTCTGTAGTATGTGGACGTTCGCTGGCTTCCTCATCGTAGCTGAAGTAGGAATGCCCTTTGCGATGATCGTTTGCATATCGATCATTTCGCTCTCGAGTTCTGTTCATGTCAGCATGTGCTTGATGAGCTTGGAGGCTTCGAGATGGAAATATGCCTCGCTGTCTCCGATCTCTTGGGGCAGCAGACTCGTGATGGCCACGCAGAGGCGATCGCTCTCTGAACTGTCTTCGTAGCACTTCCTCAACATCTCTTCTTGCTCGCACCTTGGCTCTCGCGAGAATCGAAAGCATCTCGCAGCAGTCAAGGGCACGATGGAGTCTTTCAGACTCCTCGTACTCCTCGTTGTCGAGATCAGCACAATGTTCACAATTGCGCTCGTCTTCTCGCGAGGACTCGCGGTGCCTGCTCTCTGACCTTGACTCTCGTCGCGGAGACACAGAGACCCGCCGCGAGGGTTGAAATCCGTAGTGCTGACTGGAAGACGGTGTCCATCTTCCAGAGCTCTGCTGATTCCGGTCGTGCATGTTGTTGGGGGGAGTCCCAGAGGAACGTCCACCACGTCGACGCCGATTTTGCTTCTTCTTGGACCTATTACTCTCCGGCTGACTAGTAGCCTGGCTAGAAGCTGAAGGTCCTGCATTGAAGGCAGGAGGTTGAGCTTGCTGTGCGATGCTCTCCTCCTCCTCCTGCTGCTGCTTTCTCACCGTCTCACCTTCGCCTTTGCAGGTTGGAGGTCGAGCGGTGGAAGCAAGATTCTGAGTACGCTTTAGAGCGCCACCCCCTCCTTCTTGACAAACAACGCCAGTCTAGAAATATCTCTTCTCTATTGCGACGTCGACGGGATAAGAGGTGTGCTCTTCTTCTCCGTCTTCACCTCCTCCTTGACACGCGACGCTGTTCCAGGTTCGGTCTTGACCTCAGCGTCTGTTATTGAACCAGGTAGCTGGAAAACAGGCAAATCCCGAAGAACCTCGACCCCGATCTCCCGCTTCACATTTCGATCTTGTTTCTGAGCGACCCGAGTAAGGTGCGAAGGGGGTTGCAACGCAAGCTCCAGGATTGTGCTTGGCGGCAGAGCTTCTAGCATGTGCTGCGTCTTCTCTCCCTTCTTTTGGTTATTGTCATCGATCGCCATCGTGCGATGTCGCGTTGGATGTTGTGTTGTTTGCGGGGCTTGGGGAAAGATAGCGAGATCGCAGAATGGTGGTCAAAAAGTTTTCGAAGCCAGGCGTCGACATCAGCGAAAGGCGAGCGGGTTGAATGCAAAATTCTGTTGGGAGGTGGGATATTGGAATGTTTTGTTGCATATCGTAGGGGTGGCAATAAGCGAAGAGCAGGTCGTCCTAGCAGAGCGGCAGAGTTTCCAATGTCCGTCTTCTCGTGGATCCGAAGATGGGCAGCGAGGGGTTTATCGATGTCTAGCGCCCTTAGGACATCGAGAGGGTATGAATGATGTGGTGTGCCCGAATGGAAAGGTCCTGGGGTGTAGGTAATGATACTACTACACTTATATACATTCTAGATTTTCCGGAACGTAGTAGCAGTTGCTGAAGAGTCCCGGGTCGGCAAGCACGCGGTTCCAGAACACAAGGACAAGGATGATGGGGCTGTGGCGGAACCATAGACGACGGTGGACTATACGAAGGCGCAGTCCAAGATTACTGGGGGAAAGCACCATTACGTCTTGAAGCCAACTAGAGACGGCAGTCCTCAGGCGTTAGACAGCTACGAGAGGGATCTCGATATTATGCAGGGCATTTGTCTCTATTATTGGGTTCAGGGCCGTAAGTTTAATCATGCACCAAGTAAATGCTCATCTAATAGTAGGATTTGATGTGTGTCAGTCAAAAGAAGGATCTGTTTAAGATCGACTTGGATAAGATCTAGGATAATTTGTTGTTGGCCCCGCAAGGGCTTGGTGGGTAACGAAATAAGGCGAATGAAATGATAGATAAGAGACTGTGGATAATGAATCAGATGTTGAAGGCCCCTAAGAACAAGTAGTTGCGGGACAAAGAGAAGAAGCCATCGCGAATGACGGAGGTGTTGGAGTATATACAGTTGCAGAAGCGCTTTAAGGAACTCTCGCTTGATAGAAATCCACCGGAAACCAGGTCTCAAGGACGGTATTAATGCATGGATTTATAATTTGCCCCTCGGTTCCTCTACGCAAACTTAGCAAATCCAAGACGGTAGGTTAAGCCTTTCCGCTCTTCTACGTCTTGGTTCCGTAAAGTCCACGTTGATAAGTTTTGCCATGACCAACAGCTGAGTGCCCAAACTTCTCCCGTCATCTTCATCCGTTTCCGCAATTGGATCTGAACTATTACTGTGAGATTTAGGCAGAGGAGCAATCCAAAAGTCCATCTCTTTATAAAGTTGAACCATGCGCATGTTCTCAGGCGAATGCCAATGATCGTTTCCAGGCCACTTGAAGCGGAATCTATACTCACCCGGCATGAAGAATACCGCCATATCCCTCTCCGTTTGTAATCTGAGTGGCGTATCAAAGTTTCTAGGATTATAGTAGACCATGTGTGCCGCAGTAACTTGGGGTGGGAAGTCAACGAAGTCGGTGCGATCGAACCCACGAGTAAGGCGCTCGATGATAATACGAGCAATCTCCGTAGTGAAGGGGTCCGTTCCATGGAGCCCCTCAATAGCAATCGACGGATGCTCCTCTGGAGGAAGGGAGAGAATACACTCTCGGTGAGTACTCTTGTCGTCTTTCAAATCCAGGACTCGGCAGCTTTCAGAGCAATACTGATGCACCTTGCATCCTAGATTTCACAAAATCGATCAGAAAAGGGACCCCATCCATAGATGGAGCGTACTTACGAGGGCATTTAAGGTCGCCAAGATTTTGGCATTTGGATGCATCACACTTTAGACATAAGATGTCCGTTGACACTATAGGTCTGGGTACGGTTTTCCACTTCCCAGGGTCGTTCTTGGCATGGATTTCCAGAAAAGTCTGACGAAGTGTTTCTTGCCCAAAGTCAGAGATCCACTGGGCAACATCATTTGCTTCGCCTTGGCGACCAGTATCCACCAAAACTCGCATAATCTTGTTGGCAAAGTCCTGGCTCAATCGATGATGGTTCCCAAAAATTCCCACAGAGGCCCTCCACCCTTGCCGATACACATCCTCGGCCTTTTTCAACCTCCCGTATCGTTCATACACACATCCAAGATTATTCAGCTTCTGAAGGGTTCCTTGATGCTTTTCTCCGTGTGTTTGAATCGATATCTCAACAACTCTGAGGTGAGAGGCTTCGATTTCGGTAATGCTTTCTGGAGAATCTCGTGTAAAGCGATCTCCAGGAATATATTCACTCCCCTTTCTAAGCTGCTCTTGTCTCTCCTCCCTCTCTGCAGTAGTGGCCTGTGATTCTTTTTCCTGTGCCCTAGTTGCTACATCCTCCAATTGCCTAGCTTCGATACGCATTTTCTTCATTACATCTGGATTTTGCTTTGCAAAGAGTGAGAACTGGAAGGGATTTAGCCCGGAGTCATCCAATACCGCAGCATTAGCCTCTAGGGAGTGAAGAAACTCGATAAACTCGCTGGCCTCTAGGCTGTACGCAAGATGCAAGGATGTCATCCCTTTGTAACCCCTTGAATTGATATCTGCGCCATTGTGTAGAAGAAGTTTCATGGCGGTCAGATTTTTTTTGATCACAGTCCAATGTAATAGATTGTAACCAGTCACATCTCTCTGGTCGATATCACTCATATGAGGTATAATTGCTTCGAGAAAATATGTTGTCATGGATGGATCTTCGCAGTTAAGAGCAATATGTGCAGCTGATCTCCCACAAATATCCGTGGCAGATATTGCTGCAATTTGAGAGCGGATTGGAAGCATTTTGATGTGTCGAAGAAGGATACTGAACGATATCTTCTGTGAGTGGCGAACAGCAGTCATTAGCGGTCCCTTTCCACCTCTGGACGTGACGGTTGGGTCTGCGCCAGCCTCGAGAAGAGTTTCAAGACTGCTCGCTTTTTTATCGGACGCTGCGGCGAGGTTCAATGGTGATATCGAAGCTTTTGAGCCGTTCAATGATGATTTATCGGACGAACGAATGATGTATCGAAGCATTTGCAAATTTCCGACTTCAATCGCAACGTGGAGAGCCGAGAATCCTTCACCCCCTAATATAGACGTGTCCACGCCTAGCTCTATCAAATATCTTGCCACATCAGAGCATGTGGCTCACGCGAAGCGATTGCAGACATGAAAGGGGTGAAACCATTCAGCTCCAAGGCGCCCACGTCTGCCCCATACGCTAGAAGAAGGTGCATAATCAATCGTCGATGGCTATTGTGTTCATCAGAGTCATGAGGAGCAGGCGTAAATGGATCACCAAAATAATCCAATAATTCCATATATGTATCATCAACATAATAAGGAGGAACGAGGAAGCCCGACGATATCTGATGGAGTGGGGTCTCGTATTGGCTTTTGAAGTCTCGGGCGTTTGGATCGGCTCCAAACGCAAGAAGAGTCGCAACCATCAGTGGACGTAGCATCTTGACGGCAAGATGAAGGGCTGTCATTCCCATGTATCTAACATTTGGATTTCCACCAAGTGCCAAAATAAGGCGCACAGTGTAGTATTGATTCCTGCCTATGCCAACGAACAATGGCGGATGGAAGTTGTCAAGCGTCGAGTTAATGTCAGGATTAATAGCCATGAGCATGTATATCCCATCCAAGGCCTGACGACGTAGTAAAAGCGAGTCGCTGTATGAGGGGCATAGTAGCGGGTCGTTGAGATTGAACCTCACCCGATCCAGGACCCCCAATGCCAGAGCAACAGCATCATTGGCACACCCACAGATAACTTCATGTAAGTCCCGCCCGCTTAGGATCGAAGTCCCTGGAGTCCCTAGGTCGAGAAGAAAACGAGCCATGCCCGTGTCTGACTTTCTCAAAGATTTTACGAGTGCAATCTCAAACCCTAGGCTGAAAGTAGGTTGGCAGATGAGCTCTCGGAGGATGCTCATTGACCTCTGCTCAGTCGCAGCGACAACAAGCTTTTCTCTCAGATCTGCCGATATTGAGTGCTTGTCTATCATAAGAGCCCTGTGCAATAAAGAATCGTCGTCCTCTTGTATTGCTTGCCGCAGGCTTGGATAATTTGTCCAGAAGAGGTCGTTTGCGATGTCTGTCTGCTTTATTCCAAGAGTTTTGATGATATCTTCGTCGACCGCTCGCCGTAATCCGCTCTCAATTAGTTCTGGTGCGAGCTCTAGTAGGGTATTTTTCAACTGGTCTTGCAGCTTGTCCACCTGAAGGTCAGATGGGATGTAGCTACGAAAGCAAGCGGCAAACTCGCGTAGTAAACATTCCACTATCCAAGTAGCCCGTGTTTTCGTTGTAAGCCCAGGGACGAGGCTCAATACACTTTGTTTCAGCTGCCGCTCCAGTCTAAACACCCAAATTTTTGCCTTATGAGAGCCTTCTGACGCAGCCCGACTAAACCAATCTACTGCTTCTGTAATGTCATACCGTGTCCCGAAGGCATAGGTCTTGAAGAGTCCAATTTGCAACATGGCATGGCTTCTCCTTGTCTTGATTTGGTGTTTTGCCTCAGAAAGGTAATGCTTAAATAGAGCAACTCTTAGAGACTGCGGAATGGAAGGACTGCATGGCGATTCAGGGGCCATGAATCGTCTTTCCAACACGTTGCTCACTGCCGGTAGTAGGTTGTCGGAAACAGCTGCTTTCAGGACCTTCTCTTCAGCACTCCTGCTAGCTGTGTGAGGGCTGGAGAGACATCAGTAATTGGATTTTTGGATGTTACGGAATGGCGGTAATGCCTACTAGAATGCGCTTTTGCTACTCTTGGCGGTAGCTCGTGCCTCTGGTTCAGCATTAAGCATGTCTGGGATTAACTTCAGCAACGAGAGAGGTTGCTTCTCAGTTTTCTGCCACCCGCCAAGTTTTTTTTACCTCCCATACCATTTTATTCATCTGCCACAGGCTTCGTTAGCATTTCAGGTTTTTGGAGGAGCTCAGGCCACCTAACCTGTGATACTTCTGTCCCTATCTCTTTGAGGTCTAACTCGCTAATAGTCATTTCGTCCACATTTTCGTCCGCCAATCTCCATCTCGAAACAAGTTCTGGACCAACCTTATCTTCCACCTTCATCCTTGAGATCTCAGGCAGTGCCCAACCCCGCTGGGCAAATGGCAATTCCTCTAACAGCGCGTAGCAAACCAAGAGGCCATAAGAATAAAAGTCCCTCTTTGGAGATTTTGCAAACATTCTGTGATGCTCCGAAGCACCCTTCAAGCATTCAGGTGCATTCCAGTATTCCGTTCCGCCTGCTTCTAAATCGGGATTGGCCTGAGAAAGCCCGAAATCAGACAGCTTTGCTGTCGGGCGTCCCTTGGTTGAGTTGAATATCAGAACGTTTTCGGGTTTTATATCTCCATGCACAATCTTGAGATCATGCACGGCTGAGAGGCCCTCAAGAACGTCTCGAAGAAGTTCCAATTTGAGACTGAGAGATATCCCGGCAGAGATCAATTTGTCTAGTGTTGGATGACTCGGACATGCAAGTTCCATAACGAGGACAGGATATATTTCAATGAAATTGTCTCTAGCTTTGACTTGTTGCCAGGAAACAGCTAGAATCTCCACAATATTTGGATGGCGCCTCATTCCTTCGTGCACGAGCACGGATATCTCGAGGCCAGCAGATTGTAGGATTTGTTGAAGCTCGGACTCGTTGTTCGAGATCGACGATGCTTCCATTGGAGGGGAAGCGTTGACATACCTGCAAAGTTTCTCCTGTTAGTATTAGAGTACGTCAGCAATGGAGGGATTATGGCCTCCATACTTCAGAGCAACTGCTTGTGACCTTTCTTTCCACCATCCTTCGTACACAGACATCGTCCCTCCAGACCCGAGGAATCTGATTCTCTGAAAAGCATCTTCATCGATGATCTGGAGTCCACAATCTAAGCTGTGTTGAATGATTGCACCGATCTCCAGTGATCTGGTTCCTGGGTTGCTATCTATTGCGCTTGTGCTCTTCTGTTCTCTGTTAACTCCACTCGCGAGGGAATTCACTGAAAATTGAGAGGAATGCACGAGTATTGGAGTTGCTAACGAAGCCATATGGGAAGAGCAGCTCTTGGTTAGGGCTGGAGGTTTGAGAGTGACAAGTTAAGGATCGGATTCTGGCAAAATATGTTCTTATAGCAGGTAACCTGGACGCGGAGGAAGATAATAAGTAACGTGTAGTATGACCAAGAGTTAAAAGGCGGTGAACATGGGGAGCCCTCAACACTGAAATTATTATGATGCCTCAGGCACTCAGGTGATGTTGCAAGTGGAGTCTTTTTCAAAGATAAATATAACTTCCGGTCCGAAAGTGCGATTATACATGATCAGGTCAGTATTACCTCGTTAATCATTGGGCGGAGGACAGCATGTGACTTACGGATTAGATATAGGCCTGTGGTATGCCTGAGACACGATAATAATTTTCCAAACCCTAAGGTCGCTTGTGAGTCTGCACTGACCACCACCTAAACTATTAACCGAATTCCCGTGCCAAAGCACATCCCTGTCAAAAGCACACCCCACTAAAATATCACTCCCCAACTTTAAAATTTTATTATAAATCAACTACTCGTTATTTTGACTTGAAATTGAAAAGACAACTTGATATTTAATTAGTCTAAATAATTATAAACTTTATTTTGTATTCCTAAAGCGTTATAATAGCCTTATAAGCCGTCCCCCCCTCTTAAACTGCACTACCTCTAAGTCAGGTGCCGACACTTTTAGTGTAACCATCAAGCTCTTAAGAGTTTTGTCTTGCTTCTTTTAAGGACTAGCAAATGGCGTATTAACCTCAGGAGCCTCTAAAACAAGTTCTTTAAAAAGCTTTATTATAGATTTCGACTTGGCAAATAAACTAAATTTAATCTCTTGCCTCTTTAGCGTTTCTTTTATTCCAGAATAATAATTACTCTTAAGTTATTAATTTCTTTTTGAGCAATAAAAAGCTTAATAGTCTTTTTTTCAAGAGTATCAAAAAGCTTATCGACTTTTTATAGCTTCTTTTCTAAAGAGGCCTTATTAAAACCTTTTTTTATGCGATAAATATCTATATCGTTTTGAGGATTAAAAGGTATTTTAAGGTCCTTTTCTTCGATTTGCTTCGACTAAATTTAATCTCTTGCCTCTTTAGCGTTTCTTTTATTCCAGAATAATAATTACTCTTAAGTTATTAATTTCTTTTTGAGCAATAAAAAGCTTAATAGTCTTTTTTTCAAGAGTATCAAAAAGCTTATCGACTTTTTATAGCTTCTTTTCTAAAGAGGCCTTATTAAAACCTTTTTTTATGCGATAAATATCTATATCGTTTTGAGGATTAAAAGGTATTTTAAGGTCCTTTTCTTCGATTTGCTTCGACTAAATAAGCTTAAAAACCACGGCATTACTATTTATAGGCCAAATACTAGGCTTCGCGAATATATACTAGATGTTTTTCTCTATAAAAGACTTTTCCCAAGTAATCTTAAACAAAAAGTAAAAAAAACGCATAGATATTAAAGTTATTCCTATTAATTAGTTCATCAAATTATCGAGCTCCACAAAATAAGTAATCAAGAGAGGCTAAAATAAGCCTATATCCAAAGGTTATAATCAGTGAGTTATATAAAGAGGAAAAATCATAATAATAATTTTATATTAGTTTACCCATTTAACGAAAATTATATTAATATATAAAGAGTAACTATCCATAATAAGTAGTCGTCTTGCCCTAGGATTAAATGGCTTAGTAAACCATTTAAATACTTTCTAGAGCCAAAGTAATCTAATTGCATTATTACTCTACTTATTCTCCGAAGAACCAAAGAATATTCTATCTTCTGGCCGTATATCCCTTACCCAAGTATCTTGTAAATCGCCGTTAGCGCCGCGGTAAATAAGAAATAAAGGTATAGCTCGGCTAATAGCAAAAACGCATACTAGTAAAAAAATAAACTCTCTATTTCTATCTTGCTTATTCTTCGTTACTTTACTCGATTTATATGCTTCTAACGATATAATCCTCTTTATTATACGTGCCATACTAATAAGAAAGCCTTTCTCGTCGAAATTATAGATATTATCGGCCGTAATATAGTATTTTTCGATGATTTAAGCGAGCTAAACATCTCGAACTAATTAGTTAAATTCTTAATAAGTAAGAAAACAATAGTATTTAAAACATATTACTAGCGTAAAAAACAAGATAAATATAGGTATACGCTCTATAGATACACGCAAATTGTCTAAGTTACGCAAGTACGCACTTTTTAGCCTAAGCTTATACCTCTTGCAAAATTCGGCCGGCTAATTCTTCCCTACCTCTTTTCCCCTGATCTCCTCCGTTAAATTCTTGACAATTTGACTAGTGGGAGGCATTCCTCGGTTAGTTAGCTTATTGATTCGAGCAATAAGCAGCTTTTCTTCGGTATTAGTAAGACATTAGTGGTAAAAGGCGTTAGCCTCCCGGCGAGTCCTAGTAAGGCTATTCAAGCGCCGCTAGATAACTATAAAGTGCACCCCTTTTGCATATGCTGCAGCAGTAGATAAAGCATAATCTCCTCTTCGAAACGCATCCACTGCGGCTATAACAAGTGCTGATTTATCTGCTCTAGCCATTGTTTAATGATCATAGTGGGGTATTTTGATGGTTTTTTTGGTGTGTGCTTTTGGCAGGGATGTGCGCTTGAAGGGCAGATGTCTGATGATGATGCCAAACTGCTCGAGGAGAGTACGGAGTACCTTGGCTCACTTATCCAACGACTGAATGCCATCACACCGAGGCTCTCGGCAGACGGGCGTTGGGCCAGAGAGATCAACAAAGCAAAGTGGTTTTACCGTAAAAATGACCTGATAGCGTTGGAGCTGGAGCTATTTGAATGGACACAACGACTTGACTTGAGGCTGGTGGGTCTTCCTCAAAGGCTACGAAATGCTTGAAGGGCAGATGTCTGATGATGATGCCAAACTGCTCGAGGAGAGTACGGAGTACCTTGGCTCACTTATCCAACGACTGAATGCCATCACACCGAGGCTCTCGGCAGACGGGCGTTGGGCCAGAGAGATCAACAAAGCAAAGTGGTTTTACCGTAAAAATGACCTGATAGCGTTGGAGCTGGAGCTATTTGAATGGACACAACGACTTGACTTGAGGCTGGTGGGTCTTCCTCAAAGGCTACGAAATGTGGTCTGTATAGATGATTTGCAAGAGTCTAGCAATCACACGTTCACCAGTAGCCTTGCCTTTGAAACAACTCATCTCTATGACAGGCCAGACAGGCCAGAGAATACCTGCTGCACACCCTCTAAACCAAAGGTTCGAGCTTGCAAGAAAAGTCACCGCAGCAGCGTTCTTTCTTCATTCGATTGGGTGGGTACATAAATCCATCCAATCACAAAATATCATTGTTATCGAGGAAGCTCTTTCTCCTACTTCCAGCAGAAAACAATTTCCGCATTCACTTGGCAGGCCATATCTTTTGAATTTCCAATGGGCCAGGAGCGCTGAAGGTGACTCCGATCCACAAAGTCGCACCGGACGAGGAATGGAGACGGAGATTTACCGTCATCCTGATCGACAAGGACTCCAAGGCACGAGCAATGAAATTCGATACTCGATGATGCATGATATTTACAGTCTCGGGGTTGTTCTCTTGGAACTGGGTTTATGGCGTCCGTTGGATAGACATTACGGGAAGCTACTTGCGAGAAGCCCTACGGAACGAAGAGACTTTTTGGTTGAACTATCTTCCGATGTGGGGATACAAATGGGTACACGTTGTCAGGAACTGGTGGTCTGGTGTCTAAGGCTCGATAGTAACCCTCCACTTGATAGTGTTATATATGCAACAAATGTCTTGGAAAAATTAGAGGATTTGGTTTCAATATTAAGTTAGAACTTAATAATAATAAATCGAAGGTATTTGATATATTTAAAAAATTCAAATGAAATATAATAAAAAATTTCTTGATTTATTATTAATTTTAAAAATTATACATTTATTTTAAATTATAATATAAAATTCTCGAATATATTTTACATTTAAATAATCTTTAAAAAAAATATAAAAAAATATATTAATTTAAAATTAAAATATAATATTTAAATTTAAATTTTATAATAAAATTTTTAATATATATTAGAATTATTATTATATATTCTCTTTTATTTCTTTTATCTTATAATTAATTATTATAATATATAATATCAAAGATATTATTACATTATTATATTTTGTATTAATTATTATAAGAAAGATTATAAGATTATAAATCACAAGTTTTCGGAACCAAGTATTAACTTTAGCGAAGGTGAGCGGGTGAATGCGAAGTTCTATTGGGAGGTGGGATATTGAATTATTTTATTGCATATCGTAGGGGTGGCACTGGGCGGGGAGCAGGTGGTGCTGGTAGAGCGGAGGGGTTTCTAATGTCTGACTTTGTGGTGGATCTGAAGATGCGCAGTGGAGGGGTTATTGATTTCCAGCATCGTTGGGATATTGAGAGGGTATGAGTGATGCACTTATATACAATCTAGATTTTCCGGAACGTAGTAATATGGAACAAAAGAACTATCCCACCAAAGGGCTTACTTGTGTAAATGACCGACAGACACCAACGCTAAAACCGAAACATAAAGAAAGAGGCCGTCAAACTGACCAGTTCATGATTATCCAGACCATCGAACATGCATCCCATTCACCCCATCCACCAACCCATCCATATCCACCTCTTTACCTTTGCCTTTACTAGCAGCCGAAGCCGCACTACTCCTCCTCCTCTCCTTCATCCTCCTTAATGCTTTCGTAGCCTGGCCTTCCGACATTTCCATCTGCTCGCTATGATTGAGGACTTTCCCCAATCTGATCTTCTCGCCGTAATCACCTACCACATCGCCATTCATCTCGACAGAGCTCTTCCTGCTATGGGTGCCATTGATGCCATTGAGGCCCTTCTTATGATAGCCATTCATGTGCTGAACACCAGCGACAGATTTCCTATGCCCGTTCGTGTTCTGGAATTCACTCATGGGAGCACTCTGCCCAAGTCCTGGCAGCATGCCTTGACTTCCATACCCGCTGTCTCGGAACAAAAGGCCTTCTTCACCCTTGGCAGGTTGTCTCTCAGCACCGAACTCAGCGCCTGCGGTGTCCGAGTCGCTCTGGTATCCATTCTGCGGGCTGATATCCCCAAGTCCGGCACCAATGTACACTGGCTGCGTCCTGCCGTGGATATCTTCGAAGACGGGTGGGTGTCGCCATACGTATTCCGTCTTGGGGTGGCCTTCTTTGGTCATGTATTCTTTCTTGCTGGAGAGGATTGGTTCGAGGATGTTCTTTGATCGAGAGCCCGTTGCGGTTGAGGCTCGAGAGCCTGGTCGGGACCGCGTTGTGGGCTCGCCGCGTGCTAGACCGATGACGGGACCTTCCGCACCGTCGTCTTCATCAATGTTGGTGTGGGAGTAAATAGACTGGGAGAGAGACTGTTTTCTTGGCCGTGCGTCCTTCACAATCTGCCAGTTACCATTTGGCTTTCCCGTCACGGTATGCTGCGTGTACTTGTATAGCTCGCTCTCTGGTATCTCGGTCAAACCCTTTCCATCCCCCGACGGAACGAAATGCTTCGTTGGCAGGATCTCGGTCTCGATGACTGGTAAAATTCGGTGGTAAACATCGTGAGTATGGATCTCTCTCGTGATTCTTTCTTCGCGGATTTCGTGTCGAGTGGGCGTGACATGCTCGTGGGTCACAGCTATTGACGCAGATTAGCACCCGAATTGCTACTCTCTAGAGGTGGGGTAAGAGGCCAATTTTCGGGTGGGAAAGATGGTGGCTGCATAATATCATGTGGTGAAACGTGCAATGGGGAAAGCACTGGTGCTGTGTAATGTGATGAATGTCCAGAACGCCTTGATGACTGTGACATGCTGGTCAAGGGACGTGATATGTTTGGTCGGGTTCGATGAATAGATATAGTGGGAATAGGAGGAGGTGGGTATGTACCAGGTAATGTCTTAGTGGTGACATCTGTGTCTACCGTGCTGGTCAAGTCAACCACTCCTTCCAGACTAATTGGCTTACTTCGTTCCTCAACAAGCATGCCTGCTCGTTTGTTGGCGAGGCTTGTGGGTGACTTCGTTGTTGCTGAAGAGGGACTGGTAGGGAAAGCGGAGTAGCTGCTCCTCGACGCATGTCCATTAGACGTGGTTGTAGTTTGACTGCTTGCAGACATGGTCCTCTGTCTTTGCTTTGCGCTCGAGTTCGAAGCTCGTCTTTCGTGGGTAAAAATGGTAACACGAGGAAGATCTTCAGGAGATGCAACGGGTGGAGGCTCTTTCAATACTCTGGAAGGAGCCACGCTCGGAGCAGTTGCTGGTTGTCGGTTCTCTGGCACAGGAGCAACACGAGGCGTCGAAGCGGTTTGCTTATAGGCCTTAGGAGCAGGCTGCTTCGAAGAAGAGGCAACGGCAGGAGGTTCCCTCAAGGTTCGCCGTCCACGATCAGGTGTACCAGCAGATTGTCGAAGGCTCTCTCGCACGCTTGGCTGTTGGATCGAAGATGTAGACAACGATGATAGAGCTCTCCCCCTTGGACCTCGAGCATTAACCCGACTAGCGGGACGATCATCGTCACCATCATAGGAGTATACCGAGGGGGTATCGATCCTAGACCGGAAGCCAGATCTAGGTGTAGTAGTGGTGGATCGAATGGATGCAGCCTTTGAGTGACGACCGTGAGGCTGAATGTCGTCACTCGGATCAGCATCATGGCCTAGAACATGGCCCAAAGCGGACGAGGTCCTCGAGTGGCCACCATCCAGAATCACCCCCAGCGGCTTCTTCGGAGAATAAACCGTCTTTAGGTAACTGAATTCTGGGGAGTCCAAATCCAATCGGGCTTCCCGGTCTCTGGCCATGTTTCTATCGGCTACATCTTCGCCATAATTCCTCACCCCTGATGCCTTTGCTCTGTGTCTTGATGTTTCTCGAGAACCTGCTATATTCGAATGTGCCTCGAGCAAATCGACATAGGACTTGTGCGATGCGTGGGAGTCGCTTCGGATGTGGCGAGCAAAGGGTGGTGTGAAGCCATTGTATTGTTCCACATCTGCACCCGTCCTCGGTTGGTATGTCTGGACATCTCGCGGAGGTTTTGGTTTTGTGCTTTGTGGAGGTGAATTGATTGTCGGTACCGGAGGAAGGGATTCTGCGGTACTGCGAAGAGAGTTTCGTCTGCTATTGTTGAAGAATCGGGGTGCTGATATCATCGAGAATGATCGCGTTCTGCCATCTCCGCCGCCATTTCCATTGCTCCCACTGCCAAAGTCCTTCTGCTTCCCATCATTCGGTGCTGTCCGTGGTCGCTCGATTGGATCTTCGCGGTATCGTGGAACACTCGGAGCTGCTGCGATGCTGCCGGCGGCTGATTGTCCTCTTGTATCCCTCTTCACCCTCGATCGCTGAATCTCCTCCAACACATTGGGTCCATTACCGGCCACAGGATACGACCCCTTGACTGGCGGTTCTCTCGCGACGTGGTTATCGTAGGATTGGCCCTTGAGGTTGGGGTTGCCGACGCTTGCTCTGCCAAAGAACAAATTCTTGAGCCTGGACATCGTATCGTGATCGCGATCGCCTCAGGGGCTGTCTTACCCCAGCGTTCAGCCGGCAGGCGAGAAGTGGGGGATCCACGCGAAGCCTGCAAAATGCGACGACCAGCGAGCAGTCCAGTGGCAAAAGGAAAGCTCAGTCTCCGGAGAATTTCCCAATTAATGATGACATTTTTCAGGTAGTTGAGAAGGAGACGGGAGAGTACGAGTCGAGTCGAGTCGTCTTCGTACAAAAGGAGATTTAGAGTTGGTTCTTGGACCTGATTTTCCCTCGTCGGCGTCCTCGAGCGTGCTGCCGCTGTGACTGGCTGCAGCTGAGTTTCCCCTTGACTTTTCAGCTGTTGGCCAATTAGTGCTTGCTAGGGGGAACACGCACACGGGTACTTACAGACACAGCATCCTCATTGGACATCTCGCCATGCTTCACTCTTCAGACCTTGACCTTTAGACTTTCGAACATGACAGACTTCTCACTGGATATCTTACTGCGGAAACTCACCTCCTCAACGACCCAGCTGCTGGAGGCTTCAGATCTGGACTCTTCGACGGCCCTGCAAACACTGCTTGCTTACTGGATACACGATACGCACTGTGCCTCTTTCTGGCATGGGCTTCCGAACACGCACACGGGTACTTACAGACACAGCATCCTCATTGGACATCTCGCCATGCTTCACTCTTCAGACCTTGACCTTTAGACTTTCGAACATGACAGACTTCTCACTGGATATCTTACTGCGGAAACTCACCTCCTCAACGACCCAGCTGCTGGAGGCTTCAGATCTGGACTCTTCGACGGCCCTGCAAACACTGCTTGCTTACTGGATACACGATACGCACTGTGCCTCTTTCTGGCATGGGCTTCCTTCCCGCCGAAGGGAAAGCGGGGTGGAGGCAAACAGCCACAGATCCAACCTCTTTAGCGATATAGCGCGGCTCTGGCTCAACATCATGCATCGAACAACTGCTCTGACGTACCCAAACTCCAACATCATCGAGACCGAGACGCGTTTGACCGAGATCCAACCAATTCCAGCAACCATCAGCAGAGATTCTTCATCGTCGACAGACCGAGATCTCAAGAGCAAACGCCATCTGAGACGAAGAATATGGTCTGTATCTTGGTGGCGTAAACTGTGGCGATCGAGCAGTTTGATATTTGCTATGAGCATCAGACGCGTTTCATCCACGTGCGCCATGTGCCAACACGACGTCTGGGCTGTTAAGTCTCGGGATGGCTCCCTTGCCGTGTGGCGGAGATGGCGGTCCCGAGCCGTCAACGATGATGAAAACAAGGATTTCCCATCGCTAGGAGACCACGATGTAACGGCAAACTAAGGAATCCCATCTCGATAGATCACTACTCTGTCATATTCAGATCCTTTCCCAGAAGTTTGACATCTTGCAGACTTCAAGACCAGCTGAAATAAGCTCATCAAGATCTGATATATAAAAGTCAAACTCCGGAGCAGACAAGCTTCATCCCTCGTCTAGATCCTCGCGCTGATCTTATCATTCCTTAAAGGGTTTTCGTCAACGCCAGGTTCAATGCTTTCGATCTATTGGGTACCGAGTTTAGTGGCAGCACTTCACATCATAGCTTCATGCAAGTCATTCCAGCTTGAGCAGACCCTGTTTCTTGGGAATCAAGGTATCCGGCATATGGCATTCCAAATCGGAAATCCCATGCAAAAATTTGACATCGGATTGCACTAGCCAGAAAAATCCTTGTTGAGGTGAGCAGGTCTACCGGTTCGACGTTGATCTAGAGTCTCTAGACCGGAGCTCTCCTGAAGTGAGGAAGCCCCTCGACATAATTTTCCCCACCATACAAGCCTTTCTCCACATTATTTTACTTCTTTTCGGCTCCGAGCTGCACAGCCACTCTGCTATACTTCTCTGCCGTTCATACAACGGAAACTAATGCTGGAGAAACCAATAGCCTTGCTGGATTCGAAGGAGAGCTTCAGAAACGACCGTCATTGATGATGTAGCCCTTCGGATACCCCGCTGTCGCGAGCAGCTCTCCTAGCTACGTAATTGCTGAGAGCTCAAGCTATACCTATATTATGCTTCGCAGCTCAAGCATATCCTCTTCTCTCTTCCATATCAAAGATACCCCTGAACTTCAAAACTACCACATCAAACAACAATCAAAATGGACAAGGCAAAGGCAGCAGTTGGATCCTTCCTCTCCAAGGATGGAAAGCACGACACAACTGTCCATGAAGTACGTTCCTCTCCCTCTCACTCCCATATCATCCCACCTAACAGCAAACAGACAGTCAACCCCGCTGTCCAACAAGAACACATCACTCCCACCCGCCACGAAAATGTCACCACAGCCGTAGACCGCGAAGTCCACCAAGACCACCACCACACCTCCGTCCAACCCATCTCGCACAAGAAGACTCTCCCCGAACAACACACGCACCAAATGGGCGGTGTCGAGCACCGAAACATCAAGCACGGCAACGACTCTCATGTCAAGGATAAGCTTGCTGCTGAAGCTGCTCAATTCAAGAACACGTGTACTGTTGGAGACACCCAGCACACCTCTTCCGCCGCACCGACGGTTGCAGGAGAGCATGTTCATCACCACGTCCACGAGAACATCCAGCCGGTTGTGCAGAAGGAGACTGTTCAGCCATCTGTTGTGCACACGACTGTTCCTGTTCATGAGGTTCATCAGAATGAGGCTAAGCACCACACTGCTACTTCCCTTCCAGCTGTGACGATGGACGAGTTCAAGAGACAGGGTGGACACCTCTCTGGCCGTGATGAGCGCACTGATGCTTTTGGCGGGGAGCCAAGATCCGTTGGAGGAACTCTTAGAGGCGCTGGCGCAAGAGGAACTACGTCTTTGACTGAGAACGACTCTACGAGATCTGGTCACCACACTGGAAACCATCTTGGCTCAACCGGAACTTCGACCACCACTGGAACACACACTGGCACTGGCGCTGGAGTTGGAACTGGTGTCGGATCTACTGCCAACAGCGTCGAGTCTGGTCATAAGCCTTCATTGATGGATAAGCTGAACCCTAAGAAAGATGCTGATGGTGATGGAAAGGCTGGGTTCATGAAATAGATGAATGAATGTTGTGGGATAGGATGGGGGATTTGTAATGTGTATATATATAGAGATGGCTTTTTTCATGTCGGAAATGTATAATATGACCTGAACCTTGTGCTCCAAACTTTCCTCGTGAACTCAGCTTCAGTGTTCTGTTGAATCGTTCTCGACGGTCCCACATTTGAGCACCGGACACTTTCCAGTTGTTGAGAGATGATATCATTCTTTCGATGAAGTCATGGAGGATATTCTCCGAGCTCCAACGTCCCAATCGAGTTTCCTCATTCTACACTTTATCAGCACTCTTCAGCACAACCGCGGAAGGTCGGGGGGTTCAATTCGCAACCACATTGTCGCTTCGTCTCAACGACTCTCAGTAAACGTCACGCTCTAGTGTCCTTCCCGGATCCCCCGAGAGCCTCGCGACGTGCAACAAACCCGAACAACCACTTCATGATTAGCTCATATAAGCGCGCAAAGAAACGTCTCTGATTTCAAAAAGAGGCTCGGAAGTTGCGACGTGCAACAATATCTTGTCTTTTACTCTCTCTAGACCACGAGCTGAAAGTCTAGACCCTAGTTGCGTGATCTTGCTCTTCGTATTCAGGACGAGTTCCGGAATATCTGGACTGGTTCACTCCTGCGTCTCGGAGTCCCTGGAGGTTGCCGATACAACAAAGCTTCCTTTTGTGTCATAGTGAGGGTGGAAGAGGGAAGTGTCTTGAGGAGGGAGAGGGGGTGGCACGTGATGCGTTTCGGTAAGAGTCAGGAATTGGGTTTGAGAGGGTTTGGAAACGTTTTGAGAACAATTTGAGCATGGGAAGAGCGATTGAGAGGTGCGATGAGCAACAAAAACTCTTGGTCGTCCAATCAAGGAGAAGAGGGAGAGAGAGGAGGATGCTCTCGCGTACCGCTCACTTGACTTGACGCCCCCTTTTCTCCCTCGCGTCAACTCTCAACCACTTTCACCCAAAGCACCAATGCAAAGGACTTGATTCCGTTTAGCCCAGCACTCAAAGCGTGTATACTCCTCTCTTTCGACCTCGATCTCAAGGTCCGAAGGTATTCATCTCAGGCCACGACTCACGTGTCGCCCCTCTTTTCCCCAAATCTCACCCCTATCATTGGCCGAAAAGAAACTTTGCCGCACATCGTCGAAATTTACAAATATTCTGAGACGGGAAATTGGACGGTCCAGCACGTTCAGCGAAGTAGACCTTTTTGCCTACACATCCCTCCGCCTGAACCTCGTCTCATTTTCTCGTCTTCACAATCCATACTACAGTCACCCCGGGCTCCGCCGTGCAACGTCGATTTGTCTCCACGATCTCTCCTTTGTATATATCCATATTATAAGGGCTTCCGTCGATCCACACCTTATTATTTCCAGCTTTGAAATAGACCGCACAGAGATTTGGGGGTGAATCGCTATAGTCTGTTAAAGCTGTATCCTCCTTAGGCTTGTATTCGTATTCAACGAGATCCTTGGTACGGGTCAGCGCGTATATCCCTGAGTCGTAAAGATTGTACACGTACTTTTCTATCATCAATCCACTTTTGGACCTCGTCGTCCATGGTCTTAGATACGGAGCTGCAAGTAGTGGCGTTCAGTGGCTATTGCCCGAGACGTCTCAGTTCAGCGGCCTAGAAACAAAGAGTGGAATGTCTGCTCATGGAGAGGAAATGACGCCCTTCCTTGCGTTGGTCTTGGGGATTATGTGAGCTGGCGATCCTCGCTTAAGGACCATTCAATTTCTTGGAAGAATTTGTGGGCGGATATTTTGACCATTTTGCGTGAGCGGGTAGTTTCAGGAAATTTGCGTTCGTAAAGGCTGTGTTTAGGTTTGTAAATGGTACGGGAGGATGAAAGGCTTGAGATGAAGCTTGAGGATGGTCCTCTGAATCGGAGGGGAGTGAGGATTCTGGGTTGCACGTGCGTTCAAAGGCTCGAAATCTTTTCCATATTTACCGTGAAGCTGGATGCTCTCTATCACAGTTCAACATTGAGATTCAAAATTATCATCAGCATTGAGAGAAGCGTCTCAAGCTCGTATTAAAATCCAGATACCTTGAAGTCGACCCATTCACGTGGTCAGAATGAAATGAATACTTTCATTGGCTGACCTCATTTTGTTGCACCCCTCATTGGCCAATTCGATTTTTGTTGCACATCGGGTTTTCCTGGACGTTTTCAGGACGTTTTCAGGACGTTTTCTGGACACTTTCTGGACACTTTCATTTCCATCGGGTTAGGAATTTGTGAGAGATTCTTCTCCTGAGATTTCTTGAGGCATTTTGCTCGGCACTTCTGTTTCTGTTTCACGATTTTGATAATGATTCTTTATACACACTTGAAGCATGCCTCGATATTCGAGCGATTACCCAATTCACACAAGAATGTCGTGATAACGGGCTGGATATTTACGTGTCCCGCATCCCTCAATCCCACCATCTCACCTCAAACCTCTCCTCCAAGCCACCAGGCCCCCAACTAGCACCGGAAGCGCAACACTCACTACCATCCCCACCCTCTTGATCCTATTCCAGCTCTCACCAATCTTCAACGTCTCCTTCCACACCGCTGTCTCGTTCACCTTCGGGAAATCGCTTTCAGGGACTTCTTTCCCCAAAAACTCGCAAAGCGGTTCCCACCCATCTTTAGGATGGAACTCCAACGTTCTTTCTGGGGCTAGGGAACGGATGAGGGTGTTGTGTTCTTCAAAAACGCATTTGCCAAATTTGGGGAAGTTCGAGTAGAAGTACAGCCCGAAAAAGCGATCCATCAATTTGGCTGCAGATTTGAGTTGAGTAGGGTAGCGGAGGCGTTGGAGCCGATTGATTGGGTCGTTGTTGAATGCCCATATCGTCTCATTCACTGACGTGAACCACGACTCAGTTGATCGTGTGGTCAAGATGATTTTCGCGTCGGGGTACGCGGCGATGAGTTCTGGCGCGAAGCAAGAGGCGGGGATATCTCTGACAGCGTTGTAGTCTCCAAGAAGGTCATCCCATTGCTCTTTCCCGAATGGTTCGCTCTTTCCTTCGAACTTTGCTTCGAGAGCTGCGATCCATTTGTCTGGATCTCCCGGGGTCTTCACGGCGATGGAGTAGTTGTATACGGAGTCGTATCCGAGTCGTTCAAGGGCTTCCTGGGTTGCTAGAGGGTGTCAGCGGGGCCAGAGAGAAGTGCGGAGAACGTACACACCGTCGCTGTTCGACAAAGACCCAGGACGAGTACTTCCATCGGTCGAGTTCGAGGACGAAGCTTCGTCTCCGCCATCACGGTGGTTATAAAGTCGATCAAAAGCGACGGCGACAGCGTCGAGAATTAACGATAAGGACGAGCTCCAGAAGCACTCTCGAATTTCGGGACTTCCTCCGCCTCTCATTCCAACGTCGGGTCCGCGAAGAACTTTCAACGGATTCAAGCATCGAAGACGAGATGCGTTTCTATCGTGCAAACCTCGAAACGATTTCCAGCCTTGGAGGGCGTGGAATCCTTCAAAACCCTCAAGATTCTTGGGCCTTGATCGCGCCTTCCTCTTCGAGCCACCACAGTAACGACTTCCATTTTTGCCAAGTGATAAGAGTCAGCATCCCACTCCATCCACGCATGGCTGCGCTGCGAACATTCATTTGCTTCTTGTCAAGACTGCACTTGAAGAAACAGCTGATGCGCTAGTACACTTGATGCAATTGGCATGAATTCGAATGTATTAAAAGCTACTCTACAAATTGTCTCGCTATTCTGCATTTATGCCTTCAGTTTACATAATAGCATTGCCACCTTTGCAACATTTACCAGATCGTGCTGAGAGTTCTGCAGCCCACGTGATGCCTGGTTCAGGCTCTTCGTAGGAACATGCGACCGTGCTTAATACTTGCCACGAATATGATAAAATAAAGTCATAAATTATATAGATAAATGGCTTATTTTGAGCTGAAATATATACTGATTTTGGGTGGTGGAAAGGTGGTCAAAAAGCGGCCACTTGTTCCTCCTGCGAAAGAGTCCGGTTGCACTTTTGTCTGCCATAAGTGGTTAGCGTCCCTTGTCACACGCAGGCTGCTATTCTTAGTAGCGCAGCCTTGCACTTTTTACACAGCCCTTGACATCTTAAAACCGGAGCCAACTGCTGCCACAAGTGTTCTTCAAATTTCATTTACCCTTCCAAAAGAAGCGATACTTACTTGCTGAGCTTCAAGAGAACACTCAACCCCGAATCTGCCCATTTCTAGCAAGGATAGGGTAGCAACACACCAACGAAATGGACCACGATACTCCACTGCGGGAAGCTCAGAATGCTCAAGCACCAATTTCTTCTCAAGATCCATCGAAAACTGTACCCCATTCCCGAAACGATAAATGGAATGCGCATAAGGATGAAATCTATAGGGTTTACATCCAACTGAACAACACCCTCGAGACAACAATGCAAATAATAGAAGACCAAGGTGGACCAAAAGCAAGGTGAATCATCTTGCTGCACAATTTATTTCTTTTCCAATATCCTTGCATATATACTGATCTCTATCTATAGCCAACGAACATGGAAATCGAAACTCAAAGACTGGACCTACGAGAAGAATTTGACCTCGAACGATATGAATATTATTAGCGCTAAGGCTAAAAAAAGGAAGAATGAAGATGGAAAAGAAACGGTTTTCTATCATTGGGATTCCGAAATATCATTCGAGAGGATTGAGCGTTTCAGGAAGACCCCGAAAGCTTCAGAGATGGCTTCTCCAAGTGCCGGTGAGTAAATTCAGATCAGAAGTTTATTTTGGAAAGTCTGAAATGTAAAAACAGAGACGCCTCCAAATGTCAGATACCACACACCAAGACCCGAACGTCAGACCAAATCAATCGAGATACAAGGGGATCACCGTTCGAAGTCCCCCTTAGCCCTCGATTTTCTTCCATGCACGGAATTACATACTCTACCTACCCACCATCCCATCTTGGAAGTCGATGACGCCGCTCTGTACGAGTTGGACACAATGGTAATCGCTAGAGACGAAATTGCCGAAATTTTCACCGCCGACCTTCAGGCCACCAATGTTAGAGTGAATCAGCAGCAGGTCCTGCACTTTATGCCGGGCAGAGTCCCACGAATGTCACCACACCCCTCCCTTCAATCTTTTTCCGACCGAGGCTCCCCTCAAAATTTCAATGAATCATGGAGTAAGTTGTTGATTGCATCTTTTGAGCGATAAGGGATGAAAGATACGGGCTTTGCTGACGAATCCAAAAGTGGTTCAGGACTTTGACGAGCTTTTTACTAGTAGTGGAATTAACTTGAACCAAGATGGCTGGGATGCATCTCTTATTGGAGGGCTCGATACTTTCCTTCCAGGGAGCTTTTCTGCCGAGGAATACCAGGCTGCATTTTCAATTTCTGCTAGTGGCTCCTCTTCTTGGGCATTAAATAACATACCTTGGTTCCGGTTCCAACGATTGATCAAGACAACAGGTTCGTATAGCCATCCACGAACATCAGAAGTGGATTGAAGGCTCACAACTAATTCTTGAAAGCAGGGTCTTTGGGTTACAACCACCGAATGAACCAGGCCTTTCACTCATCCACGTCGAATTTCGACATGCATTCGACCTCCCTGTATCTCGCCCATGGTGATGTGGAGTTAAATGAGAGATGTAGACTTCTCTCCATTCTATTTCACTCGCCTCCTGGCTCAATCAATCAGAAAATTTTACCAGAATTCTCATCCAAACTACAGGAGCTGATCCCTGAAAGCTTTGATGGGGAAATACGGAGCAAGCTGCAGCTCCTCTTTCACCCCTCAAATAATTCTCCTTTACACGAGTTGACCGAACTCGCTTCATATTTTCTATCTAACAACACACTCAACGAGAAGCGGACGGATGAATTCTTGGAATGGGCCATTGAAAAAAGGCCCAAAGAACTCTTCAGATCACTTTTTGCAATAAAAACACCAACAGTGGACGCATTATCAGAGAGAATCTTGGAGAGTGTTGCCACGACAGGAAATGCTAGCATCTTGCAGCTTTTGATTGACTGCGGGCTTGATGTACGATATTTGGCTGGCATCCGCGGAGGAAGATACCTTCAATTGAGCCTCTATTACGGCAGCGTAGATGTTGCCCATCTGTTGCTGGATAATGGCGCCGACGTGGATCCCCCCCTAGGTGAAAGTCCGTACAATCACCCTCCTCTTCTCCTAGCAGCAATGGTAGGTTACGATGAAATTACAAGCCGTCTACTAGAAGCCGAAGCTAAAGTCGACACTAAGGTTGCCAATTATACTGCTCTATCATATGCAGTACATGATGGAAGCGCCAATGTTGTCCGCCAGCTATTGCAAGCAGGTGCAGATGTTGATACTGGCGAAATTGACGGATGCGAAACCCTAGACTGGGCATATCTGCACAAACGCAGTATTTATCGGATGATCTCACCTATGAGCCGGAAAGCAAAGACGTCCCTGACTGTCAGTGGGATTCTTAGCGCTGCGGACAGAGGCAAGCAGGTGCTATCTCAATATCTCGATGGAAACAGAGGCAAAAACATCAAAAGCGGACAAAGGGAACTTGAAAATGCCCTTTGGTACGCAATAGCCGGGAAACAAAGCTTTGCTGCTATTTCAGTCCTTCTGGAGTTTGGAGTGGATCCCAATACCGAAACTCTTAACGTATCCAAGCCCCCACTGTATCTTGCTGCAAGGAACTTCGACATTGATCTAGCCGAACGCCTATTGAATGCGGGCGCACGAATTGACTCGCCAGGTGTTCTTGAAATAGCAGCCTGGTCGGAAAGTGGTTTCGATACTCTGAACTTTCTTATAGAGCAAGGCGCCGATGTACTAGCTTCAGGGGCCAACGCACTTCGACAAGCTATATCTGGCAATAACCTGGCGGGTATCAAGCTTTTAATGAGCTCAGGGGTAAATATTAATGACGCAAGTTTATGTGCGAATGGCTACACTTATCTGGCAAGAGCAGCCAGATATGCTGGGATCAAGACTGTCAAATATTTGGTTGATAATGGTGCAATAGTCAACGCCCCCCCGAGTGCCATCGCTGGAATTACAGCTCTTCAGGCAGGGGCCGCAGCGGGAAATCTCGAAGTGGTGAAATTCCTCTTGGATATTGGTTCAGACGTCAATGCTGAGCCCAGCTCGTGTAACGGGACGACCGCATTGGAAGCGTCTTTGGATGGTTATGAACTGAAAGAGGAGCATGCTGCGATCTTCCAATTTCTTTTGGACAAAGGAGCTGATATTAATGGCCCAAGAAGACAAAGGCACAGTAAGAAGTGGAATTCTGCACTGGTAACTCTGATTACCAAGTGTGCAAGCTCTCAATTGATTCAACGTGCGTTGGATGCTGGAGCGGATGTGAATCGACGTGGAAAAGGGAAGGGGGCACGAACACCACTTCAGGCTGCTGCGGAAGTAGGGAATCTCGAGCTTGTTAAACAACTATTGGAGAAAGGGGCGGAGATAAATGCTCGACCCAGCGCGAACTACGGTCGGACTGCGCTTCAGGCGGCCTGTTCTGGCGATAACCCTAACTTGGAGCTAACTCAATACCTTCTAAAAGAAGGGGCAGAAGTAAATGCTGCAGCAGGTATCAAAAGAGGACTCACAGGACTACAAGGTGCCGCCATTCGGGGACATATCAAGATTGCTCTCGTGCTTTTGGATGCAGGGGCAGAGGTGAATGCAGGATCAGCCGAAATTGAAGGGAGAATGGCTCTGGATGGAGCTGCAGAGCACGGCCGCTTGGATATGGTACAGTTGCTCCTTAATTTTGGTGCAAAGAGCGAGGTGTCTGGGAATACAGGATTTGATAATGCGATCAAACTTGCGAGGAAGAATGGCCACTTTGCGGTGGCGAAGCTGTTTGAAGCTCAATCAACCTCTTAGCATGCGATAGATTAATTTTTCGGGATATTTGATTCAGTAGAGGGTTCTTGCTTTCATGTTGTGGCCAGGGTGAGGTTGAGAGAAGATCAAAAATATTTCGAGCCACTTATTTACGGGTATTTGTTATCATTCGATACAATCCCTGAAGAAGTTCAAGAGAATTAAAATTAGTTTGGGCATGAGTCCTTAACCGATTTCCACTCCCAGTGCACAGACACAGCGAATGCACACCTCAAATTTATATCACTTATTGAGCTTTAAAAAATTACCATTTAACGACCACACAAACTATAGCTTAAAAATGTTAAATCTATCGTCGCAATACCCAAAAGATTCATTTCTATCAATCTGAAATCTATTTATCTCTTCCGTTGTGGAAGAATAATCTTCCGGCCTCTCTTAGTCACATGCTCTACTACCTCTTCTTCCACACTCACTTGTGCAGCCTCAACTTCCTCATAAGACCCCAAACTCTTAAGATGAGAGCTTCTAAGCTTCAAAATCACTACTTTAGAAGGTTTGGGCTTCTTAGTAGCTTTTTCGGCATCTTTTGCAGCTTTTATAGCCGCTCTAGCCTCCGCAGCTTCGTGTTTTTTGCGAGCAGCCTCCTCCTTCTTTTGCTCTGCCAAAATCTGCTTATCAGCAGCAGCTTGCTCCTTTTTATCTTCTCTCGCCTTCTTTTCTAAGGCTTCTTTAACAGCCTTTGCCTTTGTAGCTTCAATTTTCTTGGCCTCTTTCTCTTCTTTGTCCTTGAGGAGTGCTGCTTCTTTCCCCGCCTGATATTTAAGGGCAATTTGAACTTCAGCATTACTAAAGAACTGCCCACCACTAGTAGCGACTGTGCCATCTAAATTTAGCCTTTTCCCTCTCTGCCTCTTCTGCTTCTCAATTTCTAGAGCTTCCCTGAAACAGCTTGCTCTATAATTGGCGATCTCTCTCTCAGCAGAGGAAGTCTCGGCTGCTTTCATCAACTTCCTGATCATGACTTTGGAGGGGTTTCTTTGAAACTCCTACTTGAAGTGGCGGAAGTCTCTAGTATTGCGAGGTGTAGGAGGCTCCAATTTCTTCCCATTTACCTCAATATCTGGTGATCCAGCCCATTCTTTGACCTGAATTTGGTCTAAGACTTTAGAGGGGTTGAATGGTGATAAACCAGTCTTTTCCCAAGTAGACAAAATGTTTTTCTCCGTCAAAGCCAAGTCCCAAGCCTTTTTAAACATGCCATAAAACAGTTTTTTGGACATCCCGCAGATTTCATCACTCTTATGCAAGAGGTCATTGACTTGATTAGAGTATTGGGTGGAGAGCGGGAGGAATGCACCGACATCACAGGGCTGCAATCTGTGAGTGCTGTAAGGAGGGAGGATCAAAACACACCACCTTAGCCTATCACATTGGTTGAGAAAGGCCATGTTTACATGACTCGAGTGCCCATCCACAATCAAGAGTCTCTTGCTCCTTTTGGCCTTAGCTTTAGTGAGTGGGTCCAAAACTTTAGTCATATAGTTCAACCTAAACTCATTGCTTGACCAGCCATTAAGTGAAGAAGTAAAGAACACTTCATTATCTAAGCCTACACCTTGCATCCATGTGTCTTGCAAGGAGTTGGTTGGCCCTTTGTAAATAAGAGCAGCAGGTAAAGCAGTCCCATTTGCACAGATGGTAGCCAATAAGCTGATGAATTCCCTTGATCTATCTTGTATAGCTTTGGTCACTTTCCCACTATTATATAATTCTTTAGTCATAATTCGCTTTATAGACCGACAAAAGCCAATCAAGAACCCTTTCTCATCCCAATTATATGTGTTCTCGGGCAAAATGCGATGTTTTTCGATTGCTGCCGCGTACTAAGTAGGGTAGAGGAGTAATTAGCTTTAGACACTGGAAAAATTATATCACTACGAAATATTAATAAAAAATGGCACATACTAATTTGAAGAACTCTCGAATCATTGGCACATATTCTGATTTAACTCGTAAAGAGTCAATGTTTCTCAAATAGACTGATTTGAGACGTTTCTAGTGGCGCCGGACGAATCTACTGGACCAGTTCTTGTCTAACTCTCGACCAACAATCTCCTCAGCCAAATTCTTCACGATTTGAGTGGTCGGAGGCAAGCCACGGACTGAGAGCTTGTTTATCTGAGTTATCAGAGCCTCTTCTTGGTCTTTGGATAGCACAGAGTGGTATAGGTAGATGGCTTCTTGTCTGGAGGTGGTTCGAGCTTAGTGCCGCCGCATAAGAGTAGTCCGATCGAATGGATAGTTTTTAGCTATCTCAGAATAATTAGGGATTAATTCTCTATCACATAAGGCAAGAGCCTCTTCCATTTGAGCCTCGTCGATTGCCATTTTGATTTTTTAAAGATGATGGAAGGGTTAATTTTATGAAAATTTTTATGTGTGCATTGGCAGTGTCTGTGCACTGAGAGTGGATCTCGGTTATAGCGGACGGCCAATTATATAAACCTCGAAACGATTTTTAACTTTAAAGAATATCAAATCCTTTAAAAGCTTTAAAGTTTTTAAGGTTTAATCGCGCTTTTTTCATCGAGTCATTAGAATAACGATTTCCGTGTTTACCAAGTAATAAGAGTTAGCATTTGACTTTTCATGGACCGAGGAACGATGCAACATCTTCCCATATTTCTTTCGACGTCTTCTACATCCAAAATCTCGGTTTCGAACGCGATGCTTCGACATTCCCATCTAAAATTCTTTGTCATAGTCGCATCATACTAAAGTCTGCAAATACCTATAGACTCAGGATTAATTTTCCCTTTCGCTGGTTTAGTTTTAGTCTGCGAACGTGAATAACTGCTGCTTTAACCTGAGCTGAGGGTGAGCATGCCGGAGCGGAGCCTGAGCAAGCCTGAGCAGAGCCTGAGCAGAAACTAAGTATCTGAGCACGCCCTAAGTCAGCCTGCGCACTATAATATGGAACCCATTTTGGCCTCCTTTGTGCCCCGGCTACAGTTTCCTTACCGAATTTTGCCCAGGAATCCATTTTTACTCCTTCGCAGGGTTTTTACCAGAGCAGATTTTAGATCCCTCTTATCAAACAGTATGTAACTCGTAGTTTAGCCTCACAATTTACCCGGAGTAATTAGCTGTTGTGTGAGCTGCCTCGTAAGTCTGGATTCCGATACATTTGTTTCCTGCGACCGCCTTACTATCAGTGTGTCACAAAGACTCGAGGGCGCATCGGATTTCAGAAGCTGTCTTTTCTCGTTGGTGCTAATCCCAAGTAGATCTACTGGAAACGATGAAGACTGTGCGGAAAGCCATCAAAATTTGTAAAAGTTAAGAATTGAAGTCCATGACATGGTTTCCTCCTCTCTTTTCGTCATGAAATCTATTCAATGTCCGTCCTAGAAGGTCCATCCCTCTTTCCGCTAAGTTCCTTGCTATTCAAAATGATTTCAAAGGTCAAATTCCAGACAATACACTATCGTCTTATCCAAAGCCCTCGCCAGCCTACTGTAGCTCGTATGGGCGTTGATCATTGGGCAACTCAACGGGCTGTTGGCGGTTGGCCATCTCCAAATAGCTAGGAGGCCGTGTGTCGTGATATTTATACACCTCGAGAGCATTTAGAAAGTCATCATCGGATTTCTTTACTGCCTTTCTCTTTCCGAGAAACATATACACCAAACCTACAGCCAACGCCAGAACCGCCACAGGAGCAGCGATGCCAATGCCCGCCATTGCCCCAATACCCAATCCACTCGCTGCATTTGTCGGTGTTGACGTCGCTGATTGTGTGCCTGAAGACGTCGGAGAAGCGGTTGAGGATGTGGTAGGAGAAGTTGTGGAGGACGTCGTGGTTGTCGAGCTCGAGCCTTGAATCAAGAAGCCTGGACTCGAGAAGCCGGTATGATCTCCTGGAGCGGTCAGGAATCTTAGAACGTAGTTCTGCCGAATCGCAAGCTCATTATCCGGTATGGAGACATTCCACCTCACGCTTCCAGCATCCGTTAGATTTACATTGCCTAGCACATTCAGTCAGCAACTCAAACTGCCACAGAATCAAAGCAAGCAACGTACCGATGATCAACTGACTGAAAGTGTTTGTGCTACTGTATTGCTGAACATAGAGATCGAACAAAGTTATTTGGGTAGTCGTAGTGTTGAATCCGCCGATACTCTCAACTGCGGGCTGACCATTCCACTGCAATTCTAATGGTGTGTTGGCGGGGAAATTTTGTGTGAAGTCTGACACTGCACCATTGGGGACTATCCAAAATTGCAATGCGTGCGCTTGAAGACAGAAGCAATAGAATGCAACAGAAACGACTGTGATGTAGCTAGCCATCGCAAGGAAAAATTCGAGAGCGCAAAAATGACGAACAGGAAGTGGAAAGTTCGTCAAGGACATAGATAACAGCAAGATGTCCCCAATTTCACAGGGCTGCCTGGGCTAATGCAGCCATGGAAGGATCGCGGAATTCGAGGCGTCTTCCATATCATCCTCCTCTTCGGAAGGAAAACCCAAAAGCTCATAACTTTGCACTTTCATTGGTATTCAACCTTGCGCATGGCCGTTATGCGCGGATGAGGCTCCTAATTCGATGCGATGGTCCGAGGAGGCACAGTAACTTCAGACAAGTTGGAAACGCGGTCTGCACCTAGCTATTCGCCAAATAACCTTATTCGATTGACCAATAGACTGATCCATTGGTAAAATTCGATCGTTTGGTGAGTAGCTCAGCGACTTCACAAAAATAATCAATGTACCAAAAATCGCAAAAATGAAGATATATTTATGATTAAATATGCAAGGTTTTTTTTGGGGGGGGGGAGGGGTGTTGAAGGATGTTAGTACCCAGATATATAATGAACGAGAAGATATAAATAGAAAGAGGGTATATTCAGAGCTTAATAAAATCGGTTTTTTTAAAATGATTCATGTTTAGCAATGCGGGGTCCGTACTATGCATTATATTCTATATAAATTCACCATCAAAACGAAGCTAAAAAGATGATATTCCAAGAGATTAATACGAAGAAACATTTTCCGACTTAGAAGTCTGTGAGTAATCTCCCCCCCTTCCCCCTCAAAAATTTGTTTTCATTAATTCTAATAGTAAATATAGTGCGATTTGATGTCAGAGGCTAACCTTACTCTGGCATATCTGCCCGGTTCCAAAAATGAATCCTTCCGCGCCACGTTGACGTCAAAAGTATATCTCAGACCTATGCCACTCGTACCGGCCGATCAAATGATTTATAAGTGTTTTGAAGCTTGTAGAAAGGGCTAGAGGGCTGTTTGAGGGGACGGATAGGTGAAACAACTAGCGCTCTCAACTGCCCAGCCACCCTTTGAAACGCCACAGCCTGCTGCCGCCTTCCTGATCCACGCCAACGATTTTTAAGGGTTAGCAAGCCTTATCCTAGCCAGTAATATTTTTAACGCCAGCCAAGCCAAAGGGAGTGGCTGGCGGAGGCTGGGCAGGGCAGTAACAACGCGATCGTAATTTTCGAAGTAACTGGGTTAGGAGTATTCGGGAGGTCTACACAATATAACTGATATGGAAAGTACGAGAAATTTTGATGTGTTTACAGAGTTAGAGCCGCTTGAATTCAAAGTACCTATGGCTTGTCTCGTAATAGGGTGCGTCTCTCGACCCAGGGACGGACGTTAATGTTTTTCTTGGGAGCAGTACGAAGCTCACGCGAAGCAAAAAGGACCCCACCTTCCCTGTAGGGATCAACCCATCACATGATTTATGGTCCTCTCGCAAATCTCAAGCTCGAGAACCTCGTCAAAAGTCCGCAACATTATCTCCACACGCAGCGCCAATCTGCAACATCGACCATATAAATTCAGCCCGCAGCCTCAGTTCGCCATTCACTGCGTATATGTTATTACAGCAATCTACAACCCTAAGAATCTACCACTTCAATCCGCAGCCCAACAATCCCGCAACTTCGCCTCTCGTAGGCTCAGTTCCGTACCTCAATCTCACACTTCCCACACTGCGCATACCTCACTACGCATACCATTCTACAACGTAACACATGGATACGGCTTGCAGTAGCCCGATTCAACCCCCAATTCTTCAGCTGTTCCAACTTTGCATTTCAATTCTCCCTTCGCGCGGCCTCAGTTAGGCATGGGAACACGAACCAAGGGTCAAGTCGGCTTTTTAGTAAGTCGTTTAGCGAGCCTTGACTAGCTTGCTACGTTAGCTTGTTCAGCACGAGGAATCTACCATGCGCACAATTCTCTCCCCAAGTCAAGACACGCGGCACAAAATGCAGCTACGATTGCACTGCTTGCGATCTAAATTATGACCGGATAGGGCTTCGCAATCTTCAACTGATATTTGGACATAGCTACATCAATGAAATAGGCTGATACAATTAAACTAGCAATACACATCAACACTCCGACATTTTCTTCGTTTTCATCGTCTTATCACTTCTTCCAAAGATTCTTCCAAAGATTCTAGAAAAGAAACCATTTTTCTTCTTCTTCATGGCAGGGGGGAATGGGGCCCGGGGGAAGCGCTACAGATGGTGCGGAACTAACAATTGGGTCGCGCTTGTTGGAGAGGTAAGAACTTTGTGTAACTGGTCTGTTTGCGACCGGCACAGTCTGTATTGCTCGGCTGTTCGCACCTGGTGCAGCCTGCATTGCTTGACCATTTGCAGCTGGTGCTGTCTCTGTCGCTCTATTAGGTGCTGGTCCTACAAGAGATGACTTTCGTGCTGGGGTGGATCGCCGCTCGTTAGCACGAAGCACTCTTCTGCCATCAGCCGTGAGCATATCTTCGATCCTCTGAGTATCAATATTCTTATCTGCGGCAGACAGCATCCCCAAGAACAGTTGGTTCTCAATATCTCCCGGGCCAGTAGGCCGAGTTGACTGACTTTTCGATTGGGTTTCTCTGTCCCGCGAAAGAAAAGCTTGCTTGATGCGGTTTCGCTCGATCCTGGCCTGACCGATACCCGCCTCCCTCTCTTTATTCCTCTCTAGAGCCTGAGTCTCGGCTCTATCGAACGGACAGCCACAATCCCCATCACATCGGTAGATTCTAGTACGCCGCCATTCAGATACCGTCTTCTCCCTCTCCTGCTCCAACCCAGAGGAAACAAGTGGTAGCTTCTCGATACTTCCGGTCTCCAGATAGGCCCTGAAGGGTGTGATGAAGTGCCATTCTTCCTCGCTCAAGGACCGACCAGCGACCAGGCTTGTGCGGCACTTTTCAACAGAGCTAAAGATGCGCCTCAACATCCAGTATTTAATCAAATCACAAACTATGGCGGAGCTGAACACCTTCTCCAACATATCTTCCGACAGTGCGATTTGGTCGGGACTTTCAGGCTGAGAGATGATATGCCATGGCCCTTGACTTTCAGCCAAAGAGTTCCAAACAAGCAGTTTATACCACGGCCCCAGCATTTGGCCTATGACCTTCTGTATGCGCATCAAGTATATCAGCTTGGCAGACTCTTCCAAGTCCTTCAAGCTGGGTGTTTCGAACAATTTACCCACCCTGGCGAGGTGGTGTTCGAGACGACCGCTTACCCTCTGCTTGAATTCATATCTTTCGGCTTCAGCCGCTGTCAAATACTGACGTGCATTTGCCAGAGAAGACATATCGCTTTCCAAATCCGCGAGTATATTCGATCCTAGGTTGTTGGGTAGGGTAAGGATATCGATATATCGGTTCTGCTCAAACTCCATAACGATATCGTCCACACAGACAGCAAGTGCTCTTTCGTAGTCAGAAGCGCTTTTTGGCATATAGTGTGCGAGGCCGTGTCTGTAGTACCGGTCGTAGTATCCTGTCTGGATGGCGAGGATGCTAGTGTCTGTAGGGAACATGCCCAGAAGCGATCTAGCCCAGCCTTTCTTCGCTTTCTCGAGATAAACGAAATCCTAAAGTTGAAGTTAGTCTCGAACAAAGTGGTTTCTGCCTATGCAATCAATATAGCCTACCGGAGCACCAGGGGCAAAGTTATAATTCCTCTCTCCATATATAGTCCATGAGTATTCTCTGCTTTCCATCTGGAATTCCGTATAAGTCGTTTGCCATTTGTCATCCTTGTTAAAGGGCCACTCTCTTGAGCTGTGAATGATCGAAAGGGTAGCCGTAATTACACAATGGTTCACGTAGCATCCTATTGGAGCCGGAGGGAGTAGTTTTAGGTCGTTCATTGTCTTTGCGGGATAGGAGGGATTGCCTGCTCGCAAGTGAGTTACTAGGAAACTTTCCCCGACAGGAGAACGTACGCTCATCAAGCTCCATAGTGAGCCATTCCGCATGCCCTCTTGCCATTGCGGCTCTAAGCCACCACCACCTGAATTTTGTGGAGTAGAATGGAATAATATCGGGGTCGAAGCTCCATTTGGCTGCCTCCGACCAAACTTTGGCCAATCCACCAGCGCCGCCGAAATATGGCGAGTTGAACAAACCGCCATCACTGGGTGCGGCTGCGTATTTTACAGCTGTAATGCGGTCAGCGCATCTCTTGGTGTTTAAAATGAGTGAGACTTACCTTTGACCGGATTTTCCTGTTTCCATTCGAGGTATACCGAAAGAGCTTCGCAAATGAACTCCATGGCCCGATTTTTATATCGCTCTGCTATATCAAAGCGCTGAACTCTATCGTGGTTATCCGCCATTTCTTCGTAGTACCGCGTATCTTCTACGTCAGATTAGCTGAGTGCGATCCTGCCCTGGGATCCTGAGAGTGAGACTAACGAGCCTAATCAGATAAGTCTGAGTTTTC
>FJOG01000027.1:687727-752469 GCA_900073065.1 Phialocephala subalpina | reverse complement strand
AACCCGCCGTCCATGCCGTCTTCCAGGAGGGAGATTGTATGTTTTCTTCCTGGAGCAGCTTTGGATAATGCTTTAATGCCTGTGCTTTGGCTCGGGCAGCTTTGGACATGTGTTGCGCAATCGATTGTCTCCATTCTGTGTTGGCTCTGCGCATTCATTAGCATTCCACTGCTGTATACAAATCGTGGACATGCTTAGTTGGACCCCATTGCTCGAAGACCGAGATCTTGTTGGTTAGGTCCACGAGCTTGAAGACGTTCAGCTGCGCGCTGGCAGAGTAGATGTGTTCGGTACCATGCCCAAGCTGCGCGTTCCCGCACTTCTTCCTTTGGCACGGTGTATCCATAAGCAGCTTCAGCACAGTAAGCACAGGTATAACCAACACATCTCCAGTGTTGATGAGATCTTACTTTCTGGGAATTTATACAAATATTCCCCAGCTATATCCCGAGGCTGTGTCCCGACTTCGTGATACAATTCCAGAAATGGAGGAATAAACTTGTATCTCGATAAAAAGAGACTACTTATAACATTGCACAGGTCCAGGCGAGGCACTTTCTCTCCCCTGCTCGTTGTTGGGACATATTCAGCTCGTGCTTGGGGTGTAATGCTACTGGGCTCGGGTTGAGATTCTTCGGGTTCAATGAATTTGGAACGCTTGTCTACAGGAGCGTCAATGGGCCATCGTTGTCAATCAAGAGTGTTTTGTACGTACCAGAGGCAAATGGGTTGACTTTTCCAGCACCGTACTTCGGCGGTTCTGGAAGTGGTTCATAGTTGTTCAATGCTGAAGAACTGAGTCCCAAAATCGAAGAAACTAAGCTTTTGTCAGTCATCTTCTTGCCATGGATCAAGGTGCAACGCAATTCTGACTTTCATTAACGTCTTCTTTGTTCATCAGTCGCGCGGGGACCTCATAATCGCCAACGTCATCGTTCAGTTCGAGTACTCGCCTTGCGGACATTCTCGCAATCCTGCTGATTTACTCGCTCCGACTGAGTTGAGACTCTTGGAACGAGTCGTTTGCAGCTGTTCAAGAAGAATGATCAGGCCGAGCCATCACACCAATATATCCAACCGCAATGGCGGCACCACCTCCGTCTCGGCAGGATGGTCATCATGCGCTCTGGAAATTACCGAGTGCTGAACATGCATGTGGAATTGTATTCTATCCACTCACGTTTTCCACGCTGTAAGTATGCAACTCGAATGCGGGAGTGGATAGCGCCAATATTGAGCCTCGTTAGCCAGCTCCTTGACGCCATTTGCCTATTACGGTCAGCCCATCAAGAGGCGTGCGGTCCCACCAGGTCGAATATTTGCAATGCATCATGGCCATTGGAACGCCAAACGCCAATTTACAGCCTCCTCACTCAGCTCAATCGCGTCTCGTGGCTACTCGTACAGGTTCGAGCGGACGCGAGCATTCGGCGAAAACCGCAGAGTCGCACCTGGAAGATCAGCCCTGATCTTGTCGGAAGATGAATGTTATCATCTCAATGTCTAGAGAACTGTTACACTGTTAACATACATGCGTAGAGGAGCTGAGCGCAAACACGGTACGGTAGTCAACTTTGCGATTTGATTATCCACCCCCCGTATCCAAACCCGTGGCAGGAAACACATGTGAATCTATTCATCACATCTTTGAAATGTCGACAACGGCACGAAATCAAGAAGATGGACCAGACGGTGGCGACCGAGACTACGAATCTACTGGGCATCTCGCGGACAGTGGGCAGCAGGATGCGATAGGTTCGTCACGGTCATAATTAAGAATTGCATTTGAATTGTGACTGACTGTATTCCTTAGCTGATATACTCGGTCTACCAAAGGAGGGAAGGACAAACACTCACCCTTTGCGTAGTCCGGCGCGATATGGTGCTGGCAGAGTGAATCCATTCTTAGTAGCGCTCCCAGCTCGCACGGATCAAACGCGGTCCCAGAGGGCTCGTGCGCACCCTGGGGATGATATTGACATCACGATCCAGCCTGCTAATGACGATATCGAAAATGGCGAGAATGTGTCCACCGACGCCAATAGATCGAGGCCCACGGCTTCGCAAGTCGGATACCCGGCGCTAACTAAGTTCATGGCCAGCGATTCTGTTTTCCGAATCTTCAGAAGGTTCGATTTCTTAACTGTGCGCACTTTGCTCTACCTGCAAGATGAGCTATGCGAGCTGGAGGATAGGCTGAATGCCCTGGACGACTCCGACTTGCAGAGTGGCAATCATGCCCACACAGTCTCCCTCCATTCCAGAAGACATGACCAAAATCAACAACAAAAAGCACTCCCGGCAGAGATTCAGGTCAAATTGAAAACATATCGTGAGTGGAAGCAATGCAACGACGATACGGGCTAATGATATGCATTAGATGGGGCCTTCAACGAGTACGCCGAGGTCGCTTCTCTCAGGAAACCACAGAAGCTGTATCTTGACAGTGTGAGAAACTGGCTGGATGGGAGGAAGCCAACAGTAGAGGCAGAATCCCATTTCCTTGAAGTCGAGCGGGACCTATTATCGATGTTCCCGGGAGCTAAACCACCAGCTAACAATATTCTGGAAACCTTTATCGAGGATAAATGCCCATCTCTATTCTCGACCAGGGCAAGTGACTTCTACAGCGTGCATCAAGGAACAATTGGTGGCTGATTACTATCTCAGAGGCGCAAGGCCCGTTCACGTGATACCAGCGTTCAATACTACTCTAGATCAACAATCCGACGATTAGTACGAACAATCCTCACCATGCTCGCGGTAGTACTTCTGTTTGTGCCTGTAATCGTACTATACTACATGCATCGGCCTAGCGCAAAGCTGGCTGTGATTGCGATTTTCTTGTTCTGCTTTGCTCTCCCGCTCGCATTATGGACCAAGAGCGGAAACCACGAGATCTTCACAGCTCTAGCGACGTATGCTATGTCCCCCTATCACCACATACTCGGATATTTAGGCTGACTGCGCCTTCCTAATCAACAGTTATGCGGCAGTACTCGTAATATTCATATCGTCGAACTTCACAACCAGCGGCGTAGGGAGCGCTTAATTTCTTAAAGATTCATGTTAGCCGCTTGATATCTGAGTGTGACGTCGCAAGCTATAAGGAACTCCCCATGTACGAATCCTCCATGTTGGCTGGTGGAGACTTTTGGCTCGGCTTGAAATTGTACTCGGAACACTTTCCTGTTGCGGCGCTTCATTTAAGTATAAAGCTAAAATTCTGCCAAATATTGATTATTCACTCGGTGTGGATAGACTTTTGCCTTGTCACTTTTCTTTTATTACAGGTCGTTAGTGCTAAGCTTTGAATTATTTCAATCGAGATCAGGAGTAAGCGAGCTCCCCAGGCAGATCCGGTTGGCGTTATGGAACCCTAGTCTTTGAGATATAGAGCAGAGCAAGTTGACTGCTCTAAAGTAGCATTTAGGATACTGACTTCATCCAAGTCTCATTTTGCGCACTGTTAAACGCGTCCTCGCCCAACTTAGAATCTCGTCATCTGGAAAAGAGTGCTAGTGAGTGCCAGAAAGTGTACGCGCCCACCCGAGGTTTCCCAACCCTATTCGCTCAGCATGCACATCCACCTCTTCAGCGAATATTATCGAAACCTGGCTCGGCTTATAACCGCTTGGACACCCCACTAGTATACCAATCAAAGCCTTTCCGGAGAGCTCAACGTCTTGAAGCGGCCTATCTAACGATAATTCGAGATAGATGAGCTGATTGCCAACACGCTTGGTTGCTATATATTGCACACCATTTCTTGGGCTCCAGATATTTCCCAGTGACAAGGTATCGTCCATTTGCACCGTTAAGCAAGGAAATGTGTACGCTTCGAGAAGAATGAATTTCGTATCATTGAGTTGCTGTAGCGTCGCGCGTTCCGAAGCCATCTCAAGGTTAGGAAAGGCGAGTAAGGAACGATCTTCCAATTCGATCCGCACCTTGGCGCCGTCGAAGCTCGTGGTTCAATGGTTTTCGAGATCGAATTCTGAACGAACTAGCGGAGCTGAGCGGGAATACCAAAACCTAGGCACCCTAGTTGAACCTGGCTTCCCATTTGACCGAGTTTTCGTTAGCTTCTCGTCGAACGGAATTCACTTCCATCGACTTCCTCCTCAACCTTCTAGATCCGGCGTGGCGTCTACTTCAGACATAGGAAAGTGGGCGGCTCTCACACGCTTGGACAAGGATTTTGGTGCCTCGGAAGTTAGCAATGCTACTTCATCCTTCCAAAGTAAGGACAACCAAGTTCTCGAATTCTTTCTTTTTAGAAATCAGCCTCTGCTGTTTTATCTCATGTACTTCCCAAGCATTCTCGACTGCCTTTAGAGGGTCTTTCGGTCTGCTACCCGTCCAATGCAAAAGCGGAAAGTGTTGACTCCTCACAGTTTCAGCTCCTTAAACATCGTCGTCAAAACTTGACAAAAATAATGTGAGAGAACGAAGTCAGATCAAGTATGATTAGCTAAAAAGTGAGGAGTCAAAGCACGTGACAGTGTGGCAAATCTTGCTCGGGATGATCAGGCTTGCTCAGGTGAGTTGCTCAAGGTACTCAGTGTACTCAGGTGAGTTGTTTAGGTTGCTCCCGTTACTCAGGCGAGTTGATTGAGCTGAGGGTGAGTCGAGGGTGACTAGCGCCTGAGCAAGAGCGGCAAGGCTATTAACCTTATGCGACGCACAAAAGAGAGAAAATTGATTCATAATACCCTAACATCGGGATCGGCTTTGCCACCGAGGGGTTGATAGTTGACAAGAAGTTACGGAACACATCGAACCCGTTGTCTTACGACAGACTATCAGAATTTCGATGCCTTGGGAAGTGTACGAGCTTCAATACAGCAACAGCGCTCAAGCATTTGATTTCAATCGTCGCGTTCACTCACGCCCGGGGGGGCTGTTCGGATTCAGACCTGGACTCACCTACACATCACATTGGGAGCCGGATCTGAGGAGTGAAGAGGCTCAATTGATCGTTGTTTGACTCGCTGCATTATCATTCGAGGATCTCAGGTTTAAATTCCATTTCAAAATTCCAGGAACCCCTCGTTCCCAATCTGGCTTCAGGCACCCTGGTTCCTGCACTGTTGAAGACTTCTGCAAACCCTGCTATTGTTGCTTTATCGTTTCTTTTGCACACTCGACCAATCTTTGATTTCTGTTACACATGGAAAACAATTATGCATGTGATTTCCCATATTCAAATTTGGCAGTGGGCGGGATATTGGACGCAGCGAGCACTAGACCCGAACTCTATCAACTTCCAAGCCGGATCTCGAATCCCACTCATCAAAGTGAATATTAAGCCTCCATGCTTGAAGACAGTGCGTACGTAACTTTCAACATTTCTTCGGATGCGAACAACACTCCAGGTCCAGCGCGACGCTCGAATTTTCTCGAGTTATCATGACGTTTCCGATGTTGCATCGCTTTTCTCGAGTCACATCGTCGTCTCTTGGGTAATGTCTCGCGTTCATCTACCCGTACTGGGGCATCGCCTCCCAGAACGCTTTTCCAACTAGGAGATTCTTCTCCTTCTCCGAAGAACACATCCCAGTCAGCACATCCCAGTCAGCCCAGGTCTTCCGGAACATACCTGCCTATCGATCCCGCGCTGTCATATTGCGTTATTATTCCGAAGGCATTAAAGAACCAAGCCGATGATAGGTCGAACTTTCATCGAGGTAGATCGATGAATCTGCCCAGAGATTGCGATCTAATCCTCGAATGGCGGGGTACTGATCTGGAAATGCGGGGTGGATGATCGCTGTGGTGATCCCTTTTGCCAAGGAGCCTCAATACTAGTCGAATGCAACACGGGACAACACAGCTACTCGACAACCCCTCATCATGGACTTCTTCAGCTCGTCATGAATCCAACTATACTTTGACGGGATCTCTGAAGCCCTATTCGAACGCCTCTCCAAGCCGCATGTGAGGGAAGGAGAATATCCTATTGGTTGAGAGTTCACGAAAACACTCCACATGCCAGAATAGTCATCTTCCAAAGCCTCAATTGGACCCTGAATATCTTGGCGTACGAAAGAGGTACTGAAATCGCCTCAACAAGGTGTTGTGTGGTCAATGCTGAATGGCGGGTTGTTAGGTAAGGCTTGGGGCTGAATGTGGGGTAAGCATAAGCCCTAGTTTTAACCTTATACTCTTATTTCATCGTAGGGCTCTTGGTATGTTGGGAGTAGCTTCGAGAATGGATACTCGGAGAAGTTCTCCTGTGTCGTATTGTCTGCTTTGTCGTGGAGGCTGTCAGGAGCCGATTCGTTGCTATTGAAGAGGACATCCTACCTCGATGTTCTCATTCGTTGTACGTTGTCAGTTGCTTCCTGGGCGAAGTTGCATTGTCTGCTAGATGGACATTCAGCTCAGAATGTCCCGTCAGCGCAGGTTCATTGAGATGCTGGGCTCTAGGGATGGAATCTTCCGCTGGGCCAAGCATCCAATCTGATGTCGCTGAAGTCAATAAAGTATGCCGATCATAAGCTGATCTTGCTCGGAAGTCAAAGAGTAGAGACGGTTGAAGTATATGCGCTCTTGAAGATCTGGAGAGTTGGCACCTCGTATTTGTAGGTCTTGATGTCGATCAACTCTCCGGGCATTCTCATTTCCACGTCGTAGACGTCGAGGGAGGCTCGTCATGAGCTCAAGATCATTTCATGAGTAGTCTTCTTACCGTCTTCAAGTCTATATAAACCCTTCTTCACTCCCTTCTCAATGTCTCATCTCACCATCAAGATTCAATCTTTCAAACCACAATAAACACAATCATAATTATATTTTCAATCTACCAAGATGCAACTCACATCCATCCTTACCATCGCCCTTCTTGCCTTGGGCGTCGTAGCCCATCCAAGTGCCGAGTCCCGCAACGCTCCCAGCTGCCCAGGCGAGAAAGTTTACAATGACGCTCATAAGCAATGCGAATGCACTCCGGACAAGTCCTGGGACAACGACAAGCAGAAATGCTGCCATAAGCCTATGCCACAGCCACAGTGTCCTCAGGGCCAGAACCCGCATTGTTCGAAGGATAAGGATAAGTGGTGCCCATATGGTATGTCTCTCTTCCTTTCTAATGACCTAGCAGTTGTGACACATTCGGACTTCGAATGAAGTAGACTGATCATGCTGCAGACCAGAAGAACGACTACTGCGAGGATAACGGCTACAACTCTGCTTGGTGCTGCGAGAAAGGCAAGGAGCCTGATAAGATGAAGGAGAAGTAAGTTTACCCCCATTCCCACTTCCCTCTCACCTCTTCCATCTCAATGCCTCTACCTTCCAGGGGCATTTCCTCCTCTCAACCGCTCAGCTGAATCTAATGTCTTCCATTTTCAGGTACCCACCACAACCCCCAGTCTGCAAAGACAAGCAAAAATACAGCTGCGACCAACAGAAATGCGTCTGCCCCAAACCCATGTGGTGGAATGATCAAGATCAGAAGTGCCATTATCCTGCTGCGCCGAAGCCCAGTTGTCCGGTTTTGCAGCAGCCGTATTGTGGGAAGAGTAAGAGTAACTGGTGCCCATACGATGACAAGAATGAGAAGTGTGAGAATGATGGGACGTGCTATACTTGGTGCTCTATGCCGAGTCTTGTTGATTCATTGGTGCAGAGTATTTTTGATTTGTGATCGGGTGTTAATGGGACGAACTGGCTTGTACACGAAGGTCCGGAGGAGATGTGGGACATTCATTTGGCGATTTGAGGGGACAAAGTTCCTTTGCTTGTTGATATTCAATACTGTACTCGTACATAATGTCTGTGCCTAATAATGAACAAAAGTCTTCCCTTGACCACTGCGACATTCTCATTCTGCTTCGTGACTTGAAGCTGAGGAAATGATTAGCTGCCACTCCCCAAGTGTGATGATTATACTCTTTCTTCATTGGACACTGCCGCCATATTTCCCGTCCTCCGTATTTTCGAGGCCCTCCTAAGCCACACGATGGATAGCAACAACTAGATTCATACACGACCTCGCTCCCGTTCGCTGTTTCCAAGTCCTTGCAGTGGGTCTTGCAGATCTAAATATGTGAGCCACTTGTTGGACTTCTTTTGCTACCCCGCCAAGGACATTTTTATCCACACCTCGACCTTCAATCACCCCCCTCTCAAGGAACACCCTCTCTTCATCCTCATTAAACAAAATTTCTCACCAACCCTTGCTTTCCCATCTACTTATACCCACTCAGCTTTAACCTCGTTAAAACTCGAAATTTACAATCCCTTCCCACCACTAATCTGCATGCTTCTCCTCAAACAACACTCATGCTTCTCCTCAAACAACACTCATGCTTCTCCTCAAACAACACTCATGCTTCTTGCTATCCCGGTCCATCAGAAGTTGGCGGATTGTGGACCGAGCATGCCTTGTCTGGGCTGGGTGCAGAAACCTTCTCCACGAATGACGAGTTCGCAGAAATGGTGTGTCAGGGCTTGGATGGTGGGTGACCTGGAGGTGGAGGGAGGGTAGGAAGGGATTAATTCCATATCTGCGTATAGGAGGGCTCGAACTGTCCAGTAGATGAGTAGCATATGTGCCACGAGCAGAGAGCGGAACTCGAGAGAGGGACCAAACTGCACTTCGTTTCCTGTCATCGTGTCGTTTTCCCAGCAAATCGATCCTGGAGTCGAGTCGCTGCTTGCTCGTACCACGCTTCCAGCTTCTCATGGATGGACTCGTATTCGTCCATCGTATCTATCAAGTTCTCTCCTTCACGGGAATCTCTTCTTTCGAAGAGCGCGAGAGTAGAAACCATGACATTCAGCAACCGATCAAACACCGTTTCCTTCCCATTCCGTCCAAGCTTCCCGTCCGGAAGGCACAACCTTGCTGATCTGCAGAGGTGCCGAGGCGATTGAGGCTCGACTGAATCGGGGAGATCTATTTGTGGCATGTGCAGCTGTCGTCAAGAGAGACAAGCATAGATAGACGAGAAGAAGCAGAAAATTATGATGATAATGTAGAAAGACGGAGATGGGAACAGCCCTGAAGTTCAGAAACACGCGACGACGACCTTCCAAAGTACGCTGAACTGAGGAAGATTGAACCTTGATTCAGAAAGCCACTTCGGCCACCACTTCGCCGCCCTGCCTTCAGTCCACTCATGAGAGCGGGACGAGTAGATAGGGGGAATCATACAGCAGCCGATAATGAACTCTCAAGAATGTTCGTCGACGTTGGAAAGTCCCAAATATGTCTGGACACCGAAACAAGAACGGGGTATATTCCAACACAGATGTACGTACAGATATCAAACATATGCATCCCAAACAACCATGTATACCCATGCCAAACGCCCAAAATTCCAAAACAGCTACAACGAACTTCCCTTCGAAATATATCTCCTAATAATGTCGCCTTCGGGGGTATCTCTATCAGTCAAAACATCCTCACCCATTCTAACTTCTTCCCTCTGCCCCGCTTTCTCAATCTCTCTATCCACCTTTGCGAAATCAACTTCTGAAGTAGTCCTCACCATTCCCATCCCACTCTTCTTCTTCTCTCTTTTCGCTTTCTCTTTGCCTTTTCCTTTTGGGAGTTTGTTGGGACTCGTGTTTTCGTCGTTTTCGACCGAACTGTTGCCTGCTGTTCTCATACCGCGGAACTCCTTCACTACTTCCGCGAAGCCTTCTTCGAGGGTCTTCATTCGTGCAAGCATAAGTCGACCCATCATACCATCTGTGTCTTCGCCTTTCTCAGCTGCTCGACCACCAAAGGCTTTCAATCCACCGGTCGCCATTGCGAGTTGTGTTGCGAAGGAGCTGGGTACTGCACCCAGCTGCATGCCTGGAGCATTTTGATCCAGTCCGATTTCAGACATGCCCATGTCCATGCTTGATCTTCTGTGTCGGATGTGCCGAGAGCGGTTTCCGGTCGCGAGCTGAGAGTCGAGGTTGAAGTTGGGTACTGATTGGAAGTTTTGGCGTGCGGGCATGATTGGTCGGGGTTTTGCTTGGGTCTGGACCTGGGCGTAGATTGAATGGCGGGGTGTACGGGTTCCCAGGCCGGTTGGGGTGTGTGTTCCTGTGTTGGCGGTTGAGTGGTGCTTTGCTGTTAAGGGACGAGAGTGGGGTGGTGAGGCGGAGGATTGGCGGTCGGAGATGGGGTTGAAGAGGATGGTGTTGCTTGACATGTTTCGATCATGTCCTCGGCGTCGAGGTGGGGAGGTAGGTGGTGCCAGGGTGGATGCGAAGCGTTGCTTTCGGGAGGAGTTCGAGGATGGGACTTCAACCCGAGCGGGTGTTGGTGTGGCGAAGTAGCTTCTTTGGTCATCGGCGCTGGTTGCTCGGCTCCGAGTACGAGTCGTTGCTTTGTCGAGCGTGAACCCTTCATCATCGTCGTGGGTGTTCAATTCATCATCTCCATCCTCGTCGGAATGATCATCGACATCTGGCGTCGCTGGCTCATCATCACGGTCGCCAAAGTCGAGGCCGCCGTGGGACATGAATTCAGCAGGATCACTTGCAACAGATCTGGTGCCTGAAATCCCGCGATGCCTCATCATTGTCGCCTTTCGAGCCTGCCTTCTCGTCTCTAGTCGGTCAACAATCGAACGATCCTGTTCTTGAGGTGGACTTGCAACACCACTGTTGTGGTCCATCCAATTGCTGACAACGTTGTGGGTTTGTCTACGTTCGATACTCCTGCGAGTAGTTCGCAGGGTATCTGGTCGAGGTGCCAGTCTGAAGACTTCGTCCAGAGCTTTGTCCTTTTGGAAGCCAGCAATCGATTCTTGTCGGAGTCGAGCGTTGGGACTGAACAATGCAGTTTTTGTATCTTGGAACGATATAATCCTTCGGCCACGCGAGTTGTTCTCGATAAGGTCTGTGGGGTCGAAGACAGTTCTGGCAAGGAAGATTCTTTCATAGATATAAATACCAAAAAGAAGTGGGAAGTGAGTGGCCTTGATGATTGTTCGATTTGTCTTGACAAACAGCCGGAACGGCATACAAAATCTCAGAGGGGTCAGAATCCAGGCAAAGATGTTGCTCGGAGCGACATATGAGAAAAGGGCATCATTCTTGACCATGCTGATCGTGTTGACAGCGAAGACGAATTGATGCTCCTGGTCTGCATTTGACACGATTGCCATGAATGAGTTGGTGAGAACTGTAATCAGGATGGTGACGATCAGGAAGTGACAAATAAACAGAAAAAGGACGAGCAGAGCTCTCCCCAGTCCATTGTATGTTTCCCAAGCTTCCCATGCTGCTGGAGTGAAGCCCATCAAGATCTGGAAGATTTTGTATGCTACCTCTGCTGCGTCGTACTGTCCCTCGCCGAATGACAGCGTGAATGCGACGAAAAAGCCACTGCAAGCGATGAGAACCAAGACAAAAACAGCGACGAGATCGATAGCCATAAGACGAAAAGCAATTAGCAGCTGCGAGAAATATCGATAGTGATCCAGCACGCTGAACAACCGAGGAAACAGGAGAATCGCGTTCGTGGCCAGAACATCGTAAGCCATACTGTTCCACCCTCTTCTCCCCTCATAGACGAGGAATAGGCCATAAAGACGCATACAATAGTAGATGGTCAATAGAAGTAGTATGCCCAGGTCGAAAGCATTCCAGAAACTCATGATGTACAAGCTGAAACCTTGTTCGTTGAATCCGACGACCTCGTCTAGCATGAACCCAAAGCTCCAAAACCAGAATACAACCTCGAGGGTTGTGATTTCAGTGGAGCGTTGGGCCAAGACGGCGATGAAAAGTGCCAGCAGTATAGCAAGAGAGAAGGTCGAGAAGAACTGTCTGTAGCGTGGTACTCGCAATCTGGAGAGCTTGAACAAGGACGCATCTCGAGGATCGTAGAGGGTGACTGTTCTGCGAACTTGCGTTGCATATTGTGGAGGTGGTGACGGCGGCTGCTTGTCGGGTGAGGAATGGCCTCGATTGGCAGTGCCGTAACCATGTTCTGGGACTGTCAATAGTGGTGTGCTCTGATTATGCCTTCGATGCTCTTGCATTTGTGGCTCGGGTGGTATTCGATGAAGATTGTCTGCTGCCGAATGAAAGACAATCGTGCCAGCCCAGATAGCCTCGAGTTGTTGTACGACGAGAGGATGGGCTATGAAACGTTTCGCAGAAGCTCTGATGGCAACCTCCAACGTCGATATGCGCGCAGCAACAGGACGAGAGCGACTCTGTCCATTGACCGGTGATGTAGGAGCAGAGAGTCCCTGCAATGGGTAGAAGTCGTACGACAAGGCATCAATCAATTCTCGAGTGTTATATTCCTTCAGCAGCTTGATCGCAAGCAGCTCGCAGACCAGAGCTCTCGTCCGACTATTGCCAGCATTTCCTGGATTCGCCTGACTTTCCTTCTGGAACTGCAAGCAATTTGCCATCAAAGCATATAGTGTCGCCCGAGAGAAGTGGTTTGTCCGAATCTGCTGCTGCATAGGCTTGACGAGGAATTGGGAGACCTGGGGCGATCGAAGCTGGTCCCAGGTCAATGTGGTCTCGGTGCGTGGGAGGACGATGAGGCGTATCGCATGCGTAAGGTTATATACAGGCAGGGCATCTATCCTGGAGTTAGCATGGAGATCATTGAAGGTTTTCGCAACGTACCAAGATGTGCGGCGGAGAAGATAGGCAGAAGAGGAGAATCTTCTTCGCCATCTTCTTCATCTACATCCTCGTCGCCTTCCTCCTCATCCTCCTCATCAGACTCTTCATCTTCGCCATCGTCTTCTGTGAAATCTGCCGTGGCGTGTCGTCGTTGCTCGTAAGGCGTGGTGAAAACAGAGGCTTCCTCGACGTGTTGGCGATTCTTCTTGGGCCGCAGCAGAGAAGACAACATGTTGCTGTAGAATGCAAGTTCCGAACCTAATCCTCTCCTGCTCCAACTCCCAATCTCCTAGCCTGGCAAGAATTATCTGTGGTGGTTGGTGTGGATATTCAGATCAGACATTGCGATGCAAGACAAGGCTTGGAGGCGGCGAAGTAAATAAATAAATATTATCCTATGAAACGGCTCATCCTCGGGCGCGTCGATCACAACAAATAATGGATGGAAGTCGGAATACCCTCAATAATATCCAGAGAATGGTAATTTCTTATCGGTGTCGAGTGCACATGATCTTTGGTTATAGCAAGAGTGGTGACGGAATTGCATCCTCGACTCGTGATGGTGGCACACAAAATGCCACAAAATCCTGGAGTGCAGCTGCAACATGCAGATCCAGGAAACACACGGCCAATCACAGATATAGGAACTTCACACGCCTCACTCTCGAGCTCACCGCCGACACCGCCAGATAGAGAGAGGACTGAAAGATGGGAAATGCATGTGATCGGAATAGAGAATTGCCCAAGTATTTTAGGGGGATTTTGTACTCGAACTCTTGGCTGCTGAATTGATGCTTTTGATGCAGCCTTCGACTGGATTTTATACGGTCTTTCTGGGCCGAGGCTGACATGCAAGGCTACCCGCAGCTGAACTTTATATTGCTCACCCTTCTGACCACCCATTCGAAGATTTATCAGCGAACTATTGATTTGGATAGTAGAAATACTTCCTGTTCCTGGACATCTCATCCTCTCAGCATTCAAGAAAGGAAAGCGCCTCAATCGACATGAATTAAATCCATTGTCACCGATTTCATCTCGAGTCAAGCATCCTGAAATATCTTCAAGGGTCAGATGCAAGGCTAGAATTCCGTTTTCATCACCTACACGTGTATCGCAGTGAGATCGAGCTGTTTTGCGCCTGTGTAACGACCTTGGGTCTTCCTTGGAACCGAATCACTCTGTGTATGGCAAACACTAAGAAAATGTGCTGGATGGTTGAAAATATCGACTTCGAGCGGTATAACCCCATGCAAGGCTAGTTTTCATGCAGGCTTCCAGCTTCCTTGCTTGCTTTTGCTGCCGCGATTGCCCCTCATTCAGCACGCAAGATCGCCTCAACTTCACTGCCACAGAGGATGCAACAGTGAAAATATAAATTCTTCAAATGCTCAAAGAGATCTTGCAACCAAAACAATAAGGAAGAGATTGAAAACTTCAGAGGAAAAGTTATGCACAATGGAGATCCCTGAAAAGCTGACTGCATCTATCTCTATTCGGTTTAGTAGCCTCGGCTGGATCAATGATTCGCCGCTGGATTTTTTCCTAAGTTGCAAAACTCCACCATGAAAAGAAAATCCTCTCTCTCTTCCTCTTGCACTTGACTGTGTACACCGAAGAGCATACACAACTTATGATCTGAACCAACAAAGCCTATAACAGCAGCAATCCATACTGTCTGTGGCTTTCGAGGTTCTGCGTCGTTCTTTCCCGCGTGGACCCTGTCCCGCCTTTTGCTCTTCGTCGACCCTCAGCTGCGCCTTCCCTCGAGGAAATTTTGATTAATACTCAGTCCTTCCTCTCGCTGCATTCCCCTACGACTTCCCAACCCTAAAACGATTCCTATCAAACCCTCACCTTCATACAATACCGCGATCATGGCTGCGACAGTCTACCCTCCCGTTACCGCGCAACACGGCAATGGTGAAGGTCTGATTGCTCTCGAGCTTCAAGATGGCATCGTATACCAGGGATACAGCTTCGGAGCTGAGAAAAAGAGTATTGCAGGAGAATTGGTCTTCCAGACTGGCATGGTGGGGTACCCAGAATCTATAACCGACCCCTCCTACCGCGGACAAATCCTGGTCATTACGTTCCCTTTGGTGGGCAATTATGGTGTACCTTCTCGAGAGACCATGGATGATATCCTCAAAGATCTGCCAGCACATTTCGAGTCTTCGCAGATCCATATCGCCGGTCTTGTCACTGCCTCTTACTCAGGCGAAGACTTTTCACACTTCCTCGCAACGTCTTCCCTCGGAACATGGCTGAAGGAGCAAGGTATACCTGCTATGTACGGTGTGGATACACGAGCATTGACAAAGAGAATTCGAGAGGAGGGAAGCATGCTTGGACGTATGCTGGTCCAGAAACAGGCACTCACCAACGGCTTGTCGAATGAACTTGCTAACGGCACATCTGCGATCACCTCAGAGTCCTGGAGGTCTTCTTTCGAGGCAATCGACTGGGTGAATCCCAATGCACAGAATCTCGTCGCAGATGGTGAGTCTTCATGCAAAGCCCAAAGCTCTGGGCTGATATTTTTACTTAGTCTCTATCCGCAAACCAAAATTATACTCCCCAAACCCTTCGAATGCCTTGAAACACCCATCTGGTAGACCCGTACGTGTATTGTGCCTAGATGTTGGACTGAAATACAATCAATTGCGTTGTCTGGTGAAGAGAGGCGTAGAAGTGCTCGTCTGCCCGTGGGACTACGACTTCCCAGCCCTTGCCGGCAAGGACTACGATGGACTATTCATCTCCAACGGTCCTGGCGACCCTGCTATGATGGCCAAGACCGTCAAGCATATTGCCTCTGCCATGCAAGAGAACAGAACACCTATCTTTGGTATCTGTCTAGGCCACCAGCTGCTTGCCAGGGCAGCAGGTGCGAGCACCCTGAAAATGAAGTTTGGAAACCGTGGACACAACATTCCTTGCACAAACATGCTGACTGGAAAGTGTCACATAACGTCGCAGAATCATGGTTTCGCTGTCGATACGGCTACTCTGCCGACTGAGTGGACGGAACTTTTCGTGAACGCCAACGATGGTAGCAACGAGGGTATTCGCCATGTCAGCAGACCTTACTTCAGTGTTCAATTCCACCCTGAGAGCACGCCTGGCCCGAGAGATACTGAGTTCCTCTTCGATGTCTTCATCAACACGATTATGGAGTCTTTGAAGGACACGAAGGTCCTCGCGACACCCGTCAAGTTCCCAGGCGGCGACGCCGCTGAAACCGAAAGATTACACCCCAGGGTCAACGTCAAGAAGGTCTTGGTTCTTGGATCTGGTGGTCTAAGTATTGGCCAAGCTGGAGAGTTCGATTACTCTGGGAGTCAGGCAATCAAGGCTCTGACGGAGGAGGGCATCACAACTGTTCTGATCAACCCGAACATCGCCACCATTCAGACGTCGAAGGGCTTGGCTGACAAGGTCTACTTCCTACCTGTTACAGCCGAGTTCGTGAGAAAGGTCATCGTGCACGAGCGCCCAGATGCAATTTACGTCACCTTTGGTGGTCAGACAGCATTGCAGGTCGGCATTCAATTGAAGGACGAGTTTGAAGAGCTTGGTGTAAAGGTCCTTGGTACTCCGATCGATACCATCATTACCACCGAGGATCGAGAACTGTTTGCTCGCAGCATGGAATCCATTGGCGAGAAGTGTGCCAAGTCTGCCTCCGCCAACAACATCGACGAAGCCATGAGCGTCGTGAAAAACATCGGATTCCCTGTTATTGTTCGAGCTGCATATGCTCTTGGTGGACTTGGCAGCGGTTTCGCAGACAACGAGAAAGAATTGTTTGACCTCTGCAACAAGGCATTTGCTGCGAGTCCCCAGGTCCTGATTGAGAGAAGCATGAAAGGGTGGAAGGAAATCGAGTACGAAGTCGTCCGAGACGCACGAGACAACTGCATCACTGTCTGTAATATGGAGAACTTCGATCCTCTCGGAATCCACACTGGCGATTCTATCGTTGTTGCCCCATCTCAGACGCTCTCTGATGAAGACTACAATATGCTACGAACCACGGCAGTCAACGTTATCCGACATCTTGGTGTTGTTGGAGAATGTAACATCCAGTACGCTCTCAACCCATTCTCTCGGGAGTACTGCATCATCGAAGTCAACGCAAGACTTTCCAGATCTTCCGCGTTGGCGTCCAAAGCTACTGGATATCCGCTGGCATTCATTGCCGCCAAGCTTGGTCTTGGAATCCCTCTGAACAAGATTTCCAACTCCGTCACCAAGGTCACATGTGCCTGCTTCGAGCCTTCACTCGATTACGTTGTGGTGAAGATGCCTAGATGGGACTTGAAGAAGTTCACTCGTGTCTCTACCCAGCTCGGATCCTCGATGAAGAGTGTTGGCGAAGTTATGAGTATTGGTAGGACATTCGAGGAAGCCATTCAGAAGGCAATTCGTTCCATTGACTTCCACAACCTCGGCTTCAATGACACAAAGGCTTTGATGTCCATTGACGATGAGCTCCAGACGCCATCCGATCAACGTCTTTTCGCTATTGCCAACGCCATGCATTCAGGATACTCTGTCAACAAGATCTGGGAAATGACCAAGATTGACAAGTGGTTCCTGAGCAGACTGAAGGGTTTGAGCGACTTTGGCAAAATGATGACGACCTACAACGCAAACACCATCACCACGAACCTCCTGCGCCAAGCTAAGCAATTGGGCTTCTGCGATCGTCAGCTGGCCAAGTTCTGGAGTTCAAACGAATTGGCTGTGCGCCGATTGAGGACCGAGGCTGGAATTGTCCCCGTCGTCAAGCAGATTGATACTGTCGCTGCTGAGTTCCCAGCTTTCACCAACTATCTCGTAAGATGCCCTTCGTCAATTGATACTTTCGGCATAGACTGTCCAAATACTAACACACAATAGTACCTGACATACAATGGGTCTGAAAATGATATCACATTTAATGATCATGGTGGTAAGTAAACCGGGGATACGCCTTTTTCCTTATTCTACAATGTCTCATGGAGTTTGAGACATTCACCCGAAACATTCTTGAAAAGGGCAATTGCTGACTTCCCCGTCTTCTAGTTATGGTCTTAGGCTCCGGCGTGTATCGAATCGGTAGCAGCGTCGAATTCGATTGGTGCTCTGTTCGGGCGATCAGAACTCTCCGTGAATCTGGATTCAAGACCGTCATGGTGAACTACAATCCCGAGACCGTCAGTACTGATTATGACGAGGCGGACCGGCTTTACTTCGAGAACATCAACTTGGAAACCATTCTTGACATCTACCAATTGGAAAACTCAAGCGGTGTCCTCATCGCCATGGGTGGACAGACTCCAAACAACATTGCGCTACCCCTGCATCGTCTCAATGTCAAAGTGTTAGGCACGTCGCCAGAAATGATCGATACTGCTGAGAACAGATACAAGTTCTCTCGTATGTTGGACAGAATTGAGGTCGATCAGCCAACATGGAAGGAGTTGACCAGTTTTGAAGACGCCAAGGTTTTCTGCAATGCGGTCTCGTACCCAGTCCTGGTTCGACCTTCATACGTTTTGTCTGGTGCAGCCATGAATACCGTCTATTCCGAGGCTGATCTAGAAGCATACCTTGCTCAAGCTGCTGAGGTTTCACGAGAACATCCAGTTGTCATCACCAAATACATCGAGAACGCGAAGGAGATTGAGATGGATGCTGTTGCAAAGGATGGTGTGATGGTTGGCCACTTCATCTCAGAGCATGTGGAAAATGCTGGAGTTCACTCTGGTGATGCAACCTTGATCCTCCCGCCTCAAGATCTCGAGCCTACGACTATCCAACGAATCGAAGAAGCGACCCGCAAGATTGGTGAAGCTCTGAACATTACGGGTCCTTTCAACATTCAATTCATTGCAAAGGACAACGACATCAAGGTCATTGAATGCAATGTCCGAGCATCTCGCTCAACCCCATTTGTCTCGAAGGTCATGGGAGTTGATTTGATTGAGATGGCAACGAAAGCCATTATGGGCATTCCCTTTGTGGAATACCCTCCCACTCTGCTGCCGCCCAACTGTGTTGGTGTCAAGGTGCCACAATTCAGTTTCTCCCGTCTATCGGGCGCTGATCCGGTCCTTGGTGTGGAGATGGCATCGACTGGAGAAGTTGCTTGTTTCGGTATCGACAAGTACGAAGCCTATATCAAGGCTTTGATCTCGACTGGGTTCAAGCTTCCAAAACAGAACATTCTGCTCTCAATTGGATCTTACAAGGACAAGAAGGAGATGCTGCCATCTGTCGCCAAGCTCAACCGAATGGGGTACAAGCTCTTCGCCACTGCCGGTACTGCCGATTTCTTGCAGGAGCACGACGTTCCCGTTCAATACCTCGAGATTCTTGGCAAGGACGATGATGATCAAAAGTCGGAGTTCTCCTTGACTCAGCATCTTTCCAACAACATGATCGATCTGTACATCAATCTACCATCCAGCAATCGCTACAGACGTCCAGCAAACTATATGAGCAAGGGTTACCGAACTCGCCGAATGGCTGTGGACTACCAAACTCCGTTGGTCACCAATGTCAAGAATGCCAAGATTCTCATTGAGGCTATTGCACGTCACTTCGACCTCGAGATCAGTGCCATTGATGCCCAGACTAGCCACCGAACCGTGGTACTCCCAGGCTTGATCAACATCGCCGCATTCGTTCCCGGTATTGCAGTTGCTGGCAGCCACGACTTCCAGGTTGTGACTCGAGCATCAATTGCCTCCGGTTTCAGCATGATTCGGATCATGCCTCTTGGTCTTGAAGGATCCGTGACGGATGCTCGCGCATTAAAGACAGCCCAAAAGAACGCAAAGAAAGCTGGATGTGATTACAACTTCTCTGTTGCAGCCACTTCTGCCAACGCCGATCAGATCAGCCATGTCACTGGTGAAGTTGGTTCGCTCTTCATTCCATTCAACCATCTGTCAGACAATGACAATATCAGCAAGGTTGCTGCTGTGACAGCTCATTTCGGCGCGTGGCCAAGCTTCAAGCCAATTGTCACAGATGCAAAGAGAACCGATCTTGCTTCAATCTTGCTTCTTGCCAGTCTTCACAACAGAAAGATTCATGTCAACAGCGTCACCACCAAGGATGATATTCAATTGATTGCGTTGTCGAAAGAGAAGGGTCTGAGAGTCACCTGTGATGTGTCAGTGTACTCACTATTCTTGTCTCAGGATGACTTCCCCGAGGCCAAGTTCCTGCCTACCGTCGAAGACCAGAATGCTCTTTGGGAGAATATGAGCGTCGTCGATGTCTTCTCTATTGGAAGCTTGCCATACCAGCTTGCTCATGTAGCGAATCAAGCCCCCAATGCTGCGATTGGCATGGCCGACGCCCTACCACTACTCTTCACAGCTGTCGCAGAAGGAAGACTGACTATCGACGATATCAAAGCTCGCCTTCACGACAACCCCAAGGAAATCTTCGAGCTTCATGATCAAGTTGGCGCCTCCGTTGAGATCGAGATTGACCGCCCATATACATTTGCTTCAGGAAACGTCTGGTCGCCTTTCGTTGGGAAGAAGATGCATGGATCTGTTCAACGAGTTATCTTCCAAGACAAGACTGCTTGCTTAGATGGAGAACCTACCTCTGACTTAGCTGAAGGCAAGGACATGTCGTCGCATTTAATTGATGCCCACCTACCCCAACACCCTCTGTCGCCACCCATGAAAGCAATCGGATCACCTGCTATTGGCCCAAGACCAGACAGCTCCCATGGATTCGCCGGCCGTCGACAATCTATGCTTGGTGCTCCATCAATGCGTCCTGCCAATCGATCACGGTTCCTGGATGGCACGTCTCAATCACCTCAGCGTTCGAACGCCGAGGACTTCGGACCTGCATTGTATCCTCAACCAACAATATCTCCATCCTTGGCCTCACTTCTCGCACAGTCGCCGTTCAAAAACCAACACGTCATCTCCGTGAACCAATTTACTAGGCATGATCTTCACTTGTTGTTCACTGTCGCTCAAGAGATGCGTCTGGGTGTGCAGCGCGAGGGTGTTCTATCAATCCTCAAAGGCAGAGTTCTGATGACGATGTTCTACGAGCCCTCAACACGAACCTCCGCTTCATTCGACGCAGCAATGCAACGACTTGGTGGTCGCACCGTCGCCATCACGACCACCCACTCCAGCACACAGAAGGGAGAATCCTTGGCAGACTCCATTCGAACTCTCGGCTGCTATGGTGATGCTATCGTTCTCCGCCATCCTGACGAGAGCAGTGCTGAGACTGCTGCCAAGTTCTCCCCTGTACCAATACTCAATGGAGGCAATGGCAGCAAGGAGCATCCCACACAGGCATTCTTGGACTTGTTCACAATCCGAGAAGAGCTCGGTACCGTCACCGGTTTGACTATCACCTTCACTGGTGATCTCAAATACGGACGAACTGTCCACTCTCTCGTCAAGCTGCTCCAACATTACGACGTCACCATCCAGCTCGTTTCACCCAAGGCACTTTCCATCCCATCTTACATCCGCGATATCATCAAATCCAAGCCTGGCCAACTTCTCGTTGAGTCTACTGAGCTCACACCCGAGATCATCGCTCGCAGTGACGTCCTCTACTGCACTAGAGTTCAGAAGGAACGATTTGAGGATCTGGATGAGTATGAGAGGTTGAAGGATAGTTTTATTGTGGATAACAAGACTTTGAGGAACGCCAAAGAGCATATGGTTGTTATGCATCCGCTGCCGAGAAATAGGGAAATTGGGGAGGAGGTGGACTTTGATCAGAGGGCGGCGTATTTCAGACAGGTGAGCTTCCTTCCCCTTACTTATTTTCCATCGAGTTCACAGAACGTACACTAACTTCTAATAGATGAGATACGGACTGTATATCCGCATGGCTTTGTTGGCTTTAGTTCTCGCGCCGTAAAAGTGCTTTGGTGGTGGTGTTTTGAGAGATGGAAAAGTTTTGCTTTTTGAGTGTGCATGCATGGTTAAGGAATGATATAAAAATACTAGAACGTATGCCTCTGGGCCGTAGATGATGAATGACTGTAGAACGAATTGCTTCTGGTGTAAGGCGTGTGTGTTGTGTGTGGTTGTGTGTACACGTGGTTTGGATGCGTGTGTGTACGTTATGTGTATATGTATATATTTGTATATAGCGTGTGGTGCGTTTGGTGTGTGTATATATATAGTGTATAGGTTCATGAATATCATCACACTCTTCCGAGTGAAGAGAATTATCCAAGTGTGGGACTTTGGACTTTCAGGAGCTTCTTCTCCTCTACGCACGTGCCTTGCTCTCGTTCTCAAGTCGTCCAATGTCTTCAGTAAAAACCCCTCTCACCATCTTCCAACACAACCTCTTGCCTCCTCGTTCTCGTCCTCACCATCCTTTTACTCGCAATACTTAGCTTCCTCGCCTCAACATGTACACCCTCCAACATATACCCCGCGACCCCACAAGCTCCCGCACAAGGATTCAGTACCAATCCTCCAACACCTTTACCAAAGCCCTTCCCGAATCCGATTACGCCTTCTTTCTTGGCTCCTGAGATTGGTTTTAGTACGAAGCCTGTGAGTCCGTCATAGAGACCTGTCGAGAGATTCGGAGTCAGTACTCTGCATCTTGTATATTGGGATTTCAAGAAATGGGAAATATCGTTTTCTCACCTAAACCAAGGCCCTTTCCCGCCGCTGAAAGTCCAGAACCAAATCCAGTGATCTCAGGCGCAGGACGAACGGTATCGCCATACAACGCAGGACCTTCCCGAAATCCCTCAGCAAGTGCTAACGTGTAGTCGCGGGGGATGTGAATGCCGGTGTCGAGAATTCTGAGTATGTCTTTTAATTTGGAGATTTTTGGTTCAGGCGCAGGATTCGGACCAGTGAGATCCGCTGTTCCACCTAGAACTCCAGTGACTGTTTCAGTTGTTGCTAGGAGGAGGGCTGATATGGGATCTTTTGGCGCATGTATTATCGTTTTGGAGGATCTCGAATATGGATGTGGTTCTTGTGCTGAGATTGAGCGGTACCAATCTGTCTCTGCGGGGATGAGAAGGATTTCGTGGGTTGAGGAGATTGGTTGTTTTTCGTCTATCGTCGGAATTGGGATAATCTTTTCTTGGTATTCTGGTGGCCCTGCGTCGGAATTTTCAAGTGAAGTCGATATCGCTCGAGTGAGTTGTGGTTCGGAGTCTGGACATTGACGGCGAAGGCGCATGTTGGTCATGATTGAGGATATTTTGAATAATTGCGTGAAGTATGAAGATTAGGCTTAGTAGATTGGTGGATTCAAGCTTTGATTGAGACTGAAATGGACAAATTTGAGAAGTTTGAAGCTTAAGAGAAGAAGTTATATGAGGTTCTCGACCACCACAACTCAATTACCCCACGTAGAGGCTTGCACTCGTGGATGCTTTTTCCATCGTAAATGCAGGAACAGGCAACCATTTTTAGAACTGCGCCATGCTCGATATTTGAAAGTCAAACAAACCTACCTATCCTACTCGTAAGGACAACTTTTTCTGTCTTGACCATGGTCTTGCAATATCGAAGTCAAGCTGGCGATGGCGGGGCACAAAACCGGGTCAGATCCTCCCGCCTCCAGGGATGTCCGTACGAACCGCCCAATCACTCCAATCTTTTCACCTGCAAGCCACAATGCTGGGACCACTAAATTCGCCTCGCTGCGCCGCTGTCGTGGAACCGAGCGACAGCGGTTTTTAGGGGCTGACGAAGCCTATGAACGATGTGACCAATTGAACGTGGATCTTGGAGGACGGATATGGATACCTGGATGTTGAAGGTCTGAATGAGGCTCATGTTGAGTTTGGCCTGAAAGGGAGGTGATGATAGGGCTGAGGAGCGGATGCGACATGGAGGGTTTGCGTATTGCAGGGTCCTTACGAGCTGTGTCGTTGACGTGGAGGCAGAGATGAGGGCTCGTATGGACGACGAGGGGAGGATATAAGAGATGGACATTCTCCTTCCCCCAAGAGCCATCAGACTACGACTATCAGAGACTTGAGCATTCTCAGATCATACTCTATTTTTGCAGCGCCATTTCGGAAACTCGAGAATACCCCGCCTCCAACCAATCAAGATGCCTTCAACTTGCCTTGGTAAATACAACATCCTCCACGACGTCGAAATTGACTAACTTCTCAGATGTCACCGCACACGATACGCAATGGAACTTCTGCCCCAATATCGGTGCAGCATACTTCTTCACAATCCTCTTCGCTCTGACCACAATCGGCCACATCGTCCAAGCAATCCTCTACAAGAAAGCTTATTGCTGGGTCATCATCGTTTCCGGACTCGCGCAAACAATTTGTTACATCTTCAGAGTCATCAGTATCAAGAATCCAACGAACTTTGGGAGCTATGCTGCTTGGTTCATTTTGATTCTGGTAAGTGTTTTCCTGCCCTGTCTAGGGTGTTGGATGAGGCTGATGAGGATGGGTAGATTGCTCCCTTGTTTACAAATGCCTTCGTATATATGGTCATGGGAAGGATGGTATGGAACTACATCTCCAATGCCAAGATCTTTAAGATCACAGCATGGAGATTCGGTACTTTCTTCGTGGTTCTTGATGTCTTGTTCGTACCTCCCTCCTCGTTCTCACTTCCTCAACTAACATGGAACAGTGCATTGATCATCCAAATCTACGGCGCTGCATCTGCAAGCGGAAACAATGAGTCGACGAGTGACGTGTTGAAAGGACTGCATATCTACATGGCTGGAGTCGGGATCCAACAAGCTTTCATTTTGGTGTTCTTCGTTTTTGCTATCAAATTCCATCGCACGTACCTTGCGGAGCGAAGTCAGATCAAGACTTCCAACTCGCCACTACCTCTCCTTTACACTCTCTACGCTGCTCTGTTACTCATCACTGTAAGTGCCTTCCTACCCCGTCCTACCCTTCTCAGCATTTGCTGACAGTCATCAACACAGATCCGAATCATCTTCCGACTCTGTGAATACTCCCAGGGACTCAATAGCAAGATCCCCAACCACGAAGCCTTCCAATACTGTCTTGATTCCTTGCCAATGCTGCTTGCGCTAGCGCTTTTAAATGTGGTGCATCCGGGGCGGGTTATGGCAGGCAAGGAGAGCAACATTCCGGGGAGAAAGGAGAGGAAGACGAAGCAGGTTTACTCGAAGATGGATCGCGATGCCTCGAGTTTGGGTGAGAATATGCAGGTTCTAGGAGCTTGAGCGGTGATCTAGGAGAGTGTTTGTGTTTGGCGAGTGGGATAGAACCAAGTCTAGTTGAGATGCCTGATGGGTTCGCGGAGTTTTGGGAGTACATAATATAGATATTATCAGCTCAAACGAAGCAGCAAATGGAAGCAGGAAACAGGAAGGAATACAAGCTTCGTGGGGCGTCAGACGGAGAATTATTAGGCCAACTTTAAATTCAGCAATGGAATTGGTTCAAGCAGGCCCCTGAAATTTAGCGAGTGTGGCGCTGAGCATCCTTGTAGTGCAGGCTTCTCCCTGACTGCCATCGTGGCACAGCCCTGTGGACTTCAACCCCCACCATTTCAAATATTCGTCGTGATCCTTCGACGTTCTGCATTGATCAACAATCGCACAGCAGCTTCAAACATCATCGCAAGTTACTTTAGTACCAAGAAGCAATTCGAAAAAGAAGATTTTCAGGATATCGAACCTATTTTCAGGCTTTACCTCGAGTGTGGAAGATGCCTCGAGTCGTAAAGGGACAGAGAAAGCGAACATACAGACCGAAAACGAGATCAGGCTGTAAGACATGCAAGTGAGTACCACATTCCCTCTCAGTTCCTCAAGCTGATGAGACTCCAGAAGTAAGACCTCTATGGTGCTCATGAGTTAAGCTCACAAACTACAGTCCGGCACGTCAAGTGCGGAGAAGAACGCCCATCGTGCCTGAGATGTGTTTCAACAGGTCGTACCTGTGATGGCTACGAGAATATAGAAGACTTGTCTTCGAGCAAACCAAGCAGTCCACCTACTTCCATCGTCTTCATCAGCACACCCTCACACGGAATTATCGGCACCGACCGAGAGCGTCGCTCCTTCCACTTCTTCCGTCAAACAACAGCAGCTCAGTTCTCGAGATTCTATGGAGAAGATATCTGGGACAGACTTATTCTTCAAACATGTCATTTCGAGCCTGCCATTCGACATGCGATCATTGCCTTGGGTTCTATCCATGAAAGATTTGTTACTCACAATGGGTTGATCAACAAGCGGGATTGTCTTGATGATTTTGCACTCCAGCAGTACAGCCTCGCCATTCAAAGCCTCATGAGCCCGGTTTCGAGGAATAAGCGTCCGAGTGCAGATGTTTGCCTAGCAGCATGCAGTTTGTTTGCTTGCTTTGAGGTAGGTTCTTCGTTTTCGAGGTCCAAAACTCAGTTGATCAACGCAGAGCATGCAAGGAAGTTACGGTCCTGCTATCGCACATGTCAGAAGTGGCAGCAAAATTCTCATAGAGATGAAGTACGACGATGAGAAGCGAAAGTACTCACACGACTCTTTGGACGTGGCGAACAATCCATACATCCCCACACCCGCAATAGAAGACCTCTTCCTCCGTCTCGACTTCTCAGTCTCACAGGTACATTGACCTCACCTCCTCATTTCTTGTGCTCACAGCCCCTAGATGGTCGGTGGCCACCACTGGGCCCTCTACGAACGAATATCCAAATCCCGCCTTGGCTTTCCAATGCCCGCCACATTCTCCACCCTCGCCCAAGCACGCGACCATTTCATCTTCAACTGGAACCGCTGTTCGCACAGTCTAGACGAGCGCGGAATGTCTCACACCAGACCAGATTTCAACGACCTCTTCAGTGTATGGCAAGAATCTCTTTCTATCATTGACTCGTGGTCTGCTTCTTTCGAGTCCTTTCTCTCTGTTAATGGCGAGAAGCTGTCGGAGAATGAGAAGAAGGGAGCGGGGATGCTGCAGATATTGAGAGATGTGGGATTTATATCTCTGAGAATAGAACGATCGAGATTCGATGATCAGACCGTTTGGGACGAGTTCTGTCCTATGTATGAAAAGATCGTTAATCTCGCCGCAGAAATCCTGGAGTCCAATGCTGGGGTACCGCAATTTACGCTCGATATGGGCATCATCGGTCCTTTGTACGAAGTCACTGCTCGATGTCGCGATCCCTTCATACGTCGAAAAGCTATCTCGTTGTTGAAGGGCGCGCAAAGTCAAGAGGGAGTTTGGAATTCGTTCCTTACGGCCACGGTCGCAGAGCGGGTGGTGCAGATCGAGGAAGCGGGGTTGGGGGAAGTGAGGTGTTGTGCGGATGTTCCTGACTGGGCGAGGATATCCAACGTGGATCCCAAGTTTGATCCGATAGGCAGGAAGGCGAGACTTAGATATATGAGGCTGACCAATTTGGGCGATGAGGTGAGGAATGCGGTGGAGGAGGTCATTGAGTGGTAGTAGAAATTATGTATAGCAGAACGAACCTCGACCAACCTTGGTAAACACTTTTATTCCCCGGATTTTCCCAATCAATATAAATTTATCCTACGAAGGATGCCGCTCTCCGCTTTCTCTGATCCACAAGTTTGGAGGCTGAAGCAAGCCCCTCATTTTGGACGCCCAAAATGTCTTACTTTGTGACGAACACCACATGACCCGCAGGAGCCGGGCGTTCCCCAAGCCCAGGAGACGACTACTTGTTTACTCTGCAATAGATCTAGACTCCTGATAGCTGGCTCGGGAAGCAGCATCATCTAGAAGGCGAGAGAGTGTAGACCGTTTTTGTTCCCGTCTCAACTCGTGGCGGTAGCCACACCTTGGCAAGGCGTTATTTTGACGATATTTTCAGCCGCGCAAAAAGAAATATCCTGGCTGAGGTGCGTAGGCGGATGTGGAGTCCAGTCAAGCTTCAGTGGCTTCGCACTACGATATCCGGATCAGAACAAGTATTAGTTTTCTGATGTTAGTGCGTAGATCTCATTCTGCTTTGGCCACCCGATCCTGAGCCGTGTCGTTTGGTGGCTTTTCGAATATTGGCAGCTGAGCCAAACTGAATTAGATAATCTAGGTGGGCAGCTCTTCCAGCGTCAAACTCCTTCTATGTGCTGCATCTTGCTAAAATCTGTCCTCCCTACTAACTCGACTTCCGATCAAACTCTCATATCTTGTTTCTGGCTACGCAGTCAGAAAGACACAACAGATACCTTTAAGTACATCTAAAATGCAGCTTCTATTCCATCTCTTCCTTTGGGGGCTCTTCCAGGGAGTTTGCAGCGTCTCGTTCATCGATCCCTCTGATGCTGGGAAGCTCCCTCCTCAAGACTACAGCGCCGATCCTGTTTTTGCCATGGGGTCGACATTGCGCATTCAATGGTCATTAGAACCAACAGAGCAGAACCAGCTATTAGACTTAATTATGTGGCAAGACGTAGCCGGCTCTAAATTCGAGTACATTGGAAGTACGGTTTTCTACCTCCTCTTCTCTATCTACTCCCAATGAACAGTGTTCTGACTCTTTGTTTACAGAAGACTTGGCTTCCAACACAACTTCCTTTAATTGGAACGTGTCGACGGCCAAAGACTTGGGAGTCTCGCATGCCTTTTTCTTCGATCTCTACTTGGAGCCGACGACCATCGATGCCAATGTCGCGAATGAAGATGCAAGGAGCCATTACATCAACATCACAAGTGCTATTGTTCCTACTACCTCAACAACAACGGCGAGCTCTACCACTTCCAGCTCCTCCTCAGTCACAGCAAAAACAAGCACTGCTTCTGTAACGACTTCACCGACCACATCCGCCACTGCCGTCCCGATACCTGCGTCAGATGGTCTGAGTACTGGAGCAAAGATAGGTCTTGGTCTTGGGGTGCCAATTGTCGTTATCGCTCTCATAGCTATTGGATGGCTTATTTTTGGACGTAGAAAGCAGAAGCACGAGGCGATGCCGAGGTTAAGTGCGTATTCCATCTCAGGTGAGGTGGAGAAAAGCCCGCCGTACTCAGAAACCAAACCGGGGTTCGTTACTCATCCAGGTCTCATTGAGGCTCCATCGCCAAATCTCCACTCGAGTTTTGTCGAGGCTACAACCCCAGTTCCTGGGAGATACGAGATGTAGGCTGGGGATGTCGGTGCTTGGCATCTCAGGGACATGATGGGTGAAGGCATCTACGCCGAGAGAGATTCGGGAGTCTGAGGTGGATGATTCTAAACTGCAATATGCGCTTGCGAAGGCGGTGGAGGAACCCTGGATAGTCGAAAAGACTCTCGTCGATAGTTCAATATCAGCTTGCTTCATGCGTCCGCATCGCTTTGCCAATGAGAAGCTCAGAGTGGAACTGGCTGCTATTACTTGCTCCATCAAAGTGCAATCAAGTTTTGATTCCTGTACCAAGCAATTAGACAAAGACGAGGTACCGAGCAAAAGACGCAGCGAGCATTGGGAAGTGCTGCGGTTGAGGCTCGCTTACCCCCCTTACTGCTCGCTTCTGGTTCAAAAGCCGCTGACCAATTGCACAATATCGACGAGAGAGTACTGCCCTGGCCGCAACACGGAATGTGAATGCTGGTTCAGCTGGTGGGGCATTACAAAACTCTTCATCTAGTTCAATTCATGAGGCACTAATAAGAAGTTGTCTCTCTAAGCCCTCGTGGAAACTTGAAAGATTGCAGATCATTGAACAAGGAACACACAAACCAAGATTCGATATGAAACCCAACCTCAAGTAATAGCAGATACGAACAAATAAGAAGTCTGGATGTCAGTATGGGTATGGGAACGCGATGCACTTGCAGGTGTTGTCCAAGCCTCTTACGTCCTTAACGTGAGCAGCTCTCGACCATGGAGATCAGATCAAATAGGAACCGAAAGAGCAAACGACTTAAAACAAAACACAAAAATGCCGCACCAAGTTTTTATCAGAATATATGAGAGTCTTGAGAGCTGGCCTGGGAATGTCAAAGCTTGGGGCTTGGTACAGAAACGTCCTTGACTCTTTCCCATTCTGTCGATCAAGAAGAACTGTACTGCCTCAGCTCTCCATCTGCCCAAGTTTCCGCACTTCAACACGGCTCTATTGCCGTCAGCCTCCTTTTCTCTTCTACGGCAACGCTCGAACTTTGCAATATGTGGTATGAAAGACTCGTCTTCGACGTCATCTGGATCGTAATGCTTTGGAGGGTGGCGGGATTGATAGATGCGGTGTATATGCGAGAAACGGGTGGCATATGGTGAGAGGGTTCCAGTAATGAAATAGCACCCGATATATTGCGACATCATATGCAGCTCCAGTGATATTGGAGCGCTCGTATGTCGTTTGGACAAGACTGATGGTTGGAAGCTGACTCAGCATCTCTTGGCAGCAACGACATCGAGCTGGTTCCTTCCTCGCCCCCTCTGCAATACTTCCAGCACAGGATCATTTCGCAAACCTCTCGCAATGACAGCTATATCTTTCTTCGATATTTGTCGGACGAAAGCCGTTGGGGTATAAGCCACATGAACCATGAGGTAAGATGAGGAGAGTTGACCTGCCACGTCCAGAGCGGCCGGAACTCGCTCCTCTCTTGAAGGTGAGGGAGGCACGCCAGAATACAGCTGACAGAAATAGCAACCAATATTGCATGAGCAGCGCGAGCCTGGACAAAGACATCGAATACGAACATCTCGACCTATCCTCTGAACTTGGGACTACGCATTCTCGATTTTCAACATCTCTCGAAGTTGCATATTCCGGCATACAAACGTCAAGAGAGAAAGTAGATAGCGAAGAATCGAACTAAGGGACATTTTATGCTCAAGTAGCCTTACGACCCGCTTCTGCGAACGATGGCCGATACACCATTGCCCCCGAGCTACTGTCCGACCGAAGCAAGAGTCATAAACCCACCATTTCTCAGCACATCGATCCCCATGTCTTGACCCAAATTGGTGCCAACAGACCCTATGGCAGAGTAAGTGAAGTGTGTCAGGAAGCCAGCGTTGATCATTGTTGGCGATTTGGAAATCTCATGGAAACAGGATGTTCTAGCTGCGAAGTTGCTGTCTCGAAATCTAGTTGGCTTTGTGACCCGCTCGCAGCGAGTGGCTGCAATGGAAGGGGCTTCCGACATTATTCCCTTGAGTGATGCACCATCCAAGAGCTCTCTTTTTCACCTAGTCGTCAATTTCGCCAGATGTGAGGCTGCAGATCCCCGAGACAAGTCTATGCTCTGCTTGCGCTGTCCAAAGCGGCCTAGATGTACAAAACTCCCCTTTTGCAAATAGACTATACAAAGTCAGCTTCCAATGTATACGGCAATGCTGTATGTCACTTCCTTCAAGAAGATTTTGGCGGCACCGAGCATTTCGGCGTGCTGTCTTTGGCCTCGAACGAATTTGCTACGGATCAAGACAGCATGCCTTCGTGGATTCCTCGTTGGGACAAGAACACAGGCTCACCTCCTATTCTCGCTGGCAGCCCTCTTCGTTCTAAATGGGTAGCAAGCAAAGGTCAGCAGACGGTATTACTCAAGACAGATAATAACACCCGCTTAGTCTTACAAGGCTTAAGAATTTCAACCATCTGCTTCAACAACTCAATCCCAAGAAGATGTCAGCACCAAACCTATCTTCAGAGCTTCAAGGCTTGGATATTGGTGGAGATTTTGAACCTGCTCGATTTCCAGCGCACACAAAACATGCCGCTGGACTGGTGATAGAGTACAAACCGATGCTTCGCAGACAAAATCTTGACCACGATTTCTCAAGGAGGACGATTGTCACAGTGGGTGAGTACTTGCAGATCTTGTTATTGGCTCTACTAACTCTTTACCTTTCAGATACAAGTGCCGCTCTCGTCAGCCTCTCCAACTACCTTCGATACAGCTCTAGCCTCCGACAACGAAGATATGCTTCTACTAGGACATTTGACTCCCAAGACGCTCCTCGGAGCAGGTGGCGAACAACGAGAAGCAGTTGAGCATTTGTATGCCAGCCAAATTGCCATTGCAATCGCGACGAGAAACCCGGAGGAGACGAGGACAGTCCTGGTGGGCTTGGGCTTCAAAAAGTGGATTTGGAGAGGGAGGCATTCTTTGATCTGCTAGAACTCGTCCAGAAGGTCTTATAATGCAACGATATTACAGCGAACCAGAAATACAAGTTCAACAACAGAGTTGGGAGGAGGCAATTTGCCGGTCATCGAATAAGAGGCTTCCTAGGAGAGAGCCCAGACCTCGAAAGAAGGTGGGTCATTCGGGTCTGCATGAGAGATAAAACGGTGCTGTCATGAAGGATGAAGGATGGATTCAATGCAAGTTCATCAATCTATTTGCAATGATGGGACTAGTTTCCAATACATCTATGTCATCAAATAACAGCACTAGGTGCTTGAGCCTTGAATGCTACCTTTTTGTTCATCTTGCTCTAGTATCCGTTGTCCTTTTCTTCGCCCAGTCCATCTTCTATTGTCATATTGACTACGTTTTTCCTCGGGGGGAGGCGAATAGCTGGCGCTTGGCTGTATCTTCTCTTCAATACATGAAATCTTCCATTCGAGCCGCTTCATGGTTTCCATTGAGCCTTCTCCAGATTGAAGAACATTGTACATAAGTTGGCGGTACAATTTCAAAGCGTCGTCAAAGCGCCATTGACTTTCGTAGCAGTCTCCTAACTCCCAGCAAATTCCCGATGTCACGGTTTTCAGGGCTCCGTAGGCAACATGCCTCGCGAGGAAAGCTCGTTCGAGCCAAGAGGTTGCTTCCACGACATTCCCCATCCTCTTAAGCACGTAACCAAGTCCGAACGGCCATTTCCATTCAGAAGATCTTATAAATCTTGAACCATCTGTTCGCTGTATAGAGATGAGGGCTCGGAACACCCTTTCGCTCTCACTGAGCTTTCCCATTTCGCTCAAACTCTAAGCAAGCCTGTGCTGAAGATTCAAGATTGCTGGATGACTTGGTCCAAATGCGACGGTGAACTGTTCGACTGCATTGGCTGTTATGTTGTAGCTTTCTTCGTATGCCTCCTTTCCATAGAAGATCGCGTCAGCAAGACGCTCCATACCTTGGCACTTTACCGTGTCTTTTATGGCTGGATCCTCAGAGATAATTTGCACAGCGGTGCGCAAAAGTGTCTCTCCTTCCTTTGTTCCCCTTTTAGCAAGTGTATTGCCCAACTGTGACATCGCAATTATCGTCTCTTTTTCTCTAGCCCCCCCCCCCCCCGGTAACGAGTCTAATTTGGAGGACTTCTCTTCGAAGAGGTTCCGCTTCTTCAAACAGGTCTAAGTTCGAGACTATTCGAGCATACTGGATGGTAGCGGCTATAGATATGGGGTGCCATGGATTGCATAGCTTTGAAATGATGGAGCGAACGTCGAGGCTCAAAGATCTTGCTTCCAAATCTCGGCCTTGTCTCTCGAGGGACTTGATCAAGTTGATCATTGTGTCCAGAGTCTCATAACTATTCGGTCCACAACTTTGACTGTGTAGTTCCACAAGTTTCCGGTACATAATCTCGGCTTTTCTGCCTTCGTGAAGCCTGTAGTAGATTTTTGCGAGGGTCTCACTCATTTCTATGTGTGCTGGATGATTTATCCGGAATTGAGTTTCAAGTTTGGCAAACTTCGCTTCTAGCTCGATTTTCTGAGCTTGCAGATCTTCCCATAAAGACAGTTTCTCAAAGTTTTTCGCTCGGTTCGGAGCATCGTGCGAACTCGGGAACACATATACCTCGCTGAAAGGACCGGGATCGTAGCCGAAGAAGACTGCACCGATATCCCGCCACGGGTGCTGTGGAGATTGATTGTCCTGGGTAGCTAATTTGGGCGCGCTGTGCGTGACCAATTCTAGTTGCCGTAAACGGACGGGGATCGCCTGATTTATTTCGTTGAATAAGTCCAGGATGTCAGAGCCAGATAAGTAAGCCTTAGCAGCGGGTTCTGGCTCAAAAGTATCCAGAGACAACATTGGGATAAAAGCCTCGCAGTCAATTTCCAGTCCCCTGAAAAGCCGAGACAGCTCCAGTGATCCAATGACATCAACTGAGGCCCAATCGAAGCGAGGTACCTCCCCGCCTCCCTCGTTAGGGGTATGATCGCCATATGTTGCTCCCAAATCCCCAGCCAGATCCTCCCCAGTCTCGGAGGCTTGGGGTATACCAAGTGCCTCTTCAGATCCTGAAGATTTTGTTTGCGTGCTTTGGTTATCACAAAGTCTCTCGAGATTTTGATTGGAACCTGGAAAACCTTTTGTTAGGAATTACAGGGTTGTTGGCTGCCTTGATTTGATATGACTTACTCATGGCCAACTGGCCGGGAGGAGGTAATGCAACCGTAACCTCATATCGATACCTCCGCCAATTTCTTAACTTCCCCTCTTAGTCTCCAATCTTTAAAGTCGGGAAGCGTGTCGTTCATGCTTCTGGGAAGAGACTGCAGGATCCGTCGCCGTTCAGAGCACGAGACATTCTTCCTGAATCCCCACTCGTTGATCTTTCGAGAAAATTGGCGCTTACTGAAACGCTGTTAGCTCGTCTCACTGTGCCAGTCATTGAAAGCAAATGCGGTACGAGATTTTTCTTACGTTAGTTTGAAGCCTTCCTTTTCGAGGATCTGAGCTAGGTATGAGAACGGCTTGTTCTCCTCGATATAGACTTTCCGGATAAGCGGCTTCAGTATCTCCCATTGCTACCGTGTGATCTCTCGAAGTCCAATATATTCAAAAGCTGCTTGTTGAGATGGCAATTCAGACTGTGGATATTCATCCTCTGTTGGCGTTTGCCCAGCGGGGGTGGCAGCACCTGATAAGGCTGTGAAGTATGCCGATGATTTGTTCAGTTCCATCGTCGCTCGCAGCAATCCCAGTGCGGATAGACGTATCTAGAATAATTTGATGTCTTCTTTCTCTGGGATCCATCTTCGAGTAAAGACGGAAAGAGATCACACAAATATAGATGTTAATTTTCGACGTTGTCTGAGGTTGCTTGAAGTGATTGGAGGACAAGCGATTCGACGTGAACAAAAGAACCATGCAGCTAAGTGCCCCGACTCGGACAGAAGGCGTTCTGGAAGCATGACCCGGACATCCATAATCCCAGGTCTTGAAATGTGCTGCTCGGAGTTCAACTAAAATCGGAAGTGTTTCCAATACCTGAACAGGATTCAAAAACCTCACGGTACCTAATCCTCAATCCATGACCTGACGGACCCAGAGCCTCACCACCAGAATCACCACTCCATTTCTGCAGAACGGGTACTTCCCAATCTCGAGTCCAAGACACTCATATCTCTATCTTCCGGCCTCACTTCATTTCTCGTCGGTCAAGGTCCATAATAAATTCCATTGCCTTCTCTAAATCGACCACTGCAGACTTGTTGACCTCCTTTCCTAAGCCCTCAAAGCTTAAGGAAGTACTTAGGGTGTCTGAGTCCGTTCGGACCAGGCGTACAAGTTGACCCTTAATGTTACTGGAGAGATTCTTATCAATAACCATGATCAATGACCTGAGGGTCGGCCAAATCTTGATAAACTCACATTGTTTACTCGTAAAGCCCTTCCCGCCTTCCTACAGAATTCCTTATTACTCAAGATAGCGAACACGGGAATGTTTATTTTGCGATGGAAGTATGGGACGCTGAAGCCAGCAAGCTGAACTCATACAACGATATTAACACGCTCAAAGAAGCTTTTGCTCAGTCGATTACCGCGGGATATATACACTTGGAACATCAGGAAGAATGAATCGATTCATTCCATAAAGCTGATCTGGATGCCTATTTGAGTCACTGCGAGTTGCTAAAAGATAAGTCGGGCAATATCTGTGGGAGTGTTTTCGATCCCCCTCGAATTGCGTTTCCCGGAGCAGGCAGGTTGCAGGATGCACTGAGTCTCATGTGGGTGTAACGGGACGTTACTCCTTTATCTTCACATCTGATGGACAAATGGGACATGGCCCCGAAACCGTGCAGGTGGGTGATGTGCTATATATGCTCTTCGGCCAGAGGCTGCCGTTTGTTCTAAGGCCGGTGGGAGACGAATATGGGATAGTGGGGGAATGTTTTGTATACGACCTCATACACCGAGAGGCTATCGATGAGTGGAAAGCTGGAAGGCTGGTTGAGGAACAGATTGTGCTTCGATGAGGGCGAGGATCTACCATTTTAGCTACTGAACTACATGCGGCACTTATCCACGGCATGAGTAACTGATATCCCTGCGAGGCATAGTACACTTGAATATTCGACTATGGTCCTTCCGTGAATATGGCGCTTCGATGTGCAACAAAAATTGATTTCATTTCTTCACGTGATAATGGATTCCAACTCACCCCACTCCGAGTGACTAATGGTAAACTTGCCATCCTCCACTTCCATTCATTTGGAAGATGATTGGTAGATTTCATATACAGCGTCTATTTACGCGCCCGCTTATAGAAGGCGAGTTCCAAACTTCGTGGAACCATTCTTTCAAGATGCGCAGTGCAGGGGCTGTTGGTCATGGTGGGGTGCGGTATTCTCGCGATGGCAATCTTTTCTTCTCGGTAAAGCTCTCAAACGCGCCCACTTCCTCATCGAACTTCTTCTCCAACTCAGACATTTCCATCTCCTCCTTCTCCAGGTTTTCCTTGTTCTTCTCAATCTCCATTAAATTCTCTGCATGCTCTGCTCTCGCAGGTTCTCGTACTTGGCTGCCTCATTTTTCTCGGCTTAATGCGCCAATTGTCGCTTTCTTTCTTCCTCCTCCTTTATCCTCTCCAGTCGTAGTCGCTCTTGGCGCACCAGCATAGCCAATTCATCTATTCTCCTCTGGAAAATCATGCCGTCCCTGAGATCAGGAGTCCAAGGCAAATCACACCATTTGCAACAATAGATGCTCGGTCTGTTTGCTCTTACACGCACGAGGATATCCATTTTAAACAGCTTGGATAGACCAGCCCCAATGCAGCGGATTATGCCTGTCTAGGACCAACTGCTCAAAGTAGTATCGCGGCATCTCTGGCATATGCTGCAAGACGTTCTCATCCATATCGAAGACCTTCATGCGGTCGATTTGGACTTGAACCGCTTTCTCGTAGTCTTCGGGCCTATCGTAGCTAGGGAGATAGTCGCGAAGCTTGTCGTGTTCCTCTTTGCTCATGAAATCTGAGGAATCGGTGCGCATCCAGAGGCTGCGCTCGCATTGTTGGATCGTTGCTCTTTCTTCCTCTTCGTTCTCGAGCATAACCTTGACCAGACTCTCTACGCGGAGAGGTATGTGTTTCCAGTACCCGTATTTTGTATCATCTCGAATCTCGTGGAGTTTTAGGGCCAAGCGATTCCTGATAGCCTCCCAAGTATCGACCTTGTCCTGGCTATTGTGGAACTCTCCTGGCAGTCTGGCTTCTGACTGCTCCCACTCATATTTCCAAGCAAAAGCTTCGAATAGAATACAGCCACAAGAGTAGATGTCGCAAGGAGGTCCTCGGATTGGCTCGCTATTTCCCCCGTCACGCCGCTTTTTATAGCTGTCACTGGCTTCAGGTGATGCGTCTGAAGAAAAGTCAGCTTCTATGATGGAGACTTCAATGGATCGAGAAGCTACTTACAACACTGTGTTCCAGAGCAATGCGAGATTAGCTTCTCGTTTCCAGAACCCGAGATCACATGTTTGGAATTTCCAAGATCCGTGATCTTGAAAGTAGCTCCGTCGTTGAATACAAGAATGTTGGCTGGCTTCAAATCACAGTGGATGACGTTGTTGTCGTGCTATAGATGATTAGCCCATCGGAAATTAGTTCAGAAGGAGTACTTACCAGGTATCTCACTCCTGCAAACAACTGCTTCATCATCTCTCGGATTTGATCTTCAGACATCCGAGCTTTCTGGAAATGATCGGACAGGTCACCATCTGCGAGATCGAAAACCATAAAGACGTACTGATGCACGTCAATGTAGTTCTGTAACGAACTCACGTTTTGATGCCTGAACTTCTTCAAGGATTCCAATTCTTCTTTTTCGAGCCGGTATCTGTTGTCCCTAGCCCACTTATTTCCTCCCACTGTTCTCCGAGCTCGAGAGGCTTTTACGGCACATCTCCTTCCTGTAAATCGATCAACGGCCGAGAAACACCTGCTAAATGAACCATGGGCAAGAGACTCGCGAAGTTGGTATTGTCGGCGAAATTCTGCAGGCATATATGCTACTTGTGAGGTCGATTTATCGCCTCTCAGGAACTCCTCGGCTTTTGAAGCCATCGCTTGTCTGGAGGCACTTATGTGGGCAGGAGCACACGCCAAGGTTGTGCTGACAACCGCACGATTAACAGCAGCGGTGGCAAGAAGCCTCGTGTCGGGGTCGACCTGAAATAAAGCCGGATATCTCTCGGGCAAGTTGGCCATATCGACATTCTGGTCCCCTAAGCGAACAATATGGCTCATTATTGTCTCCCCGTTGTTGTCCTCGGCCTGAGGGTCAGCTCCATGGAACAACAATCTCTCGACGATGCTCGCGTGTCCGTTACTTGCTGCAATGATTGCCGTTGTCGTACCATCAAGCGCTTTTAGGTTGGGGTTTGCACCTGCCCGTAGTAGTACCTCGACGACTTCAATATGGCCTTGTGCGACAGCAAGAGCTAAGGGTGTGTCCATCATGGGATCTCGTGCATGTAGATTAGCTCCTCTTTCCAGGAGATATCTGACAACGTCCGGATGACCGTTGTCGGCAGCAGCAGCGAGAGCTGTCCGTCCATCAGTACCCTTCTCCTCCAGTCTGACCTTATTGCCAAGTTCCAGAAGACTGTGGACGACGAAGAAAAGACCCTCGGATGCAGCATATACAAGTAGGGAAACCCCCTCAGGATAGCGCTGACTCCAGCCCTGAAGACGCTCGGGATTCCTCGAAGCTGCCTCGATTTGGCGTATGCATTGGCCAGATCCGAACGAGGTCAAATCACCTAGTATCAGCTTGCTGATGACGGTCCAGTGTATACCCAAGTTCGTTCCTGCTTCTCTGATGTGGCGGGCGACATTGTTTCCGGCGTATTCTAACACGGGCCACTTCCGCAAATGTTGATCCATGCTTTCATCGTCGGGACATGGCAGACCATCAAGTTCCTGGTAAGCGGTCATGATGTAAGTCGCACAAGAGGCAGCTAGCGATCCGTGAACTTGTCCATATGTGGGACTTGCGCCTTTCGTGCTACAAAGCTCCCTCCACCTGTCGTCGCGAAGAAGGAAGCTCCGTATATCGGGGTGCATATAAATCCTGTGGACACTCTCCCACTCGCTGGTAGCAATAAGCCCTCCACATGCGATATTAAGCTTCTTCACATGCTCGCGAAGGGTGACCAGAGCTTCGGGGGTGGCTGGATCGCTCCAATTGACGGCTGATGGAGAACTCGACCTCAGCGCCTCGAGCAGTGCATCCTTCCCATTGATTCCTTGATGGAGGACCCAGAAGAAGAAGTTTCGAGCAGCATCGTACGTTTCAAGATTTGGCTTGATCGCTTCGAGTGCGCGCTCATAAATCTGATCGCGCGGCCACCTGCCACACCAGAATCTGAAGAAAGGGGCATCAACATCGCAGTCCCGAAGATACGGCTTATGACTGGCAATGATGCTCAGTCGTAGTCTCGCTATAAGTTTCCTGGAGCCCAGAGTCAGTTCGGAATTTCAAAAATCATGGAAATCACTTACGATCCACCACATTCCCACGCCAGTTCTCTCGCAATATTCTCGACGGTGCTTGGTTCTTTGAATGAGAAATTTGGATTGGCGCCGATCTGCTGAACGATATACTTCGCAATCACCTCGTCAGAGTGACGGTAAGTCTCGTCTAACTCAGACATCGTGAGTCTGGGGCTTGGTCGTTAAGGGTTGTAGAAATCGAGAAGCGAGCTCTTTGAGATGTCTTTCTGAGATCTCCTTGTGGGCCGGTCGTAAATGTTCGTAGAGATCTAGGAGAGAAGACTCCTAGAAGTCCTAGAACGAGTTGGTCGTGGGGTTCTGTCGCAGAGAACACACAAGCGGAAGTCTCAGCGTGGCTTGGTCGACCGATCGTATATGTTCAGAATGAACATCGTCGATGCTGAAGAGGTAGCGGAGTTCGCACAGTCCAAATCTCAATATACTGACTCAATCACCATGTGTGCGCTACTGAACGTGAGAATATGGGGCCCCATCGTCTAGAAAGCGGAGCTCCCGCTTCTTGATCTGGTGTGGCCACTCATCTCCAGTCCCTTATGGAAGTAAACCAAGAATGTATAAGACCGAAAGCTTATTGAGGATTGGCATCTGAACTAAGAAGATTAGCATGATATGCAGCGAGGTATGGTGGTGAATTTCATGTCTTCAAACACACAGTCTGCAGGCGGCGCGTTGTAATCGAGAATGTTTCCAGTCGAAGGTTCTGCATTCCGAGCCGAGAACAGCGACTGAAATTGTAAGGTCGCCAGTGTGAACTGAAGACTGAACCCAAATGTCCTAGGTGGAAAGCCAACTACCCCGAAATATGAGGTTGCAGATGGAGCTAAAGAAAAACTAACGCAAACAATGACTCCTGTGCTGAATTTGTCGAAAGCCCAAAAACTAGGAGACCATTGACCGATTTTAGTCAAATCTTTTGAAGGGGGTGAAACTGGGAAACGTCCCGTTCCTTGATCGAAGCTTGAAGTAGAAAGCAAGTGCCCGGTGTGGGAAGGTGCAACTGGAGAGCCCACGACCTGCAAGCAAGTGCGGTCAGGTGCGCTCCTTCGTACCAAGGGCCAAAGATACGTCGCTCAGTTCTCGAGAACAGGGACAACACATCAGAACTCCATCCAGACACCTAATAACTCTCTCAAAACACGGCAACACAATGGACATCCAAAGTATCAATTTAAATCCCAAGCTAAAATAAACAGCAACCCCCCCTCCTTGTGGAAAACATCCCCTACCATGACGTCGAAGTCTTGCGAAACTGCAGATCTCGGCCACCGTGGCATTGGAGATTTTTGAATGCGACGTGCAACAAAGTCTCCCAACTGTACACTAAGTCAAAACAGTCGAGGCTCCCAGGAGAGATGTGGCATGATGCAGTGACCTTTTCATGCAGAAATGCAACAAAAAGCTTGTCTTAGCCACACTGTGGCAAAGTAGAACAAGCTCTTGGAGACTGGAATGTTTTGTTGCACCTCTCCAAGAACGTCTCGTCTCCGAAATGCAACAAAATCAAGAATGTCCCTCTCCGAAGTGCAACAAAACCACGAAAGCTGACTAGCACAATCTTCCAGTGATTCCGATGCTTTGCGTCTTTTGAGACATGCAACAAAACATCCGATGATAGTAGAAGACTTGAGAATCATGAAACCAAATTGAGGACTGGACCTACGATAGGGGTCGGGCCGCCGCATGAGGAACCATTTCTATACTAGAAACGACTACGCTTCGCATTCTGGTTGGGACGAATGTTGTGGACTACCTAGGTGCTTTCTCCAAAGTACTGGACAGGAGTCGGCGGGGCTGCTAGGAACGCAGAAGGGGATGAGGTTCTATTCAATGGTTCTCTAGTAGCCTGGCTGCTGTCAATAGGGGCGCTTGAGGAACAAGAGGCTGAAATGCAACTTATTAACAGGCTTTGACCCGACTCCATTTTATAATGTATGTTGCCTCTTGTCCAATCTTCCCATGTCTAATGCATATGCAGCTCTTCCCTAATTATACACTACCAATACCTCTCGTTATGTGCCGTCTATGTCTATCGTCTCGTCTATGACCAAGAGATGCTGTAAGAAGTCAGTAATCAATCACCAGAACATCCTCACCACGTCACTTACTAAAGCATAATCCCCGCCCCAGCAGCCATAGCAACAAACTGCTGCCCCGTCTTCCACAGCTCCTTCTTCCTATCACTTCCCGTCTCCAACAGTTCCGGAATTACCGCCACCGTCCCCACATACAAGAAAGTCCCGGCGGTGAACGGCAGTAACAAATCACCCCAACTCAAACTCGTGCCCGCCAACCCCTCAAACCTTCCTCCCTCCCCACCATTCTTCCCTCCACCGTATTCTTGGACCGCAATCCCAATGAGTGTGCCGAGTAGTGCGCCTAAGGCAGTAACGAACTGCGCACCCATTGCTTGACGTTTCGAGAATCCGGATTGGATTAACAGGGCGAAATCGCCGACTTCGTGTGGGATTTCGTGGAAGAATACTGCTACGGTTGTGGTTGCGCCGATGGTGGGGGAGGTGTAGAAGGATGCGGACATTGCTAGGCCGTCTGTTATGTTGTGGGTGAAATCGGCGCTGTTGTACAATCAATCGTTAGCTACATGTGGGAGAGGGGGTACGGGGAGGAGGAGAGGGGACGAACATGAGGTTGAGATACCCAGCCAGTTTAACGCTGGCGTTGATCTCTTTCTCTTTCTCGGATTGTTCCTTCACTACTTCGAGCTTCGCAGACCCGTTGCTATTCTCGGCCTTCTTCCGCGACCTTGTGCTTTTCGCAGGCGTCTCCAACGCACTACTATCCCCCACCTTCTTCACCACCTCCACAACCCCCTCCCCATGTCCACTTCCATGGCTATGATCATGTCCTCCCTCGCCGCCAGTAGCAATCCTCAGCCCCTTATCCATAGCAACAAACGTCACAAAACCAACCATTATAGCCACCCCAAGCAAAAGATTCCGATTAGGCTCCACCATCACAAACCGCACATGTTCGGGACTATCTTCTCCTAGAAAGATCTCTGGTAAGAGATGGAAGAGTGTATCGCCTAGGAGTCCGCCGACGGCGAACGCGACCATGACGGAGAGGCTCGAGGGGTCTATATTTGGCGGACATAGTGCGAGGAGGAAGTTGGGAGGACCGGAGATGTAGAGTGTTGCTAGGAGGGCGTTAACTGCTGGAGTCCCCGGAAACAGCACGCCGAAGATCTGCGAAGTCAAGCTCGAGGTTTGTGGGGATGTGGCGACTTTGTAGGCGTTGAGGTCTTGTACGAGGGGACATTCCTGGGGGGAGGAGAGGTGACGTTAGCAAGTGGACATTTGGCATTGAGCGAACCTTGTGAAGTGGGTTGGACACGCGACAAATGGGGAGGTACCTGTAATTGCTCCTCTATCTCCGGCATGCTCATTGCTGCAATTGAGCTTGAGTGTTTCTCGGCGACTGCGTAGACACAACATGCTGCGATGCAGAGCAGCAGGGCTGCGCGGCGCGGGGTGATGAGGGGCATTGTTGTGGTGGGTTGTGTTTCAGAGATGGGATGACGGCGGAGGTGAAGCTTTTGATGTGCGCCGATCATCGCTGGAGATGGGGCCAGGTGAAGCGAGGTTGAACTGATGTCAACAATTACCCCTGAGAACGTTTCTCTTGGGACGAATTTCGTTTCTGCCTGAAGGGGTGAAAGATGACAATTTATTGTTATTTTCTATATTTCTTGAAAGTCTTGGGGATCTGGAAATAAATGGTTGTTATGTTGGTGCGTGTATGCAGCTGCTTCGAGCAGCCCCACCAGCACTTCATCTATCATCTGAAGCCTCAATCGGTTCCTCTTTACCATCATTCGAGGTATTTACGATCCAAGTATCCAGTGCTTCTGCGATCTCATCACTATTCTTCTCCATAAATAGCATATGGCCATTCCCATGTATCCCCAAATCAGCCAATTTCATATGCTCCACGTTCTCACATCCAGCTTGCTCCAAAAATGCCACAATACTATGATCGTACGTAGCATGATAACTCGCAGCTCCTGTAACAACCAAAATCGGAATATTCTTCAAATTGACAAGCTGCCTCGCAGGTTCCTCCTGCAAATAACAATCAACCTCTAGCTCCGAACTTGCTGGCAGAATCTTCGTGGTCAGGGGAGCTTTCTCGTCTTCGGGAGGCGGATCATAGGTCAAAGGAATCGAAGTCAATCCCCACGGTCGCACAAACTTCGTCGAGAACACAGCTTCGTGAAATGGTGGCCCTCGAGGCTCGATTTGAATTAATGCCTTGATGAGAGTTGGTCGCGCATCAGCCCAGGCCCAACCGTGAAGTCCACCTCTTGAATGAGTGATCAAGATGGATGCTCCGATTTTGTCGAGCAAAGCTATGCCTGCTAGGCGCATTGTTCGTTCTTGCTCAATTGTATCAAGGAGGAATTGGCTTTGGGAGGCGTAGTAGGCGTCGAAGATTGGGTCTCCCATCATTCCTGTCTGTTCTTGTTACTAGAATGCTAGAAGTGGGATGAAGGTGTGCCTACTCCTGGCCATTGAGTATGACCATGTGCTTGAGGCCAAAGAGGGTAGTTCTTTGTAGCTGTGAAATGCTGTTGCATATATTCCGCGGGTGCCACAATCTGTGGAAATGCACTTTTGGGAGACCAAGCTGAGCGACCTGTGTGCACTTGATCCACAATGTAGACCTCATACCCATGGTCGAGGAACCATGAAGCCCATCCGTGTCCGCCATCTGGTTTGTTCAGCCAATTCTGTGTCCCATCAGCAGTTGGCTTTACTTTGACCGAATAGAGTGGCATACTGTGCCTGTCTGAGCTCCGCCATGAATGAAGACAACGGGATACAGCTTTGTGACATCCGTGGGCTGCAGTCTTTCAACATACATCTGGTTCTCAAAAATGGTGCCACCCGGAGTCTTCACATATTCTCCTCCAACATAGAAGTAGGAACGGCTATGGAATGACTCAGGGTATTGAGACATCTCGTTGGCGAGTTGACACGCGAATTTCTAAGAAAATACCGATGAGCTGCTTGAAGCGATGAAGAGATGAGGGGGAAATCGTGCGGAAGCAGTCATCCTTGATGCCTTGCATCGGATCTTGAGCAGCAGCTCTGCTCCTGGAAGAGAAACAATGCTCAGGATCATTCAAAACATATTTTGGTCAATTTCGACTGCGAAGGAACACGAAAGCCATTGCACTATTGTCTGTGAAAGGGGAGGTAGGGAAGAACAGACAAAGAACGGGAGGGCCGCCATAATAGAGCGGCCGCGTCACATGGTCGACAAACTTATAGCGCCTGAACCGTGCACCCAACTCATTTCTCTTCGCTTTTCATACTTCTCTTCTGAATTGCGCAGATATTTCCATTCCGACAGCCATCCAAAGCTTGTAGATGTTGTTGTTGCAAGTGCAGAAAAGTGTGGCTGAAACGACTCAGAATTGACGTGAAATGCGTCATGTGACTAGTGTCCAGCCCTATGAGTCGTGCACTAAACTCGATGCAGCGAGGTCATGGGGGCGAGGTAGAAACGTGGCTCAGCACCTGCAGGTCTGGGAATCTCAGGCAGCCGCGTAAGGCTTAGCCCACGTCCTTGCATTCTCGACAATTCAACCTCCAAGGTCTTCTTTTACACGTCTCTACACGTCTCTACACGTTCTTCTTCCCTTCAATTCCCATCATCTTTGAGCTCACACGTTCTCGACGCTGTGGCCTAATCTTCAAAGGTGTACCAGATTCTGTCAGGCTGGTAACTGCTCCACTAGCTGGATCGTTGCCTGATTCACCTCAGCCTTGCCATACTTCACCACCTTTTCCCTTCAAACCTTCTGATAATATAACCTTCGAAGACGATTAAACCTGTAGACGAACCTTTTAGCACACGATCACGTTGTTTGTAACTTTACTTTGTCATTTGGTCACGTCAATTCACGTTTAGCAAACATGAGTGTCTATGTAAGATTGCGTTTGCTCCTTCCCATTCTGTTTCGTCTACTGTACTGACAGTCCTTCCAGTCTGACACGTCCTCCGTACAGGTACGTGTAGCAAAATACAGCACAATCTTTACTACTGACTGACGTGACAGGAGATGGAAATCCCAGAGGAAAATATCGCTGCCATGATGGACCTTGCGCCGGTTGCCAATGGTTGGGGTATGTGTCACTCTCCCCCGTGGTTCATACCTACTGACCTCCTCACCACAGACCGCAACCTCGACGGCAATTTTGACCGCGCAGAGGGAGCTCCTGTCATCCGCGCCTTCGGCAACAACCCACCGTCCCAACCACAATCTCCAAATCAAAAGAACAAGAAAAATGAGACGCTCTTGGCGCGCGACAATCATTCAGTCAACTACAGCAAGTCTCTCCTCCAGGAAGGTGACACTCTTGTCATCATCAACTACCCAAATAAACAAAAGGTCTATGATGCCACCGGCTTCGAGATTCGAACTCGACATCGCGTTCATTCTGAGAAGCTTCTCGCAACAGATTCCTCCGTTTTCAAGAAGCTGCTTCTCGAGCAGTGGGAACAACATCGTGCCAAGCGACGAAATGGTCTCGTTGGTAGCCAGCTGCCCACTGGCATTAAGTATGTGCTTGACTTGACACCTCCAGAGGAAGGCGATGATGCTCTTGCATTGACGGCTGAGCTGTCTTGCCCCACTGGACTTTTGCTTTGGCATCATGCTGCAGGTCGTGTTGGCATTGCTACCACTCTTGTGGGCGGAAAGGATGAGACTCATACCCCATCTTGGGACAGAAAGTCTGAAATCAACATCGAGGAGGACGAGCCTAGTGTTACCGCCCAGAAAGTGACCTCTGTCGTCAACGGCATTACAGTTGTTACTCCTCCCCCCAACTCGAAGGTCGATAAGACCAATCCGCCGGAGCCAGAGTCCCTCGATTACGATCCTATCAGACATAGAACCGGCATCGAGCGACTTCTTCAAGTAATTGAAGGCAAGGATCCTCGACTCGACTCAGCTCCCAAGGTTTGGACTCTCGCCGTCCTTGCCAAGCACTTCGATTGCACCTCTACTGTCATGGATTTTGTCTTCACGTGGGTTTGGGCTGATCCAAATTGTCGAATCATCGAAACATGTCCCGAAGCATGTCTCCGAATGGGCATGATGCTCAAAAGCCCTCGCCTCGTTCGTACCGCCTTCTCTGTGCTCGTCTCCGAACAAGCTCTTAGGATTAGTACCTACCATCACTTTCCCGGGTACCGCGATGATGAGAAGAAGGTTCGTGGCTATGGAGCAGGAATGACTCGATTTTACCGACACCGCGAATTCGTCGACGAGGACACCTTGAACACCATTCAACACGCGGGTGAAACGTTCGCTGCTCGCATCGACGCCGTTGCCTCTGAGCTCCTTGATCCTACTATGGACTGGCTCCGTGACCTGCAAGAGTACGGCAAGCTGAAGCGAATGACCGCGCATTATGCTGCCATTGACGGTGGTCTCTCTTCCAAACGTCAGCAGGCTATCCTTGCGCTGGACAATGAGTTGGTTCACTATGTTCGAGGCAGGCTTCTGTGGTGCTTCATTGCTGAACTCGAAGGCCACCAGCTAAAGCGCTTCAATGAGCACCGTGTGCTAGAAGCATGCCAGACCCTTGGTGGACCGTCCAGAGTCGCTTATAATGGCCTTCGCGACAAGGAACGACTTTTGACCTGCTTTTTCTGGGAGATCATGCGAAACCTTGATTGGAGCCTTCATTGCACTACCAACCTGATTCGAGACTATCTTCCAGCCAATCATCCTTTCTATGACATCAACCATAATATTGCCGACACCAACGGAATCAGAAGAGTCACCATGTATCATCTGGTCCAACTCACCAAGATCGTCAATCAGCAAGCATTTGATGCCATCAAGACTGACAAGTTTAACAACGGCGCCTACCCTCCTGAGCCCAGAGATCCTGTCATCAAACCCACTGTCTCATCCGTCTCACAACAACTTGACGATTGGTCCCTTCACCCGCCATCAGACCCATCTTTCAAGAAGGAAGCAGACTTCTGGAACAGCAAATCCGATGATCATAACGCCGACTCCGACTCCTACTCTCCAACACTTCCAGATCTCCTCGTCGCCGCTCTCCATCCGACAACATACACCGACTCTCCTTCCAGCACCAAGCAACCAACCAGCAACAAAGCCAATTTCTCTTTCTCAGTCCCAACAATGAAGGATTACATCCCCTTCGCCAACCTATCCCGACACCTACAACCCCCCACACTCCCGCCTGACGAACTCATCCACCCCACCTCCCCATTCTTCTCCCTCACCACCTTTTTCCGGAACATCGATTCACATATCGGCGCTATCGCATCTAAGATGCTCGATCGCTCTGAGAATGACTGGTCCGTTACCTGTGACACCCTTCTGTGCCTCTCAGATGACGAATACAAATTCCTCCCCCTCTATGCTGGTGGTCTGGACGATGGATCTGGTGGTGTTTTCGAGGACGCGATTCCACCTGCGGCAAAAGGTCCTATTGGTCCGGGTCCAAGCTTCCACACTGGTTCTACGTTGGGCGGTGACTCTACGATGGGTTCTCGCGCTGCTTCCGTGGCCGACTCCTGGGATGGCTGCAGTGAGAGTTTCGGTACGGAAATGGGCGATAGAGAGATGGGTGGAACTGGTGTCGAGATCGATCGCGCTTCTCTCTCAACTGTAGATCTCAACAGCAGTCTTGGAGTTGAAGATGGCTATTCAGAGGATCACATCGATCGCCGTCTCGTCGTCGCCGAAGAGGACTTCCCAACTTCACTCGCGACTTCGCTTCCGGTCCGTACCAAGGAGGACAAAGGAAAGGGCAAGGAGGAAGATAAGGGAAAGGGCAAGGAGAAGGAGGCTGACTTCGTCATGGATGATTTCATGAATTCTTCTGAAGAGGATGACGCTGATTATGATTTGTTGGGGGATGAGGATGATGAGGGCGAGGATGAAGGAAACGATACTGAGACGGAGTAGATGTACGAGGAGTGAGATAGAGAGAGAGATGTTATGATTGGATGACCCTAACGTAGGTAATTGGCGTTTAGTGGGATTCAAAATGGGTTCGGACTTCGGATAGATACCAACAACATTGAAAAGACAGTACCAGAATAGGCTTTGACAAATGGAGTAGATTTGCACCGAAAGGGGTTCTAGCGAGTACTTGGCACTACGATTCGGAGACGATGCGGATAGTTGGAAAGACTCAAGTGAGTCTGAAGCAAGTTGAGATGCTTGACGATCTCATCCAAAATGAAGTTCGAAGATTCTTTTCAATGCAAGTGATTGGCTATGGTTCAAAGCACACTGGGGCTTGAGAAACAATACGCCACGTCGCTCAAAGCAGCACAGGAGGTCAGCTGAGGCATGCAAGGAGCCTTGATTTGTTTTATCCAGCCGAATGTCATTTCATGATTGGACACCGCTTATCCTCGACTGGCAATCGTCGAGCGGTTGAGGTCAACACGCTTCCGACCAAAGAAGCCCACAAATCGCTCTCCCAAATCTCTCCATCAAATGAGGCTACCACTCCCTCTAGCCACATGCTGGATATCCCTCACAGTCCTCGCTCTCTCCCAAGACACATCCACCATATGCAACCCCCCCCCCCCCGGCCCACTCCTCATAACCCAAACCCCCGACTTTGCCGCCTACCTCACCAAAATTGATGATTACATAGTATCGCAATTAATAATAAACCTAATCCCTATGATTATTTATATTAATTGGTTTTCATTTTACGAATATATAATTAAACTTTATATTATTAAAGAAAAATATTTAATAATCAATATTATAATTATTAAATAATTATATAAATATAAATTTTTTTTTGTAGAAATTCGATAAATTACTAATAATAATAATTTGATTAATATTATAATTAAATTTATTAATATAAAAATATAAAAATAAATATAATATTTTCAAATTTAAAAAATATTTAATAAAAATATAATTATTAAAAAGAATAAAATTTAATAAAAAGTATAAAATTTAATAAACTAAAATTACTAAGCTAGAAATTAGTATTTCTATGGGTCTACCGTATTAATTGGAAGGTAATAACATTGACCATCTATTGTTCAATAAAAGCGGTCACGTTTAACGCTGAAACGAACACGAACACGAACACGCCAGATATCTTGGCATCGAAACGTGACCATTTCCGCCTTCATTGTCTCCCTGGTCCTGATTTGCTGGCGTATTCGGGTTGGATTTTTGTGGCGTTACCCCCTCGACAATTTGTTTCAAGGGTCCCGTGCAACTATTATCTATCAACATTGGCGTGTGCTTTCCGCATATTGATTTGGTTAGACATAAGTATTTCTTAACCCCTACGGAGTAAACCAATGATCGTCGTTGGCGTTGAACCCGAATACGCGTCGCGGGGGGGCCGAGAAAGTTGCCAATTTGAAGGTTTGATATCGGGTCTGCAATAATTTTGTTGCAATATAAGAAGCCCAATCATTCTCTGGTGACAAGTTGTTCCAATTATTCTTCGCCGTCTTTGTCTACTCCGACCAGTCCATCTTCATCAACTTCGAATTCCTCAAAATGTCGCAATTTATTGCAAAAGAAGATCATGAACGCGATGCTGCTTTCAGCAAAGCCATGCATGGGAAGTCAGCGGCTCAGAAGTCTGCCTTCTTAGCAATGTTGAACAAGGACTCCAAATCCCAAGCGGTAGCAGCAGATGCTTACTTCAAACACTGGGACAACAAAGATGCTACAGTCGAGACTGAGAAGGACCGCTTGGTAATATCTGACGAAGCCCCAGCCAAAGAAAAGGCTGACAGCCCCAGGAACGAAAAGAAGACTATGCCAATCTAACCAGAAAGTATGCTACTGTTTTGAAAAAGCTGAGGAGCTTTGCTGACTCTGAATAGCTACTATGATCTTGCTACTGGTCTTTACGAAGAAGCATGGGGCCAATGCTTCCACTTCTGTCGTTTCGCACCCAACGAACCTTTCCTCCAAGCCATCGCACGACATGAGCACTACCTCGCCGCACAAATTGGCCTGAAGAAAGGAATGAAGGTGCTGGACGTAGGCTGTGGCGTTGGCGGACCCGCCAGAGAAATCGCGAAGTTCGCAGATGCACACATCACTGGACTGAACATCAACGACTACCAGATCCAGAGAGCCACTCGGGCTGCAGGGCTGTGCGGCATGGCAGACCAACTCAAGTTTGTCAAGGGTGACTTTATGGTGCGCGTGAGAGATCCGAGTTGTGATCCGCAACTAACAGAACTAGCAAATGCCATTCCCAGATAACTCATTCGATGCCGTCTACGCAATCGAAGCCACGGTCCACGCACCGAGTCTCGCAGGCGTATACTCTGAGATCCGCCGCGTTCTCAAGCCCGGTGGAACATTCGGCGTCTACGAGTGGCTGATGACGGACGAATACGATCCCACCGATGCGCACCACAGATCCATTCGTCTGGACATCGAACAAGGAGATGGCATCGCAAACATGGTTTCCATCAAAGAAGCCCACGCCGCCATCGCAGCTGCAGGTCTCGAGCTCCAGTATGCAGAAGATCTTGCGACAAGGCCTGACCACACGCCGTGGTACTACCCCCTGGCTGGAGATTTCCAATATCTGGGATCTGTCTGGGACTTCATCACCATCTTCAGAATGACGAAGTTTGCGAGGAAAACGGTGGAGATCATGCTGAACGGCATGGAGTTTCTGGGGCTGGCTGCAAAGGGGACAGCGAGGACGTCAGCGAGCATGGCGAAGGCGGGTGATGCTCTTGTGCTTGGCGCTAAGGAGCGGTTGTTCACGCCGATGTATTTGATGGTTGCGAGGAAGCCGGAGTGAGCGCGAGTTGTGTGGACAGAGATGGGAAGCTTCAAGAAGATTGCTAGACCGCACCTTGTTCTGACGAGTTTCTCGAACCCAGGTGTTGACGGCGTCACCATGAGGGCAGCGAGAAAGACTAGATATCTGTGCTATAGAATAACTTGTTGTACAACTACCTGTCATATAAATACTTGTTGCACTCCAATCCGTTGCACAACTAACTATTGAATAACTTGTTGTATAATAGTAGGACTCTTTCATGTTTGTGAATTGACTGCACAGATTTCCTAGTGTTCTAGAATGTTCGAGGCTAGGAGGCTGTGGCGTAAAGTATGATGTCATTGGAATTTCTGGTCCCGCCTGTGGGAGCCCAATTACTTTCCGTACCATTTGAATTCTCTTAGTCCTATAGTGAACCAATACCATACAATTTCTTGATTCTCGCTGCTACTCCTCCTTTGTCACCTCAGACCTTCGCCTTTGCTCTTCATAATTTGTGCAGAGACTCGCTATATAAAGGGAGCCAGAAAGGGATCCCCATAAAAATAGATATCCTTGAACAATTCCACCACCTCCTCTCTGTATTCTGCAGGCCTCAGTGTTATTTGCACGCCCATTTAACTCGCTCCCCTAATCCATTTAGGATCCACATCTTGATTACGTTCGCTTTGTTGTTCGACGGCTTACCCTCTTTCAGCCCGCTTCTATCACACCTATCACACGACGACACTTGTTTACTACGCCCGACTCAGCCTTGTGCGATACTAACTTGTGCAGCAGTCCCGGGGTTGGATGGGGATTGGGACTGGCCTATCTAAGACGAGGTATGTTTCGAAGATCCAAGGCTGTAAGGCAGCAGTCTGCCTTGGTGCTACCCCGGTGCAGCTCGCTGTTGAGTAGTCCTCCTTGTGTCGACGCTGAAAGTTGAACGTCCTATCCCTTCTCAAACGCAATGGTACCGATTCTCTTTCTATCTCTCGGCCTCAGAGCTTGAATTTCACTCATGCCCCCTCGAGTCTTTCCCGGAAAGCAGTCTTCATCCAGAATTGAAGATGTTATCATATCAATACAGCAAGCCCCGAGCACAAACGCAAGAGATTCGTCTGATGTAGCTCCTACTTGCCAAATTTGACGATGAGATTCGTTTCAACCTCTTGCACAAACCGCTTATCCCACCTGCAGATTCCGTATCGAAGTCTAAGAAGTAGCCATTGGAAGAGCTACAAAAGACATTGCCTAAAGGTTAGGCGGCTCATGAAACCATAGACGATATTTGTTCGTACGTTGGGAAACCGAAAGCGAATTTAGCTCTTGGACGCACCCTGATACGGAATTTGAACGCAGGCGCTACATCTTATAGGACCATTAAGAGTTAGTCCCCGAGCTAGAGTATGAGGCCTTGTCCTACACATAGGGATCTACTGTAAATCTAGTAACTGCATATGTAGTTTTTTCCTATGCCTCTTATAAGCGCTTTAAAACGTTTCAAATCGTACTTAATCTTGCCTGCACCCTGCGGCATTTGCGATGTTTAGATAACCCTCGTACGATACGGGTAAATGCGATTTGCTTATATCTGGATTAACACAGAACGAAATACCGCGGAAACTTGAGGTTAAGTCCTTTGTTTTCTGAGGTATTTCGTTTTGCATTCCTTTAAAGTGCGCGCGTTTCACCTTCGCCAGCCTCGCCCCATCTGATGTAGCACAATATAAATCAACTAAATTTAAAATAAAACTATTCACCACAGTCTCTATACGCCAATTAATCTCAAACCCATAGACCACATCTCTTTGTTTTGCGATTATAGCCAGTGTGGAGTAAGCACTGATCGAACCACAGCCGAGGGCGCGTCCTCGGCTATCGTTGCTCAGACAATATAAAATACTCTTATCTTCCCAAGTTTTCAAGCACACGGAATTTCGACCTCCTAATACCTCAACTCCGCGCGCTACTACAAAAGGTTTAGAATCGAGCCGTATTCCTTTGGCTATATTAACTGGTCCAAGCACGTTAAGCATGCCACTGAATAGCTTCCCTGGTTAAGGCACGGTAGAGCCGCTCTTCCTGCGGAGAGTCGGCAGGTCCAACATAGAGAGTGTCGCTTTTAGAGTTAGACTCCACGCTAAACTTAATGAAAAATACATCGTCATTCATGATCGACTTTCTGACTATCTCCATATTAAGATAGTCGTCAGAAATTTTAATAATTCCCCTTTTGCTTGCTGCTCTCGATTTGCCCAGTGTCTCTGCATTCTGGACAAAATCTCGCAGGCTCATACCCGATTGAGCTTGATGAATATCAATCCAAGGGCGCTTCTCTTCTCTGTGCCAGTTCCTTTTTCTTATTCCGAATGTTACGATGATGGAAAACCCTCGCCAATTTAACAAAACTGCCGCGATATTCAAGGGCATCGGAAGCCATAGAGTATGCCGGTTTTCGTATTGACCGAGGAAACCGCTGTGCGATTCGAAGCTCTTGTTGGTCCAATGTCTTGATGGGTAGAACTCCTTCAGCATGACAGCTGGATGATCGATAACAAAAGTAGTTGGTGTCTCCAGTCCGCCAGTATGAAAGTTGAGCTTGCTTGTTGAGAATAAAGAGTCTATAGGAGGCTGGCGGAGCAATATGATTGGCATTTTCGATGGAATACCAACCCGATCAATTTGCAGATCGAACATGCTAGTTCGTCTAGATTCAAAATCGGAGATATAGAAGGACTGAACTCCATGCTCATCAGTACTAGCCCTTGTTAAGTCCAATGCGATCGGGCCGCTAATATCATTAGCATATCGACACGCAAGGATTCCAATCTTGTACGAATTCAAAGCAGCATCAGCAATTGGCATCCGAATACTAAGGCCTAGATTCGTCATCGAGAAGGGTTCTTGGCCGGACTGTTGCTGTACCTGAATCACGGTTCCGGCATGCTGGAAACATGACGGATCAGGGGCTAAGAGCTGCCTTCGCTCCGGACCAGATGACTCCCATGCGAATATTGACTGATCTGCTGACGCCTTTATGATTTCTTCCTGCAGTCGAACAAATGCAGAGCGGCCCTCGCCATATAGCAGTGGTATATGGACTCCAAAAATGCCCATCAAACAATAAGCCTCATCCTCGACTCTTGTGGTCTTCCGTTTTGCAGCCCAAGACATTCTCTGAGCAATACTTGCTTCTTGTAAGGATCTCATCTTGACACTTTCTTCCGAGCTAAGAACCGTATTGGTAATTCCCGTGACCATGACTATGGCGTTGAGAAGCTCCAAGGACGATCCTAGGTAATTCCAGTCGCTGCTGTAGAATTCGATGCGGGAAGGGGCAATCAATTCTTGCAAGGTCCAGCCGCGTTGAAACCATCTGCTCTGGGCAAATTTTGACTGATAAAATGCTCCTTCCTCATCTGAAGACATATGGTTGTCGTCTGGAACGTGGCATTTCGCCAAGTCCTCCACACTAACATCTTCGAGATAAGCGTAGCAGATTTTTGATAGACGGTACCACTGAAACATAGAATTTATGGCTTCAGATAGCTCGGAACTGCTCGATTTGTCGATACAACAAGTGTCAATCCAGGCGTACTCGTACCCATCTCTTAATGCCTGTTTGCAAGTGAGTTTGAGTTTTGCGAAACCTCTCTTCATTTCTGGAGCCCCGTTACGCAGGTCATCCAAGGTGACTTCGTCTTTGCCCCAGGTATGCGAGAGAATAACGTAATGAGGTCTACCATCAAGAGAGTTGAAGAACTCTTCCAGCCGCAGAGTGCGGGCGTTCAAGAGGCGCATGGCGGATGAGGATGGAGTATGAAGCAAAGATTTATTGGATCGCTATTTGCGTCTGTATTCTCATAAACCCCCGATACTTGGGCTGGAGTCTCTCGTTCAGGTCCTAACGCACAATCAGGGTGATATGTAGTACGATCCTCAGCTGAAATCAAGGTAGTTGGTCGAGGCTCTCGAGGGAGGCTGTGAATGGCGAGTCTAGCGAGCCAATAAAATGAACGTAAATTATTCGACCACTTAAATGCGCGATTTTCTACCCTACCACTCACCACTTCAAATACAGTAGAAGGGCAATAAACGAAGGCCCAACCGTAGGTCACCAAATATAAAGAAGTGGGCGGAGTGNAAGCTGCCTAAAGAACTAAGAATACAAGATGCCAGGTCTCCTAATATATCCTCACCCAGACCACGTGACACGTCGCCCTACCATTCTACCCTGCTACAATACCCACGAAATGACTCACGAAGACCGTATGAGGAGGGCGCTGGCCGAATTAGAAAGCTCTTCAAAGCCAAATTACTTTGCTATAGCCAAAAAAAAGCACGGTTTTAGTTCGCTCTACCCTTACCAGGCGCGCCCAAGGCGAAACCCTTACTAGAGAGCAGTTCCAGTCCGACAAGCACCATTGTCTTAGCAACGTCCAAGAACATGCTCTAATCAATCAGATCAATAATTTGACCGAGCACAAATCCCTCAAACTCTTCAATGGTAAGAACTTCGCAAAGGAGATCATAGGACACAGCGTTGGGAAAGAACTGGGTGGGTTAGTTTTGCCGCCGCCACCAAAGTGAGCTAAAAAGCTTGTACTTGCGCAATATTGATAATTTACACGTTAAGGGCGAATATGGCCCTACTTATAAACTGTTTTATCATTCGGTCGAGTTATTTTTCGCGTTGCTTTACTATACTTCAATGAATCTGTCGCCGACGTGTGTCTTGCCAACAGTTGTTCCACGCCTTAGAAAGCCACGATATTACTGCCGAAAATGTCTACAATTGGGACGAGAGGGGCTTCTTAGTCGAATTCATCAAATGGCTCGAGAGAATCTGTCGCAAGAAGCGTATAAGTCAAGCAAGTACGACAGGCTGCACAAGATGGGAACCGCGAATTCATCTCTCTATTTGCATGCGTCTCTGCGATCGAACGGAGGATTCCTATGACTCTCTTATATAAGGGCGAATCATACGATTTACAAGACACTTAGATAAAGAATCTAAAGGGCTCGGACGACTTGTTCTTTTGTGCGTTAAGCAACGGCTAGAGCAATAATGCGTTTGGGCTCCAATGGGTCACTCGAGTTTTTGATCCTGCCACACGACAGACCGCCAGAAGAGAGAAGCGCCTTCTAATCGTAGACGTCCATTCTGCTCATATAAATAGCGGCACGGGCCGCATCCCCCTTCAGCCCTAGCGCTAATTTTTCATTCTCCATATATTTAAGGGAGGAAAGACAAATCCAAAGCGTATTATATGATTATCCTTTATATACTATCATCTTCCTATGCTTCCAACTTCAAGCGTTATCGTCATTTGCATTAGAATCCTTCTAGTATTATTATTCATTTGATAAATTCCAAAATTATTATCTTAATAATCAATTGGAATTATAATCGTAATTTTATATTCCTAATACTATAATTTCTAATATTATAAATTACGGCCAAAAATAATAAATCATTATTATAAAAGAATTTATAATAATATTTATTAATTTTATAATATTTAAAATAAATAAATAAAATAGGATTATTAATTTAAATGTTTTTATTTAATTATAATATTATTTTTAAACGAAATATAAATTGATTTCGAAAAAAAAAACCAAAGAATATAATCGAGATTTCCAACTTTTTAAATATTAATATAAAAGAATTATTAAGAAAATATTAAAGACATTTCAAAAGAATATAATTTATTAACCAAATATTAAAATATTATAATAATTATATTTAATAAATATAAATAATTTATATTTAATATTTTTATTGATTTTCTTTTCTCAAAATTACTAAAAAAGAGAAGGATATCAATATATATAAAAAAGCCGAGATAAAATTTGATAATTAAATATAATATAAAAAATAATAAATTAAATTTATTAAATTTTTAATTCAAATATTCTACTTTTAATATTCTAAGATCTAATTAATAATAAATAAGTTTTCCTTCGTAAAAACCCCTTTTCAATACCTTAGTTATATAGTATTTTAATTTCTAATCTTAATAACTACGATTATAGCCTCCGAAATATAAAATTCCCTAAGGTAAATACTCTCGTAGAATATTTAGATTCTTATAAGCCATCTCTCAAAGCCGACATTCAAAACCTCACATCTCTTCTTTCGCTATTTATCGAATACTTGCCAGATCAGAGGCTATAGCGTACTGAAGACGAAACCTCGATCGGGCGGGCAGTGAACTACGATCCAACATCGCTCGATCCGGTAATACCATCTCGACTTCTACCTTTACACTAACACCACACATATCACACCTCTCCAAATCAACTAACACGATGCGCATTATTATCCCCGCACTATCCTCGATTTTTCTGTGTGGCCCGGTCTTATATTCTACGAAAAAGGTTCCTCGGACCACCCGTCAAGCCTAAGCACCAGCTCACGCCTCCATACAGAGGAATGGGAATCCAGGACTTATACGCCTATTTGATAGATGACACAATATTTACCTTTATAAAAGCGAACCCATTATATTTCGAAGTTTATTCTTTATTCATATTGTCCTATCCCAATTCCCCTAGTACAATTGCGGCTACACAGTTCGCCTGAATACACTCATTCCCCTTAAGTGACGCAGTCTCTCCTAGCTAGAGCATATATTCAAGTTCGTTTTGAAAGGAGCGCTGAAAGTGCCTCTGGAACCACTAGTCCTTCCCTAGTCGACAAAACACCCCATAGCAGAGCGACATGACCATATCAGGGAACCGGCACTCCGTCTCCTAATGCTCCGGGTCGGCTACGTGGCAGATTTCCTATGGCTAATAGCACTTCCAGCAAGCGGCATACCGTTCGATCCAGTCCTTCTTCTCCTTCTTCCGCGCCTGGTAGGCCTCGTTCTTAGCACGGATCCAGGAGAAGCGCTGAGAGCATGCACTTCTGAACAGTGTGATCGAATTTACGGCCTTCGACCCGGCAATAGAGGCAGCTGCCGGCCATGCTCTCGAGGTCCCGCTCGTAGCTCTCAAGCACCTGGTCTCGGACATGGTCCTGCCACAGGACTTCATCTCTACCTGTTGTGGAGGAGTAAACTTGAGGTCGACAGGCCGGGCTTCGGTATGAGGCTCTCGGCAAACCTGGCACGCCTCATCACCATGCATACACCATCGCCAGTGCGGTTAAGCGTCGAGGAACTGGCTAGGCACCCCGCCGAGAGCAGTACTGCTGAGTCAGATAGAGTTACATAGCTTCTTGATCTGGAGGCAGTTGTTTGTCTAATTGCGGCTTCCACGTTACACTCAGCAAAATAACCGAACAGGCCTTCGTACCGTCCCGACTTGCCCTTCCGGACTCTTGCGAGAAGTCGGACATCTGACTAAGTGCATTGACGTGGATGACCCATCGTACGTGCGGATGGTCAAACCCAGGACAAAGAGCGGACGTAGCTGCAATCGCCGGCTGGTTTATTGTGCTAAGCCACTGCGCGATGATGGCCTTCTTCTCCTTCTCAGACCCGGACTTAGACGTATAGGATGGGCATCCGAGGAGGTCGGTTAGCTGGCCTACTTCTTCTCGGGTCCGGCAATACAGAATGATCTTGTCTTGCCTATGATTAAAGAGGTCCTTCCGGGGCCAGTATCCTCTTGCATAACCGGCGGGAGTGTAGCTGTCAGCCAGACGCTCTAGGTCCTGATCTGCCGGACGTACTAGTCTAGCTGTGACATGCATGGGCGGTAGTCGCTAGTTGTAATGGTAAGGTGGCACTCGTCGATGACAATCCGGTCTAGCTTCTGCCGGCTAACGAGTCTATGGGCATACTCAAGAAAGCTTTGCGTACATGCGGCTTCTGCTGACACGATGACCAGCGAGGCTGACTGCCGACAGTCTAGGGACCAGATCAGGGGTCGGATGCCTCCGAAGCACCCCGTGGCCTCTTTCCCCGGAGAATGTGATCAAACCGGAAGAACGTACGCCAGCTCTCAGATGCCCGATAATTGCGATGCAGCAGAGCACTCATGGTCAGCGTGGTAGTGCCAGCATATGCATGATTAAATGTATGACATGTGTGATTGCTTAGTTCCGCCAAGGCAACCAGGTTTAGCTCGTCCTCAATGTCCTCCCCAATGCCGCCCTCAAGATCAAAGTTCGCCCGTTCCTTGACAGAGAACTTCTTGGTGATTGATGCTGCAAACTGCCGCCATGACGTATGCAAGTGTGGCACCTTGGCACGAGCACATGCTTTCGTCAAGCAGGCCCGTCCAGCTTGGCCCAGAGGTACTTTTGTCCCAGGATAAATAAATGCACCCCTTGAGGGTTTATACTTCTAGAGCTTTCCACATACACACTCGATCAAAGCAGCACGCTTATTGGCCCAAAGCCCTTACTTTGTCCGTGCTTTAGAACCCTCAAGGGGTACATTTATTTATCCTGGGACAAAAGTATCATTGTTGGACGCGTTACCCCTTCGTATCTATTATAAAATATCTCGACTTTGAGGCAATCTCGGATGTTCACTAGGGCTGCAGTAACACGTGCATAGAAGTCGTATGACAAAACTTGGTTTCTCCCTCAAAAGCCCCACGAGAAAGAGGTCAATGCCAAATTCGCGAATATTTTCGGCTACTCCGGAGTAAGCAAAACCGTTGCAGTTGTGGAAGGGACGCTCAGCTTGACTTCCGATTGGCGACAAGAAAATTGACCAGATCCGTCTTCACATGTCGACGAAACATCTCCAAATCTACTTTTGTTCCAGGATAAATAATTACGCCCTGGGGTTTATAAAGGCAGCCTCACCAAGGATAATTGGCCAATACGAAAGCAGAACTGGCGTAATTGTGGGGTCGAAAGTACTAGAAGCAAATGTTAGGGGTGTAATTATTTATTCTAGGACAAAAGTATGCACTGTGGATATGCTGACACGCGAGAGTACCTGCAGCACCCCTGGTTTTCTCACGACCATCCCACTTGCGAAGCTTTGAGCTACTCTTCTACTTTCTTACAGGGCGCAACAATCGTTCATTTTATGTCTACTTCGTATCAGGCGTAATAATTCCAAAGACTTCATATTTGAACTTTACTAGATCAAGCAATATTTCTTCAAATCTAAGCGATCAATGGGTCAAATTTCCCATGCTCAGAAGAAGTCTCTAGAAGTCTTCGCGTAACTATTACGCCGGACACCAAAGTACTATGGTCTTTGGATAAATAAGTCCACCCTTTAGAGGTTTACACTTCTAGACGTTTCCACATACAAAGTCGATGATAGTAACTCGCTGATTAATCTAAGACCCTTGACTTATCTGTGCTTTAGAACCCTCAAGGGGTGAACTTATTTACCCAAAGACCAAAGTAAGATTCCCGGATTCCTCTAACTGGATCGACCAGAAGATTTTCAAGGTTTCATTGGTTAAAACCCTTTGTTCTCATCGAATATTCGAGAACCGCACAGACAGAAAATGAACGATTATTACGCCCTGTACGAAGGTAGGACGGGAGATACGCTGGATTCCTCCCTGTATGCGATTTAACTTTGTGTCTGCATCCAGAAAATCGTCATAGTGTGCGTTTAGTAAAATCTTGGAAAGGGTGGCGAGACTGCTCTTGAATCAGGGTCTGCCCCGCTTTCAGCAGCAACCATATATACTTCTCTACGACCTATTTTATGTTTTGTCCTACCTTTAACTCATCTACAACTGTGTTTCCCAGCGCCAAGGCCTCTGATTTCCACTGAAAACTGCAAAGAGCTAACTCGTGGAATAACCCTTGATAGCAATACAATAGGATATCCTCATCTCATCCGTTGCCTGTTATGGGGGGCGGCAGTGAATTTCCCCTCCAAGATTTCCAAGGGGTTGGAAAGAATGAATGCCGAATACAGGGCCAGCAGGAGTACTTGCGAGCAGTGGTCGATATGGGCAGGTAGGCAGAAACACTCTCCATTTAAACCACTCTTAGATTTTCAGGCTCAACCTTGCTTTTGTCAGCGAGTTTCTCCCGAATTTGTTCTGTTTAGTAATGGCCCGAAGCCTCTCTCAACACGTAGCTAACTCTACGTCGTTACCTTTAGCAACGGCATCCGTTTCTCTATCTCCGACCTCTCCCCTCCTACTACCCGAATTCTTCCTACCGTGCAGGTTTACCGTGTTGGCATATCCATCTACAACGCACAATTTGATCCCGAGACTGGCGCGCGCATTCCAATTCCTCCTTCTATAATTAAGTCCGTTGTCGCTGCTTTCCTACTCTTCCAGATTATCTGCACCGATATCGGCGTTCCCGATGACCGCATCCGTATATTCGCTACCGAAGCCACACGCACGGCTATCAACTCTATCGAGTTCCGCGAGGAAATCAAAAGAGCCACCGGATTAATCGTCGAAGTACTGTCGAAAGAAGATGAGGGTAGGGCCGGCGCCTTTGGGATCGCGAGCGGCTTCTCGGATATGCAGGGTCTAGCTATGGATCTCGGAGGCGGGAGCATGCAGATCACGTGGATGATTGCACATGGAGGAAACATTCACTTAAGTCCGAGGGGCGCGGTCAGTTTTCCGTACGGAGCGGCGGCGCTAACGAGGAGGTTGGCGCAGTTGAAAGCGGGAAAAAGTAAGGATGAGGCCGATAGAGCAAAGGCCAAGCTGCGTGAGGAGATGAAGGCTAACTTCCTGGATGCGTATAACAAACTGGAGATACCCCAAGAGCTCGTTGAAAAGGCCAAGAACGAGGGCGGCTTCCCTATATATCTCTCTGGAGGCGGTTTCCGCGGTTGGGGTTATTTGCTCCTATATCTCAACCAGGTGCATAGTCACCATTATCCGATCTCCATCATCAACGGCTACTCGGCACAAAAATCGCAATTCGAAGATGTAGAAACCTTAAAAGAGATCGCTCGAACTGCACATCAAATCTTCCGAGTCTCTGACCACCGCCGCGCGCAAGTCCCCGCTGTAGCGTTCTTAGTCAATGTCCTCGCTGAAGCGCTGCCCCATGGCATCAAAGAAGCCCACTTTTGCCAAGGTGGAGTCCGCGAGGGAGTTCTATTTCAAGAGCTTCCGATGATCATACGCAGGGACGATCCTCTCGAGGTCGCAACTGCTCCATACATGCGGGGGTCAGCAACAGCCATCGGCGGTCTCTTGCTCTCTGCCCTTCCTAAACTCTCGGAGAAAGACGCGAAAAGGGTTCCAGAATCGATAACCGTTCATGTAATCCAAGCGCTCGCCAACGTGCTCTATGTGCATTCAGGCATGTCCAAAGATTCGTCATCGAGCTCGGCTCTCTACAGCACCAGCACAGGTTTATTATCATCTTCTCACGGCGTCTCCCACTCCAACCGCGCCCTCATCGCGCTTATGCTCGAAGAGAGATATGAGGGCGAACTTCCGCCGCGAGAGGTCGATTTCAAATTCAGCCTTAGCCAGCTACTGACCGCGGGGGAAGTGTGGTGGACGCGATACGTAGGGAAGGTTGCCTTACTAATAAGCAGATTGTACCCCACAGGATTTATCAACCCGAACAAGCCCCGAGTAAGACTTTCAGCCCAGTGGGCCACAGACTTGGGGAAAGGGGGGGCTAAAGAGGGGTTAGCCTTGACGCTTTCTATTCAAAAGGTAAAGAACGACCCCATGAAGTTGAAGGAGGCTTTAGAGGATCATACAAGAGTAATAGAAAAGGTGGGGAAGAAAAAAAACTGGATTGGAGGAAAGAAGGGGTGGGGTATGGCTGTTAAGGTAGTCGTAGAGGTGTTAACAAACGAGGTCGGGTGAGTGGTTGCTGCGATCGCGGTGTTTATGCGCGATACTATAATGTCGGACATTGACGTTGGGTAAAGGTTGCTTTGACAGTGGGGATAGCGAGCTATTTTAATTACATCGATCGATTCGAAGCGGCTGATTACTTGACTCAAGTGCAAGGAGTCCAGAAGACTAGCAATACTGTGATTCGACAGATGTCTATCTCCACAAATTGTAGTTTTTGCATAGTATGCGAACTTCACATGTGCAAGACATAATAAGGCTAGACGCAAAATTCTCATTGTCCTTATAACTTGATTACAGAGCTCTAGAGAATACACATACATCTCAACTCGCAGAAGCTACCTACAACACTCCCAAGGTCTGCTAATAAAGAATAACTACATACCCTGAAAAAAATTCATCGGATCATACTTTGTGAGCAGGACTCCAGGAACGCTTTCATGCAAGCCGCATATGATGAATGAGATATAACAGGAAGGTATCGAATAATTTAGACCTTGCAGATTAATAAGCTTCCATCTTCGCAATGATACCAATATCCACCGGCAATATCGATCTTGGCGCTCCCGGGCTTGTAGACCCTTGCAATTGTCGAAATTTCGCACTGACAAGAAGTCTGCTGCGGATGATTGCAGATACTTACCGGTTTTCATTTTGATCCGCACTGTCAGGGCCATGATGATATTCACAGCTTATCCATCTTGGACCTTCCCGATTTGGCCTTAGCGGGGTGGCACCGACCTGCTTAAGTCGGCGAGGACGATCAACGAGGACGGTCAGCGATAACTTTAAAGGTAGAACCCAGCTCCGCGATTCCTACTTGGTTTCTTCTTCATGACAGGCTCGCTTTTAAATTATACGTACGCGGTTTCTTTCTGTTCAAGTCCGGAAACCCCCAGAGCTTGTCCTGGACCAGCTAAGAGAACTCGGACGTAACGATGCCTTTACTAATGCGTCTGTTGCTCGTTGCTATAGCAAGCACGGAATTCTTTGCCAATGCGACGCCAGTGCCAGACCATTGCGGCGGAGGATGGCACTTGAAATCCAGAACCTCGACGCTGCCTAAACTCACTTGGACTCTCAAGCCTACAGATGGCCTGATACAGTTCCGTGGCCTCTCACCAGTGTCCGACAAGATAGCCTGGGTGTCTGGAACCCACGGCACAGTCCTTAAAACCACCAACGGAGGCACCAATTGGACTTCGGTTGGTCCCTCACTCTCAGTCAACGACTCTTGGAGAATACTTAGTTAGGACGAAGTCTATGACGGTTTGGCTTAATGCCAATGTTCCAACGAGAGTATTATATCAAGTAGATATTTCCACTTAATTAGATAAATAGATTTAATATCAATATTATATATTTTGCTTTAATCGCTTTTATAATTAATAATTATTAATATTATTATTCTTTTCTATTTATTAATTACTTGATTTATAATTATTATATTATTTTTTATTTGGTATTTCTATTTAAATTTCCCTCGAAAAATATATAAATAATATTACCCGTTATTAAAACGCTTCGATTATTATTAAAATTATTAAAATAATCTTATTATATTTTATTATAAAAAGCTTTTTTTATTATAATTAATATTTAAAAAAAATTCTAATTATTCTAATCGATAAAACAAATTAAAATAATTTCTTGGAATTTATTAAAGTAATTATTATAAAAGAAAATATTTAGGAATATATAAAATTTAAAATATTTACAAAAGAAATTCCAATTTTAAATTATAATAAATTAATTAAATTAAAATCCTTGGAATTTTATATCTCGATTTTAATTTTAATAATTATATAATTTATTAAATATTCAAATTTTAATAAAAATAAGAGAAATATTTTATATTAAAAAATAAATAATTATAATTATTAAAAAAACTTTAGAATAATTAATATTTAGTTTTTAGTAATATACGAAAATATATTTATAATATTATTAATAAAA